>JAPVLO010000871.1:0-324329 GCA_027257055.1 Cephalopachus bancanus
TAAACCCCTAAGGGCTTCATTTATGAGCCTCAGAAAAAACTCAAGAAGGATACATTCTTACTCATGTTCTTCTGTACCTAAACTGTAATTATTTAAAAATTTTAAATATAATTAACATACCATAGGCTGGACTCGGTGCCTCAGCCTGTAATCCCAGCACTTTGGGCGACCAGGGTGAGTGGATTACCCGAGCCCGCAGGTTCAAGTCCAGTCCGGGCAACTTGGCGAGACCTCATCTTTACAATAAATAAATAAATAATTAGCTGGTCGTGGTATTGTGCACCTGTAGTTCTGGCTACTTGGAAGGCTGAGGTGGAAGGATAGCCGGAGCCCAGCAAGTCGACGCTGGGGTGGCTGTGAGTGTGCCACTGCACTCCAGCCTGTGTGACAGAGTAAGACTCCAACTCAAAAAAAAAATACCATAAACATCACCCTTTTTAAAGTGTACAATTCAGTGGTTTTTAGTATATTTACCGTGTTGTACAGCCATCATCACTGTCTAATTCCAGAATATTTACATCAGCCCAAAAGAAAACCCTGTTACCCATTGGCAGTCATTTATTCCCCTACTCTCTAGCCCATGGCAACCATTAGTCTACTTTCTGTCTTTATGAATTTGCCTATTTTGGACATTTCATATGGATGGAATTTATATAACATATACCCTTTTCTGACTGACTTCGTTCACTGAACATAATGCTTTCAAGTTTCACCCATGATGTAGCGTGTATCAGTACTTCATTATTTTTTATGACTGAATAATATTGCATTGTATGGATATACTTGATTTTGTTTATCCATTCATCAACTGATGGACATTTGGGTTGCTTCTGCCTTTGTGTGTGTAAGTGTGTGTGAGTGTGAGTGTGTGTGTGCGTGTGTGTGTGTGTGTGTGTGTGTGTGTGTGTAAGAAACATGGCCTCACTGTGTTGCCCAGGCTGGAGTGCAATGGTAATCACAGCTTCTACAGCCTCGAATTCCTGGGCTCAAGTGATTCTCCTGCCTCAGCCTCCTGCGTAGCTGGGACTACAGGCATATGTCATTATCATGCCCTGCTACTTTTTCTTTTTTTGAGACAAGGTCTTGCTACATCGTCCAGGCTGGGCTTCATGTGATTCCTCCTGCCTTGGCCTCCCATAGTGCTGAAATTACAGGCATTAGCCACCACACCCAGCCACTACCTTTTGACTTTAAATAATGTTGCTCTGAAAATTCTTGTACAAGTTTTTATGTGGTTACAATTACTTTTAAGAACAATACCTCTGTGATTTTTCAAAAATCATTTGAAATCAAGATTAATAAACTAGACCTGGCTCAGTGGCTCAGCCTGTAATCCCAACACATTGGGAGGCCAAGGCTGGTGGATTGCCTGAGTCTGCAGGTTTGAGACCAGCCTAGACAGCTTGGCGAGATTTCATCTCTACAGTACAGTAAAAAATTAGCCAGGCGTGGTAGTATTTCCGGCTATTTGGAAGGCTGAGGTGGAAGGGTCACTGGAACCCAGCAGGTCGATGCTGGGGTGGCCGTGAGTGTGCCACTGCACTCCAGCCTGTGCAATGGAGTGAGACTCCAACGAAAAAAAAAAAAAAAAAAGAATATAGCCCCCCAGTAGGTGGCAGGATTATAAAGTTTATTAGTCCTCAAATTTTATTTCCTGCCTAACCTCTAAATGTTGGAATGTTTCAGGTTTTGGTCCTAGGCACCCTACTCTGCATTCTCTCCTTGGTGATGACATCTAGTCCTACTATGTGCTGATGACTCCCAAATTCACATCTCCCGTTCTGACTTTTTCTGTGAACTCCATACTCACATATGCAATTACTTACTTGATGTCTCCACTTGGGGGTCTAATAGGCATCCCAACTTTACATGGCCAAAGCAGATCTCTCTTCTTTTTTTTTTTGAGTTGGAGTCTCACTGTCGCCCAGACTGGAGGGCAGTGGCACGCTCCCGGCCACCGCAGCCTTGGCCTGCTGGGCTCTGGCGATCCTTCTGCCTCAGCCTTCCAAGTAGCTGGAACTACAGGTGTGCACTACCACGCCTGGCTAATTTTTTAATTTATTGTAGAGATGAGGTCTTGCCAAGTTACCCGGGCAGGTCTCGAACCTGCGGGGTCAGGCAATCCACTCACCTCGGCCTCCCAAAGCGCAGGATTACAGGCTGAGTTGGAGCCCGGCCCCAAGCAGATCTCTTGATTTCTAACTCCAAAATCTGTTTTCCTCTCATCTTGGTTGATAAGCAGCAGCCTGCATGTTTGCTCAGGACAAATATCTTGGGAGTCGTCACTGATTCTCTCCATTATCTGTCTCTGCACCTATAAATTATATTCAGAATCTAGTTACTTCTCACCAAGTTGATTTTGGTCCAAGAGACCATTTCTCATCTGGACAACTGTAATCGCTTCTGTTCTTTTTTTTTTTGAGTTGGAGTCTCACTCTGTCGCCCAGACTGGAGTGCAGTGGCCGCTTCCGGCCACTGCAGCCTCGACCTGCTGGGCTCCGGCGGTCCTTTCGCCTCAGCCTTCCAAGTAGCTGAAACTACAGGCGTGCGCTCCCACGCCCGGCTAATTTTTGATTTATTGTAGAGATGAGGTCTCGCCAAGTTGCCCGGGCGAGTCTCGAACCCGCGGGCTCAGGCAATCCACTCACCTCAGCCTCCCAAAGGTGCAGGATTACAGGCTGAGCCACCAAGCCCAGCTTGCTTCCGTTCTTTTTTTGAGTTGGAGTCTCACTCTGTTGCCCAGACTGGAGTGCAGTGGCTGCTCCTGGCCACCGCAGCCTCGACCTGCTGGGCTCCGGCAGGCCTTCCGCGTCAGCCTTCCAAGTAGCTGGAACTACAGGCGCGCGCTACCACACCCGGCTAATTTTTGATTTATTGTAGAGATGAGGTCTCGCCAAGTTGCCCAGGTGGGTCTCGAACCCGCGGGCTCAGGCAATCCACTCACCTCGGCCTTGCTTCTGTTCTTAATCTCCCTGTAATTCATTCTTCACCAGCAGTCAGTGTAGTGAGTTTTTTAAAAACAACCTTTTGCCGGGCTCGGTGGCTCAGCCTGTAATCCCGCGCCTTTGGGAGGCTGAGGTGAGTGGACTGCCTGAGCCCGCGGGTTCGAGACCCACCTGGGCAGCCAGACCTCATCTCTACCATAAATCAAAAAATCAGCCGGGCGTGGTAGCGCGCGCCTGTAGTTCCGGCTACTCAGAAGGCTGAGGCAGAAGGATCGCTGGAGCCCAGCAGGCGAGGCTGGGCAACAGAGTGAGACTCCGACTCAAAAAAAAAAAAAAAATCTACTGAGATATGATTGATTAGTTGAGAAGTGGTTTACAAGTGGGATCAAGATCCTGAAGCATTTATTTGAAGAGTTTTAACGGGAGACAAAATATGGCTTTACCAGTACAATCCTGCAGGCAAACCACTTTCAAAGCAATGGTTACCAAGAGGGGGTAGCGGCCTTAGTCAAAGCAAAAGTGGACCTGTCAAGAGCAAAGGTCATGGAACAGTTTTTTGGGATGCTCAAGGCATTATGCTTGTTGACCAAAGACCAATAACATCTGCTTATTTTGAGAGTGTTTTGAGGAAATTAGTTAAAACATTAGCAGAAAAATGCTCAGGAAAGCTCCACCAGAGAGTTACACACAGCAGTGCTCCTGCTCATTCCTCTCATCAAACAAGGGCAGTTTTGTGAGAATTTTGATGGGACATCATTAGATATCCACTTTATAGTCTTGATTTGACTTTTAATCTTTTTTTGTTGTTGTTTTTGAGTTGGAGTCTCACTCTGTCACCCAGACTGGAGTGTAGTGGCCACTCCCGGCCACCGCAGCCTCGACCTGCTGGGCTCTGGTGATCCTTCTGCCTCAGCCTTCCAAGTAGCTGGAACTACAGGCGTGCGCTACCACACCCGGCTAATTTTTTTTTTATTTATTGTAGAGATGAGATCTTGCCTGCCCAGGTGGATCTCGAACCCGTGGGCTCAGGCAATCCACTCACCTCAGCCTCCCAAAGGCGCGGGATTACAGGCTGAGCCACCGAGCCCGGCTTGTTCCTAATCTTAAAAACAATATATTTAGGCCGGGCTCGGTGGCTCAGCCTGTAATCCTGCGCCTTCGGGAGATGAGTGGATTGCCTGAGCCTGCGAGTTCAAGACCCATCTGGGCAACTTGGCGAGACCTCATCTCTACAATAAATCAAAAAAATTAGCCGGGCGTGGTAGCACACACCTGTAGTTCCAGCTACTTGGAAGGCTGAGGCAGAAGGATTGCCGGAGCCCAGCAGGTAGAGGCTGCGGTGGCCGGGAGCGGCCACTGCACTCCAGTCTGGGTGACAGAGTGAGACTCCAACTCAAAAAAAAACCCCCAAAACAAAAAACATATACATATTTAAAGGGTACCCATTTTTTTTCCATTAATTATGTAAAAAAGACTGCACTGACATTGGTTAAATTCCCAGGACAACTTCTTTAGGGATGAACTAAATGCTGGTATCATCACCTAAAACAGTGTCTTGACCTTAATGGAGCTTATGCTCAGAAATAAAATTTACATTTTTCCACAAACTCTTTGAAGTCCCCTTATAAACCCAGAAGTGGGATTGCTGGGTCATATGGTAGTTATATGTATATATATATTTTTAATTTGGAGTCTTAGTCTCTGTAAACCAGGCTGGAGTGCAGTGGCATAATCACGGTCACTGCATGAGTGGACAGGTCCACTTTTGCTTTGACTTGCCGGGCTCAGGTGATCCTGCTGCCTCAACCTTCCAACTAGCTGGAACCACAGGTGTGCACCACCATGCCTGTCTAATCTTTTGATTTATTGTAGAGACGAGGTCTCACCAAGTTGCCCAGGCTGGTCTCGAACCCCTGGACTCAGGCAGTTCTTTCGCCTCCTCCTCCCAAAATGCTAGGATTACAGGTATGAGCCACTATGCCCAGTGGTCGTTTTATTTTTAATTAAGGAACTTCCATATTGGTTTTCATAATGGCTAATTTACACTCCCACTAACAGCATACAAGAATTCCCTTTTCTCCACACCCTTGCCAACTCTTACTGGTTGTCTTTTTGAGAATAGCCAAACAGTTGTAATGTTTTAATTTGTATTTCCTTGATGATTAGTGTTGTTGCTCACCTTTTCATGTACCTGTTGGTCATTTGTGTATCTTCTTTGAAAAAATGTCTATTCTGAGCTGGGTGCAGTGGCTTACGCCTGTAATCCCAGGACTTTGAGAGATGGAGGTGAGAGGTTTGCCTGAGCCCATGGGTTTTAGACCAGCCTGGGCAACATGGCAAAATCTCGTCTTTACAATAAGCCAAACAGTTAGCCAGTCATAGTGGCACACCTGTAGTTCCAGCTACTTGGAAAGCTGAGGTGGAAGGATCACCTGAGCCCAGCAGGTCAAGGCTACGGTGGCCGTCAGTGTGCCACTCCACTTGAGCCTGGGTGACAGAGTAAGACTCTGACTCAAAAAAGAAAAAAGTCTATTCTGATCCTTTGCTCATTGTAAATCAGTTTGTTTGGTTTTTTACTGTTGTGTTGTATGAGCTCCTTATATGCTTTGGTCATTAACCCCTTATCATCATTCCTTGCTGGGCTGCCTCCTTCTTATCCTTCAGGTTTCAATTCAAATGGCATCTTATAGAGCCCTCTCCTGAATTCTGTACCACTTTTTTTTTTGAGTTGGGTTCTCACTTTGTCACCCAGGCTGGGGCACAGCGGCACTATCACAGCTTACTATAGCCTCAGCCCCCTAGGATCAGGAGATCCTTCTGTCTTAGCCTCCAGAGTAGCTGGGACTATAGGTATGTACCACCACACCCAGCTAATTTTTAAAATTTTTTGTAGAGACTTGGTTGCCCAAGCTGATCTCAAACTCCTAGACTCAAACGATCCTCCTGCCTCGGTCTCCACCAAGATGTTGGGATTACAGGCATGAGCCACCATGCCTGGCTAGCACATCACCTTTTTGTTGTGTTCAGTATACTTACCACCCTCTGTAATTCTCATTTATTTATTCACTTATTTGTTTTCTATTTAATTTTCCCCCTCTAGATTATAAGCTGTTGTTGTCCCAGCATATAATATGTGTTGAAGAAATAGTTGGGGAGTGAATGACTGAAAGATGTACACATTTCTGGGTCTACATACTATATCATAATATGATATTTTCACTAATGTTAGATCAAAAATAGTATCCATGTTGCTTTCGTTTCCATAATTGGAATTTCTTTTTATGCTCTGTGTGTGGCTTCTTTTACTCGGCATAATGTTTCTTGTCATATGTTATTAAGATATAATTTATATTTTATAAAATTCATCGATAAACACATATAGTCATGTAATTACTAACACAGACAAGATTTAGAATAGTTCTGTTACTCCAGAAAATTACTCCATGCCACTGTGTAGTCAACTCCTCCTGCCCTATCCTGGTCTGTTTTCTATACTATAGTTTTACCTTTTCCAAATGTCATATAAAAGAATTGTGTTTATTGTTCTCCATTTCATTGATTTCTGATGTTATTATTAGTTTTGTTTTGTTGCTGTATACTTTGGGTGAAATCCATTAATAAACTCAGCAACTTAAGTAATAGAGAAATTCCTTGAAAATATACAAACTACTGAAGTTAATTCAAGAAGAAATACATCATCTGAATAGCCTTATCTCACTCTGTCGTCCAGGCTGGAAGTGCACTGGCACACTCACAGCCACTGCAGCCTCGACCTGCTGGGCTCAGGCAATCCTTCCACTTCAGCCTTCCAAGTACCTGAAACTACAGGCACTTACCACCATGCCTGGCTAGTATTTTTTTTTTATTTATTGTAGAGCTGAGTTCTCGCCAAGTTGCCCAGACTGGTCTCGAACCTGTGGGCTCAGGCAGTCTTCTCACCTCAGCCTCCCAAAGTGCTGGGATTATAGGCATGAGCCACTGTGGCTAGCTGAATTTGTTTTGTAGTTAGCAGCCTTTCCACAAAGAAAACTCCAGGCACAAAAGGCCTCATTGGTAATTTCTACTCAAAATATAAGGAAGATATAATACCATTTCTATATAACTTCTTCCCAAAAATTGAAGAGGAAGCACTTCTTGATTCATTGTATAAGTCAAGCATTGACCTGATACTAAAAACCAGAAAAAAGCCCTTCTAGAAAATTACAGATCAGGCTGGGCATGGTGGCTCAAGCCTGTAATCCCAGTACTTTGGGAGGCCGAGACGAGAGGATTGTCTGAGCCCAGGAGTTTGGATCAGCCTCGGCAATTTGGCAAGATTTCATCTCTATGATAAATAAAAAAAATTAGCCAGGTGTGGTGGCGCATACCTGTAGTTCCAGCTACCTGGAAGCCTGAGGCAGAAGGATTGCCTGAGCCCGACAGGTCGAGACTGCAGTGGCCGTGAATGTGCCACTGCACTCCAGCCTGGGCAACAGAGTGGGACTCGAACTCAGAAAGAAAAAAAAAATTGCAGTGCAAATGTCTTTCATGAACATAAATGCAAATTTTTAAAAATTTTATTTATTTATTTATTTTAAAGATAGTCTTGCTCTCTTGCCCTAGCTGGAGTACAGTAGCTTGATTGCAGCTTACTACAGCCTTGTACTCCTGGGCTCAAGCAATCCTTCCACCTCAGCTTCCCAAGTAGCTGGGTCTATAGGCGTGTGCCATCATGCCTGGCTAATTTTATTTATTTTTGAGGTGGGGTCTTGTTATGTTGCCCAGGCTGGTTTCGAGTTTCTGGTCTCAAGTGATCCTCCCACCTCAGTCTCCTGAGTAGCTGGGATTACAGGCACCAGCAATGCAAAAATTCTTGACAAAATTTTAGCTGAACTCCACAATATATTGAAAAGGATAGCATATCACCATGACCACATGGGGTGAGCTTCAAGTATTATTCCTTTGAGGTAATTATTTTCTCAGTCTTGGGTTTCCTCATATACATGCAGTGTTCAAATGACAGTTTGGGATACTTCTGCAGATCTCTGGAGTTCTATGTCTGTGCAGGTCCCTTCTCCAGTTCTGGACTCTACAAATTCAAGCTGATTAGACCTTCTCAAACTCTCAACATCTCCTCAGCCCTTGCTGCATAAGGGAGTCTCCCCAGGCAGTGACCAGGGCATTCACAGGGCTCACCTCGTTTACCCTCTCTTCAGGTTCTTTGTCCTGTTGTCCAATGTCTAAAAACCAGTGCTTTATACATTTTAAAAAATGTGTTAGTTGTTTAAGTTGGGAGGTTAAATCCAGTCCCTATCACTGCATCTTGGACAGACACAGAAGTCTATAGTTGGAATATGAAATGACTGAATCAATTTTATTGTGTCAGCATATCAAAATTCACTTACCTCCCTAATATTTGACATGTAAATTCTTTTCAAATTTTTGTCATGCTGAAGTAAACCTTTTTGTGCACGTACTTTTTTGTTTCTACTGAATTATTCACCTAAGATAAGTTTCCAGGAGAGTAGTTACTGGAGCAAAGGATATGAAAATACTTACAGATATTCCATTCCCAAGAGGATATACTGATTTATAGCAATTCATGAGTGAACTAGTTTTTTATAAGAGAAAAATTGTTTTTACCAGCATTGAGTATTTTACTTACAAATATATGTGTATACACACACATTCATATGTGAATATACATACAAATATAGAGATGCATTCTAGTGGGATCAACTAGCAAAAAACAAAAAAACTATTAAAATGCTGGTTAAGTGCTATGATAGAACGATTCTCAGTGTTTTATAGGAGTATGGAGAGATACCTCATCTAAAGCAGAGGAGTCATGAAAGTAAATTGGTTATCTATTGTTGTGTAGTATCACCCTAAAACTTAGTGGTTTAGAACAATAATCATTTATTATTTTTCATGGTTTCTGTGGGTCAGGAATTCAGGAGCGTCTCAGCATGAAGACTGTGATTAATGAGAGAGGAAGTTCTCTTTTATGAAATTCAATCAGATATTGACCAGGGCTGAAATCACCTGAGGGTTGAGATGACAAGATCTTCTTCCAAAGTAGCTTATACATCTGATTGACAAGTTGATGCTTCTCCATGGGGCACCTTGGGTGACCTCAAAACTTGGTGGCTGACTTCCCCATAGCAAGTGATACAGGAGTCCAAGGTGAAAGCTATAATGCCATTTATGGCCTATCCTTGGAAGTTGTATAGTCACTGCTGTTGTATTCTTTTGGTCACTGAGGTTTGCTCTGATTCGGTATGGAGTGAGCCTGTACAAGAGTGTGAATATCAGGAGGCAGAATCATTTGGGATCATCTTGGAAGCTGGCTTCCACAGAAGGCTTCTTTCTGTGACGAGGTGTCATTTGAGTTGAGTCTTAAAATATAAATAGGAGTCTGTTAAATAGGAGGGCAGTTAAGGCCATCAGAGACAAAAGAATAGAGACAGAGTACAGTGCATCTGAGTATGTGATAGAGTGGGCCAGCATGACTGAAGTGGAAAGTGGATGTGGGGTGGTGAAAGAGGAGTCCAGGGAGGCTGCAGGGGCCAGGTCATACTGTAGAACCTCATATTGTTAGAGGATGTAGCCCTTACTCTCCGGATGGTGGCAAGCTGTTGAAAGAATTGAACAAGCAATGGATTGGATCTGAATTGATAGCTTTGGCAGTAGGAAGCAGCTGCTAGTAGGAGTCTGGAGCTTGGGAGACAGGTGCTCCTAGAGGGAGGGGTCAGCGGGTGGTCGCAGAAGCTCTGCAAGAGATGAGATTACCCAGCAAGAGCTCAGAGTAAGAAGAGCAAGGGGCAGAGGGTGGAGCCACTACATTTTAGAGGTGTGTTGAGGAATAGAAGCAAGGGACTAAAACCAAGAGGAAAATCAGAATTTTGTACCCTTACCTTGAAAAAAGTATCATATATTTTTTCTTTCATTTTCCAAAAGAATGTTCATAATCAATCCAATTGTGTATTTGTCGGCTGATTTTACCTTTTTTTTTTTTTTTTGAGTTGGAGTCTCATTCTGTCACCCAGACTGGAGTTCAGTGGCACATTCACGGCCACTGTAGCCTTGACCTGCTAGGTTCAGGCGATCCTTCTGCCTCAGTCTTCCAAGTAGCTGAAACTATGGGCACACGCTACCATGCCTGGCTGGTTTTTTGATTTATTGTAGAGATGTCTTACCAAGTTGCCCAGACTGTTCTCGAACCTGTAGGCTCAGACAATCCTCTCACCTCAGCCTCCCAAAGTGCTGGGATTACAGGTGTGAACCACCACACTGGCTACATTAATCTTTTATTCTAGCCTTGCTTGGACTTTCCTAGCTTTGTGCTTCTCTGTCTAGGTTAGTTGTTGTTGATAGCTTTTATTTATTTTTAATTTATTTTTATATTTTGAGTTGGAATCTCACTCTGTCACCCAGACTGGAGTGTAGTGGCCGCTCCCAGCCACCGCAACCTCGACCTGCTGGGCTCCAGCGATCTTTCCACCTCAGCTTTCCAAGTAGCCAGAACTACAGGCGCGCGCTACCACGCCCAGCTGATTTTTTATTTATTGTAGAGACGGGGTCTCACCAAGTTGCCCGGGCGGGTCTCAAACCCACGGGCTCAGGCACTCCACTCGCCTTGGCCTTCCAAAGTGCTGGGATTACAGGCTGAGCCACCGAGCCCAGCCCTTTTTCAAATTTTTAATGTTTTATTTTCTGTGTTTGTTTTTTATGTATTACTTGTATAAAAAGTATTTATTATAAGCTTCGTCGATAGCTTTTAGTGTCCTCTTACCTCCTCACAGAGAAAACGTCTTCAGGATCTCAGAAGCCTCTTAAAATAGAAGTTGTATACTCGTACTGCATACAACTTTCGTGTTCCCTGGCAAATATCTACAGAAAATCACCTATGTAGTAGTAGCAACTCTGCTGTATTGCTAAGAACAAAAAAAGTCAGGACTGGATAGCAGGTCAAGAGTGAATGATGGCCTTATCCCTCTGATCTATATCAGGAAGCCACAGAAAAGGATACAACCTTTTCTGCCCCATCCCATACATTCAGAAAAACGCGGATTTATAGTGACATCTTACCTCCTTTGCTTTGTGAAGAAAATTTGCCTTATAGAAAATTTTCGTATCTTGTAAACTAGGGTGTGTGTACATTTAATTTTTTAAAATTCCTGCTAGAATTTCTCAAAAATTCCTGAATCAATTCTGTTTTTCAAAAGTTTCTGCTTCTCAATATTTCTGTGACAACAGGAGGGCAGCCACAGTGACAATGTCATGGCTAACTCCCTGGGCTGCTCCTGCCAACTCCCAGATAGTTGCTTTCATAGCACCCAGAGGCAGGAAAAATCTGCCCACCCAGCTTAATATGACATCCACTCCATAGCCTTTGGGAGATGTGGCACATGTGAGTGAGTGTGTGTGTGTGTGTGTGTGTGTGTGTGTGTGTGTGTGTGTGTGTGTGCATGCGCATGCATGTATGTATATATACACAAAATTGGAGAGCGGAACCTTGCAGACTCTAAAATATATCTAGAATCTGGCCATTTCTCAATATTTCCACGGTAGCAAATCCATCGTCATCTTTCACATTGACCAGTGCAACAGCTGCCTCACTGTGGACCACCTCCTCTCCAGGGCAGCCAGGGAGAGAGCAGAGCTGTCCCCTAATTTCCCAGGTCACTGAGTCCCTCCTGCACTGTGAGGCCCCATGGCCCCCTGCTGCGTCACCTCCCACTCTTCTCTCCTCATCACCCCCAAGACCCCAGGCTCCTGGCCTCCTTGCTGGTGCTTTAACCTGCCAAGTGTGCTCCTGATTGCTGCTCCTTCTCCCTAGATCCCCTTGCCATCAGGCTGCCACATGATTGAGCCCTCACTTCCTTTTGGTCTTTGCCTAGATGTCCCCTTACCCTGAAGAGCTTTCTTGACCAACTGATATAAACAGCCTCTCTCTTCTGATACTTTTCTTTTCTTTTTTGAGTTGGGGTCTCACTCTGTTGCTCAGACTGGAGTGCAGTGGCTGCTCCTGGCCACCGCAGCCTCTCCTGCTGGGCTCTGGCAATCCTTCTGCCTCAGCCTTCCAAGTAACCGGAACTACAGGTGCGCGCTACCACACCCGGCTAATTTTTTGATTTATTGTAGAGATGAGGTCTCTCCAAGTTGCCCAGGCGGGTCTTGAACCCGCGGGCTCCCAAAGCGCTGGGATTACAGGTTGAGCCATCAAGCCTCATGTCACTGAGTTATCATGGTCTATTTTTTTTTTAGTTGGAGTCTCACTCTGTCGCCCAGGCTAGAGTACAGTGGCTTACTCATGGCCACCCCAGCCTCAACCTGCTGGGTTCTGACGATCTTTCTGCCTCAGCCTTCCAAGTAGCCAGAACTACAGGTGCGTGCCACCACACCCGGCTAATTTTTTAATTTATTGTAGAGTTGCCCGGGCTGGTCTCGAACCCGCAGGCTCAGGCAATTCACTTGCCTTGGCCTCCTAAAGTGCTGGGATTACAGGCTGAGCCACCGAGCCCGGCCTCATGGTCTATTTTTCACGTGTGTTGTCTGATTCTCTGATGTAAGGGCCGGGACCTTTTTTTTTCACTGTTGCATCCCAGCTCTTAGAAGCATGCCTGACTCAGTGGTGCCGAGTCTCTGTGGAATGAATGAGTGAGTAGATGGGAAGCCCAGGTCAGGAAAGAGGAGCTACTTCTGAGCACTGTCCTCTACAGCCGGATGTAGCTCATTTCTCCACTGTGAGCAGTCGGCATTTCTTCACACTTGTACTCTGCCCTTGCAGAAGAAACTACCAGACCACTGGCTCTGGGGTCACTGGTGATGAGGAAGCTTTCTTATGGTCTCAACTGGGATATGTTGCACTGAAACACATAAAATTGTTTGTATGGGCTGTAATGGATGAATATCAGCAATTTCATAGGGTTCAACCTAGCAGCTTTTAGTATACTTCAATGTAGAGGGCCCAGATTTTTTTGTTTTTTGTTATTTATTTTTATTTTAAAGTTGTGGGGTACAAGTCAGGATTGGGTACATAAGTGGTTTAGGTACAGGTGAAGTTTTGGGCCTTGCTTCGCCTAGATTAGGATTAGGCACTCTTATTGATGCTATATGCCTTCCCCCTACCCCCCAGCAGTGTCCTGCTACTGCCAATTCCATTTTTGTAGTATTATGATAGGTGTTCAGGGTTCACTTAAGAGTGAGAACATGTTGACAAACATGCTCTTTGTTTCTGTGATAGACCACTGAATATGATAGACTCCAAATTCATCCAAGTTGCTTTGAAGTCCATAATTTTGTACCTCTTTATGGCTGTAGTATTCCATTGTGTATATGTACCACATTTTAAAAATCCAGTTCAGTTTCAGTGGCAGCATGGTTGGTTCCACGTTGTTTTTTTTTTGAGTTGGAGTCTCACTCTGTCACCCAGACTGGAGTGCAGTGGCCGCTCCCGGCCACCGCAGCCTCGACCTGCTGGGCTCCGGCGATCCTTCCGCCTCAGCCTTCCGAGTAGCCGGAATTACAGGCACGCGCTACCATGCTCGGCTTTTTTTTTGATTTATTGTAGAGATGAGGTCTCACTGCCCAGGCGGGTCTCGAACCTGTGGGCTCAAGCAATCCACTCACCTCAGCCTCCCAAAGGCGCGGGATTACAGGCTGAGCCACCGAGCCCGGCGGTTCCACGTTTTTTGCTGTTGTGAACTGCTACAATAAACATGCAAGTGCAGGTATCTTTTTGTAGAATGATTTGAGTGCCCCTGGGTATATTCCCAGAAAGGTGATTGCTGGATTGTATGGAAGGTCAATTTCTAGTTCTTTTTTTTTTTTTCTTGAGTTGGAGTCTCACTCTGTCACCCAGACTGGAGTGCAGTGGCCGCTCCCGGCCACCGCAGCCTCGACCTGCCGGACTCTAGCGATCCTTCCGCCTTAGCCTTCCAAGTAGCTGGAACTACAGACGCGCGCTACCACACCCGGCTAATTTTTGATTTATTGTACAGATGAGGTCTTGCCAAGTTTCCCAGGCAGGTCTCAACACAGCCGGCTCAGGCAATCCACTCACTCGGCATCCCAAAGTGCTGGGATTACAGGCTGAGCCACTGAGCCCAGCCAATTTCTAGTTCTTTTAGAAATCACCACACTGTTTTCCATAGAAGTTGAATTATTTTGCACTCCCACCAACAATATAGAAATATTCCCTTCTCTCCACATCCTTATTAGCATCTGTTGTTTTTTGTTTTATTAATGGCCATTTTTACTGGAGTTAGGTTGTATCTCAATGTGGTTTTGGTTTGCATTTCCCTAATAATTAGAGAGATTGAACATTTGTTCATGTGTCTGTTGGCTGCCTGTATATCTTCTTTTAAGAAGTGTCTATTCGCCAGGCTCGGTGGCTCAGCCTGTAATCCCGCACCTTTGGGAGGCTGAGGTGAGTGGATTGCTTGAGCCCGCGGGTTCGAGACCCACCCAGGCAACTTGGCGAGACCTCATCTCTACAATAAATCAAAAAATTAGCCGGGCGTGGTAGCACATGCCTGTAATTCCGGCTACTTGGAAGGCTGAGGTGGAAGGATCACGGAGCCCAGCGGATCGAGGCTGCGGTGGCCGGGAGCAGCCACTGCACTCCAGTCTGGGCGACAGAGTGAGACTCCAACTCAAAAAAAAAAAAAAAAAAAAAAAAAGTGTCTATTCATGTCTTTTGCCCATTTTTATTTTTTTTTATTATTTATTTATTTATTTATTTTTTTGAGTTGGAGTCTCACTCAAAAACCAAAACAAAACAAAAAAAAGAACAGAGCTGATTTCTACTTTAAAATGTATTGTGAAGACTGAATGACAATATGAGATAATTTTTTTTTTCTTTTGAGTCAGCGTCTCACTCTGTCATCCAGGCTGCCCAGGCTGGAGTGCAGTGGCACACTGATGGCCACTGCAGCCTCTACCTGCTGGGCTCAGGTACTCCTTCTGCCTCAGCCTTCCAAGTAGCTGGAACTACAGGCATGCACTACCGTGCCTGGCTAATTTATTTTTTTTATTGTAGAGAGGAGGTCTCACCATGTTGCCCCCAGGCTGGTCTCGAACCCGTGGGCTCAGGCAGTCCTCTCACCTCTGCCTCCCAAAGTGCTGGAATCACAGGCACGAGCCACTGTGCCCAGTGAGATAATTTTTAAAACTTCTGTCTCTTTAATGTTAAAATATGTAATGCTCCATCCAGCTAATGATTCTGAGTCATAATGGGCCCCATATACATGTTACACTGAAGGAAGACATTAACATTCCCTTATTATCTTCATGGAGAACAAACCAACCTAGGATGGCTGACCTTTTAGGTAAGCAGGTTCTGTCATCTGTTTCTTAGCAGGCATGTCTGGAAACAGGAAGGAGCATCTCTCCTAGTTGAGGGCCAAAGCCTCCATGATGGTCAGGAATTATCTGCTTTGACCTTTATCCCAAACTTGGCATGGTAGGCATGTGTCTGGGGCATGAGTAGATATTAGTGACCCAGTTGGCTGCTGATGGGAGCTACAAAATGATTCTTTTGTCCCCATATTTGCAGGTATGTCTTTGTGGAGAACTGGGATTTTCTCACAACTCTCTTGAAGTGGTGGTTTGACTTTCCTCTTTTTGGCTTCTTTCTCACTCACTTCATCCTTCTCATTTACCAGAATCCCCAACACCAGAGTTCTGTGGCAGACAGCACAGAGAATAGGAGCTGCTGTGGACCAGGATAAAGTTCATTTCTGAATTCCCAATGTCTGAAAAATGACAAAAGTAAGTTTTCCTTCAGGGCTAGGTCTAGGTAAATATGATTTCAAAAACTAGAAAGCAACTTGTCCTGAAATCTTTCAACTACATCTCATTATTGTTACCACACGTTCATTTCATGGAGTCAAAGTCTTTTTTTCCATGGTTAGAAGTAAAAAGCTGGCCGGGCTCAGTGGCTCAGCCTGTAATACCAGCGCTTTGGGAGGCCAAGGTGAGTGGATTGCCTGAGCCGGCTGTTTCGAGACTTGCCCAGGCAACTTGGCAAGACCTCATCTCTACAATAAATCAAAAATTAGCTGGGCGTGGTAGCATGTGCCTGTAGTTCCAGCTACTTGGAAGGTGGAAGGATCGCCGGAGCCCAGCAGGTCGAGGCTGTGGTGGCCGGGAGCAGCCACTGCACTCCAGTCTAGGCGACGGAATGAGACTCCAACTCAAAAAAAAAAAAAAGAAAAAGAAATAAAAAGCTTAAGATTTAGAAAAAGGCAGAGAAAATTATCCCCCCCCACAATGCTGCATCTCTGTTGAAGCTTAAATGAGTGATAATAGATTCTTTCTAGTTTTTTTTTTTTTGAGTTGGAGTCTCACTCTGTCACCCAGACTGGAGTGCAGTGGCTGCTCCCGGCCACCGCAGCCTCAACCTGCTGGGCTCTGGCGATCCTTCCGCCTCAGCCTTCCGAGTAGCTGGAACTACAGGCATGCGCTACCACGCCCGGCTTATTTTTGATTTACTGTAGAGTTGAGGTCTCGCCAAGTTGCCCAGGTAAGTCTCGAACCCTCAGAATCAGGCATTCCACTCACCTCAGCCTCCCAAAGGCGCAGGATTATAGGCTGAGCCACCGAGCCTGGCTGATTCTTTCTAGTTTTAATAGAAGAGGTTAGAAATAGGAGTTAGAAAGTCAGAGGCAGCCCTTAGTTGGTTTTTTATTTTTTTTAATTAAAAGATAATTCATGTGCCATAAAATTCACCATTTATAAAGTGTACAATTCAGTGGCTTTAGTATATTTGCCATGCTGGGCAGCTACCTCCACTGTCCAGTTCTGCAGTGTTTTCATCAAATAGAAAACCCTGTTAGCAGTCGCTTGCCATTCCCCATCCCTCCAGCCTGTGGCAACCACTAATCTTATTTGTTTCTATGGGTTTGCTTCTTCTGGATATTTCATTTAAATGGACTTATATAATATTCATCCTTTTTGTGTTCAGTTTTTTTCACTTAGAATAATGTTTTCTAGGTTCATCTATATTGTAGCATGTGTCAGTACTTCATTCCTTTCTATGGCCAAATACTACTTCATTGTATGGGTATTCCATACATTTTTTTTTTTTTGAGTTGGAGTCTCACTCTGTTGCCCAGACTGGAGTGCAGTGGCATGCTCCTGGTCACCGCAGCCTTGACCTGCTAGGCTCTGGAGATCCCTCCGCCTCAGCCTTCCAAGTAGCCGGAACTACAGGTGCGTGCTACCATGCCTGGCTAATTTTTTTTTGTTTTTTTTTGAGTTGGAGTCTCACTCAGTCGCCCAGACTGGAGTGCAGTGGCATGCTCCTGGCCACCGCAGCCTCAACCTACTGGGCTCTGGTGATCCTTCCGCCTCAGCCTTCCAAGTAGCTGGAACTACAGGTGTGCGCTACCACTCTTGGCTAATTTTTTTTTTGATTTATTATAGAGATGAGGTCTCACCAAGTGCTCAGGCGGGTCTCGAGCCCACGGGCTCAGGCAATCCACTCACCTCGGCCTCTCAAAACGCGGGATTACAGGCTGAGCCACCAAGCCTGGCCTCATTTTTGATTTATTGTAGAGACAAGGTCTGGCCAAGTTGCCTGGGTGGGTCACAAACCCGCGGGCTCAGGTAATTCACTCTCCTTGGCCTCCCAAATTGCTGGGATTACAGGCTGAGCCACCGAGCCCGGCCTATACATTTTACATATCCATTCATCAATTGGTAGACATTTGCATTATTTCCACTTTTTGGGTAATGAATAATGCTGCTGTGAACATTCATGTACAATTTTTTGTGTGGACATAGGCTTCCGTTTCTTTGGGGTATATACATAGGAGCATTGCTGAGTCATATGATAGATAATTCTGTGTTTGACCTTTTGAGGAACTCCTAAACTGTTTTCCACAACAGCTGCATCATTTTACATTCCCATCAGCAGTGTATGAGGATTCCAATTTTTTTTTTTTAGTTGGAGTCTCTGTCGCCCAGGCTGGAGTACAGCTCACGGCCACCCCAGCATCGACCTGCTGGGCTCCAGTGATCCTTCTACCTCAGCCTTCCAAGTAGCTGGAACTACAGGTGTGCACTACCATGCCCGGCTAATTTTTGATTCATTGTAGAGAAAAGGTCTCGCCAAGTTGCCAGAGCTGGTCTTGAACCTGTGGGTTCAGGCAGTCCTCTCGCCTCAGCCTCCCAAAGTGCTGGGATTACAGACTGAACCACTGAGCCTGGCCAAGGACTCTAATTTTATCACATTCTCATCAACACTTATCATTGTCTATTTTATTATAGGCATCCTAGCAGGTGTGAGTGGAGGCTCATTATGGTTTTGATTTGCATCTCCCTGATGGCTAATGATGTTCAACACCTTTTTACCTGCTTATTGGCCATTTATATCTCTTCTTTGAAGAAATGTATATTCATATCTTTTACCCATTTTTTTTTTTTGAGTTGAGTGTGTGTTTTAAGGGCCTCATTCTGTCACCAGGCTGGAATGCAGTGGTATGATCATAACTCACTGCAGTCTCAAACTCCTGGGTTCAAGGGACCTGTCTCAGTTAGGACTATAGCCACGCACCACTGCCCTTGGCTAATCAAAAAAAAATTTTTTGTAGAGACAAGACCTCGCTGTGCTGTCCGGGGTGGTCTCAAACTCCTGGCCTCAAGTGAACTTTCTGCCTTGGCCTCCCAAAGCACTGGGATTACAGGTGTGAGCTACCATGGCTAACCTCTTCCCTTTTTTGTCCTCTTAACAAATAAAGACTCGCCGGGCTCGCTGGCTCAGCCTGTAATCCCAGCGCTTTGGGAGGCTGAGGTGAGTGGATTGCCTGAGCTCGCAGGTTCGAGACCCGCCTGGGCAACTTGGCAAGACCTCACCTCTACAATAAATCAAAAAATTAGCTGGGCGTGATAGTGCGCACCTGTAGTTCCAGCTACTTGGAAGGCTGAGGCGGAAGGATTGCCGGAGCCCAGCAGGTCGAGGTGGCGGTGACCGGGAGCGGCCACTGCACTCCAGTCTGGGCGACAGAGTGAGACTCCAACTCAAAAAAAAACAAAAAAAACAAAACCCCAAAAAACCACACACATACACACACAAATAGCCCAATTAAAAAATGGATGAGACTGGGCATGGTGGCTCACACCTATAATCATAGCACTTTGGGAGGCCGAAGTGAGAGGATTGCCTGAGCTTACAGGTTCGAGACCAGCCTGGGCAACTTGGCAAGACATCTTCTCTACAATAAATAAAAAATTAGCCAGGCATGGTGGTGTGTGCCTGTAGTTCCAGCTGCTTGGAGGCTGAGGCGGCAGGATTACCTGAGCCCAGCAGGTCAAGGCTGTGGTGGTGTGAGCATGTCACTGCACTGCAGCGTGGGCAACAACAGAGTGAGACTCCAACTCAAAAAAAAGGGGGGAGGGCAAAGTCCAACATGGGCAACATAGTGAGACCTCATCGCTACCAAAAAAAAAAAAAAGCTGGATGTGGTGGTGTGCACTTGTAGTCCCAGCTACTTGGGAGACTGAGACAGAAAGGTCCCTTGAGCCCAGGAGGTGAAGGCTGTGGTTAGCCGAGATTGTGCCACTGCACTCCAGCCTGGGCAACAGAGTAACTCCAACTCAAAAAAAGGGGGGAGGTAGGGGAGGCCAAGTGTTACTTTTCCCTGCCCTGTTGAACAGTGACTAGATTCCTGTTTCCACTGCCTCTGGGATAGCAAAATCAGAGTGTGGATAAAAAGGATTTGTCTCTGCAGAAGAGAAGGTGCTTTATCTAGAATGACTTTCCCTTTTGCTCTCCTAACAGGGCAGATGATTCTGGACCAGATAAATCCTGGGAAGCCTTCCAGCTCTAAGACGGCAGGATAGTAGACTTCTAAGCCTGGAGCTGCAGAAGACTTGCAGTGCCTCCTAGCACGATGTCAGGTGGAAGCCGGGGTGTGGAAATTGGGAGTGAGGCTCTCACAGAGGAGCCAGAGGGATGGGAGCTGGCTTGTTTTCCATAAAACACCATCCAGATAAGAGGTGGAGATGGGGAAGAAAGGCCTTCTGCTGTCTAAGAAAATTACAAAAGCTGCTCAGCTCAGTTGTCCAGCTTTCCTCTTTCATCCCTCCAGCCTGCAATCCTCACTCCTACTTAAGTGGAGAAAGGGCAAGGAGACAATGCTTGGCTGTTTTGTAACACATTACTCCTTTCTGCCCCCTTCTTCAGAAATCTGCTCATTTCTAGGCAGTTTCTTCCTTTCTGCCCCTTCCCACCATCACACTAGAGATGGTCCAGTCCCTTTAATGCCGGTGCTCTTAGCAGAGAAGATATCCTGACTAGAATTTTTGCCTCTGTGTTTTTTGACTGTTTCCTATTCCTGGTCCTCTTTGGTTTTAGGAAGCCACACACCTTCTGCCAACGGCCCCTTCTCAGCCCTGACTCCGAGCATATGGCCCCAGGAGATCCTGGCCAAGCACACACAGGTAGAGCAGCTAACCCAGCCAGGCACCAGCCTGCTGTGCTCCCATGCTGTAGTGTAAAGGGAACTCACCTCTGCAGGCTGCCCTGGAGTAGGCAGCTGACTCCACAGGTCACCACCATAGATGGCATCTAAACTCCATGTGCTTGTGTGAAACAATCATCAGGCTGGAGGAAAAGGGTCCGAGCACTATACTCTGAGTATCATGGGGACACAGAAATGCATAAGACACATTTCTTGCCTTGATCTTATAATCTTTGACTTCTGAGAAAAACAAGGAAAATGCTAGGATTCAGAGAAGGTGGTGACTCCCTATAATTGACCAGAGAAGGCTTTAAGGAAGGGTAGCCTTGAGGCTTGAAGGCGGGCGGAATTTTAGCAGGCAACTGTGTGGGTGGCGTCTTATGGTCCCAGACTAGGGGTAGATAACTGACTTTCTTCCTAATCCTGGTTCTAGAAGGAAGAGTCAGCAGAGCAACTGGAGCTCTGCTATGATGAGTTCGGATTCCGTGTGGACAAGGACGGTAAGTAGAGCCCCTCAAGTGTAATCTCGCTGGTGTTCTTTGGGGAAGACTCCAGCTCCCATGGCACGAATCACACAGCACATGGCGTCTGAGCTCTGGATGTTTCACATGTTCTGGATTTCAGGACAGAGGGTGATTTTAGTATAAGTATATGGAGACCTCAGATTTTTTTTGACATAAATTTTATTGACCTTCACCTGATAGTAAAAGCAATAGTGTTCATTGTAGAAAAGTTGAAAAATTCAGGCTGGGCATGGTGGTTCACACCAGTAATCCTAGCACTTTGGGAGTCCAAGGCAAGAGGACTGCTTGGGCCTAGGAGTTCACAACCAGCCTGGGCAACACGGCGATACCTGTCTCTACAATAAGTACAAAAATTAGCTAGGCATGGTGGCATGTGCCTGTAGTCTTAGCTACCTGGAAGGCTGAGGCAGAAGAATCAACCTGAGTTCAGCAGGTTGAGGCTACCATAGCTGTGATTGTGCCACTGCCCTCCAGCCTGGGCAACAGAATGAAACTCTGACTAAAAAAAAAAAAAAAGAATCAGCCGGGCGTGATAGCACATGCCTGTAATTCTGGCTACTCGGAAGGCTGAGGTGGAAGGATCGCTGGAGCCCAGCAGGTCGAGGCTGCGGTGGCCGGGAGCGGCCACTGCACTCCAGTCTGGGCAACAGAGTGAGACTCCAACTCAAAAAAAAAAAACAAAACAAAAAGAAAAGTTCAGAGAAGTATAAAGATTAAAACATAATTAATCCATAATCTTGCAACTTGAAGATAACTGCTAATATTTTAGGGTATTTCTTTCTTTTTTTTTTTTTTCTTCAGAATTATTGGCATGTGCTACCACGCCCGGCTGATTTTTGATTTATTGTAGAGATGAGGTTTCGCCAAGTTGCCCAGGTGGATCTCGAACCTGCGGGCTCAGGCAGTCCACTCACCTCAGCCTCCCAAAGCCGTAGGATTACAGGCTGAGCCACCGAGCCCGGCTAGTGTATTTCTTTCTTGGTTTCATGTGTATTTATCTGTAGATACTTTTCATAACTAACATGTACAAGGGGGACCCCAAAAACCCAGAATTACCTTTTGGGGGGTAGGCCCCTTGTAGTACAGGCTAGGTAATTGTTTTAGGAATGCACCGGCATCAGTGTACCAGCTTGTGTTGTTGTGAGAGGCTGTATTCAGCTTCAGTGAGTTTTTTTCTTTGGAGATTCAGTGTGTTTGTCCATTTCATGACGGGTGATTTGTGAGCATACTTGTCCACACCACACTCAGTGTTCAGCAGTTTTAGACCAAAAATGGCATGGTCCTCATGCCCCACCCTCCCTATTCTTTTCACCTGATCTCACCCCAAGCAACTTTTTTTGTTTCTCTGATGAAAAAAGTCCTCAAAGGGTAATGTTTTGCTGATGTGGATGAGGTAGGAAAAAAATGGCAGAAGCACTAAAAGGCATCAAAATTCATAAGTTCAAAAACTGTTTGAGCGGTGGAAAAAGTAACTCGATAGGTATATTGCATCACATGGAGAGTGCTTTGAAGGTGTCTGAAGTTTAAACATGCAGGAGTAGGTACACAATTTTTAATAGATAAATTCCAGTTTTTTGGAGTCCCTTCTTATACATTGTGTCTTTTTTATTTTTTGAGTTGGGTTTCTTACTCTGTCATCCAGGCTGGAGTGCATCGGCATGATCATGGCTTACCACAGCTTCAACCTCCTGGGCTCCCAAGTAGCTGGGACTACAGGCACATGCCACTATGCCTGGCTAATATTTTTATTTTTTGTAGAGATGAGGCCTCACTCTTTTGCCTAGGTTGGTCTCAAGCTATCCTCTTGCCTCGGCCTCCCAAGTTTCTGGGACTGCAGGCACGAGACACCATGCCTGTCCTCATTATATCTTAATATTATACCATCAGCATTTTGCTAGGTTAATTAAAACCTCCTTAAAAGCATATTATTTTCAATGCCTGAATAATATCCTATTATAATTGATTTATTATAATATATATATATTTTTGAGTTGGAGTCTCACTCTTGTCACCCAGGCTGGAGTGCAGTGGCACGCTGATGGCCACTGCAGCCTCAACCTGCTGGGCTTAGGCAATCCTGTCTCAGCCTTCCAAGTAGGTGGAACTACAAGACACAAGCTGCCATGCCTGGCTAGTTTTTGTGATTTATTGTAGAGACGAGGTCTCACCAAGTTGCCCAAGCTGGTCTCTAATCCATTGTAATATATATATTTTTTAATATTTGTCATCCGTATATCTGACAAAGGCCTAACATCTAGCGTTGTAATATTTTTATAATCATTTTTTGGTAAGTGGACCTCTAGGCTATTTCTGTTGTTTTCTACTATAAATGGGCCCGCTGGTCCTAAGTGGGCTAGTGGGAAAGCCATCTGCTGGGACTCAGGACAGCTAGTCACCAGGCCAAACTGTGGCTGGAACATTGTACTTGGCCAAAACTAATCCTCTTCAAGTCACTCATGTTTCTAATTCTGACATGTTTTCCTTATTTGTCCAATTTGTAGGCAGACATTTGGAGATTAAAGGCTTGGGTTGAGAAGAACACAGGGAATTTTCTAGGATAAGAGAAATAGCCTGCATCTTGATGGGTCACTGGATGCAGAGTCCAGAGTGCTCACCATTATACCATGGAACTGCTCTTGATGGGGATAATGTTTAGACATTTGTATATTGTTATTCACTAAAATGCACACTTAAAATGCATTTTCTTGTATGTAAAGTCATTGAAGTTGGTATTTTAAAAAGCTGGGCTGAGGGCTTGGCTTAGGACAAATAAGGATGAGGCTTTTTGTGGAGCTCACCCCCAGGGACTGCTCGTTTGCCACAGGAGAGCTCGTCCTCACTCATTCGACAAATATCTCATGAAGCTGACTGGGTTGAGTATTCTTCACGGCTGTATACCTGGTGCCCTGAACAAAAATGAAGGTGGTCTTAACTGCGTGGGGTTCTCATTCTGGTGGGGAGACACGCAGTAAGCAAACATAACAGGGCGAGAGGAGCTATGAAAAAATTCCCGGGACAGAGATGGGGGAAGGATGATCAAGGAAGCCTTCTCAGAGGAGGAGACACTTGAATAGAGACTAGAAGGAAACAGAGAGTGGACATAGCTGGGGAAGGGGAGCAGCGAGTACAAAGGCCCTGAGGTAGGAGTGTGTTTGGTGGGGAAGAGCAAAAGGGACTGTCATTGGGGTGGAGGGAGCAGGAGGAAAGTAGCAGGTGAGGACGGAGAGGGCCAGGGCTAGGAGGTGGCAGCTGAGGGAGCCCCGGAAGGCCTCTAGCTTGGAGCTGGGCGACAGACACGATGAGCAGGGCCTGAGCAAGGGGACACAATGTGACTCGCACGACTGCGTGGAGAACAGCTTTTGGGTGGCAAAGGTGCTTCTCCCACAGGCCAGCAGGAAGGCCACTGTGGCAATGGGCAGAGGATGGAGGCTTGGACGAGGGCCATGGGGGTGGTGAGATGTGGAGTCCTGTGTATTTGCCGATGGACTGAATGTGGGGTCAACTCCCAGGCCTGAGTGGGGAATGAAGTGACATTTCTGGATCTGCGGAAGGCTGTGGTCGGGGGAGCTTTGGGGTGGAAGGGAAGAGCTCAGGTTTGCTCATCGTAGGGGTGTGGGTTGGATGCATAATTGGAGCTTTGGAAGTCACTGGTCGCGGGAGTCTGGATTTGAGGGGAGAGATGTGACCTAGGGCCGTAAAGCGCAGGACCCCTGGAAAACAGAGCAGCAGTGAGGAGCGTGTTTCCTTCCTCTGCTCACTGCCACATCCCGGCTCTCTCCTGGCAGATGGTGCTGAGCCTGGCTCTGGTCTGCCAACGAGCTCTTTTCTGATGGAAGACCCTCCGCAGAGGCTGCGGTGGCAGGCCCATCTGGAGTTCACCCATAACCACGATGTGGGGGATCTCACCTGGGACAAGATTGCTGTCTCCCTCCCTCGCTCTGAGAAGCTCCGCTCCCTGGTGCTGGCTGGCATCCCACACGGCATGAGGCCGCAGGTGAGCTGGCCACAGGGACCCACAGAGGGGCAAGAGTCCTGGTCCTGTGATCAAGTGTCATGGGAAGACAGTGTTTGTGTGGCTCCCTCCTCAGCTGTGGATGCGACTCTCTGGGGCCCTGCAGAAGAAGAGGAACTCGGAGCTGTCCTACCGTGAGATTGTGAAGAATAGCTCCAACGATGAGGCCATTGCTGCCAAACAGGTGAGGCCCGCAGCCTGGGCTGTGTGGGAAGAGCTGCCTGGCCGGGGCTGGTGGGCCCATGGTGGGGAGGGGCCTGCCTGGGGTTCTGTGAGCATCCTTGGCAGGGGTGGCAGCCCTTTCACCCACAGACATGTGCCCAGAAGACACTTGCTCCCCTCTGGGTCCTCTGTAGATCATGGGGAGAATTGTAAAAAAGGCCACCAGTGCTGTAGAAGTACCTGGAGAAGGGATTCATAAGCTGAGTCCACTCTGGGACAGCTGGGGATTCTAAATGCTGACTCCAGGCCACGTGCCAGGCATTCCCATTCAGTCTGGCGTGACGTTCCCCAGGTGGACTGATACACTCGGCTCCACAGTCGCTGGGCTCTTATCCTGAAGGGAGGAGGGCGACTGACCTGGAGCGTGACAACTCCCCATTCCTGGGAGAGAAGCCCGCCTGGGGTCTGCCTCCCTCACAGGGTGTCACAGGGTCTTGTTGTTGTGGGTGCTGGCACGGCTGCCTGGCAGATCGAGAAGGACCTGCTCCGCACCATGCCCAGCAACGCCTGCTTCGCCAGCGTGAACAGCATTGGGGTGCCCCGCCTGCGCAGGGTCCTCCGAGCCCTGGCCTGGCTCTATCCTGAAATTGGCTATTGCCAGGGCACAGGCATGGTGAGCACAGCCCCAGAAAGGGTTGCGGGTTTCCCTGGGCCCTCTAATGGGGAGTGATTTCACCTTCCAGGGCAGTAAATGGGAGGCAGGGGTGGACGTGGGAATCCCCTAAGCAGATGCACATGATCAAGCTGCAAGGGTGCCCCTGGACTTGAGTGCTATGACATGTGCCCCTGGGGAGGCTTTTTCTAGTTGGCCATCCCAGAGAAGATTCCTTTTCTAATTTGCGTGAAGATCAGGGTAGAGCCCTGTTGTCCCTCTGCCCTGGCCAGGTGGCTGCCTGCCTCCTGCTGTTCCTGGAGGAGGAGGATGCCTTCTGGATGATGAGCGCCATCATCGAGGACCTGCTCCCTGCCTCCTACTTCAGCACCACCCTGCTGGGCGTCCAGACGGATCAGCGGGTCCTGCGCCACCTCATCGTCCAGTACCTGCCTCGCTTGGACAAGCTGCTCCAGGAGCATGACATCGGTAAGATCTGGCAACCACTCAGTGGTCCTGAGATGCTGGCCCTGATCGTGCAGCTCTTGGGGCTTTGGGCCACACCCAGCAGAGGCTGGACACTCGCAGTCCTCACTGCTCTTTTGTTCCGGGCACTCCCTGACCCCTCTCCCCTCACTCTCCTCTTGAGCAGGCAAGGCCTCTTACCACTCTGGGAAGTGTCCTCCACCTCCTCCCCAGGCTGCCTCACAGCTGGGCTCTCTGGTCTTGGCCACAGTAGCTCTGGTCTGTTCACAGAGCTGTCCCTGATCACGCTGCACTGGTTCCTCACGGCCTTCGCCAGCGTGGTGCACATCAGGCTACTGCTGCGCATCTGGGACCTGTTTTTCTACGAGGGCTCCCTGGTGCTGTTCCGGATCACGCTGGGCATGCTGCACCTCAAGGTGCTTGCCAAGCCCTGATGTCCCCCAGGGCCGTGCCCCCCAGCTTTTGGGCTGAGGAACAGGGTCTGTGTGGGTGGGTGGGGCTCTCCCTGGGCCAGGCAGGACCAGATGGCCGGGAGGATGGGGACTGGGGTCAGCTCAGTACGGGTATCAGGCAGTGACAGTCCCCTCCCCATCCTGCTCTGGCTTGGCCCAGGAGGAGGAGCTGATCCAGTCAGAGAACTCGGCCTCAATCTTCAACACGCTGTCGGACATCCCATCGCAGATTGAGGACGCAGAGCTGCTGCTGGGGGCAGCCATGCGGCTGGCTGGCTCCCTCACTGATGTGGCCGTGGAGACGCAGCGCCGCAAGCACCTGGCATATCTCATTGCAGACCAGAGCCAACTCCTGGGGGCTGGTACCACCACCAGCCTCTCTCAGGTGGACCAGGAGTGAGGCCTCACCTTGGCCCACAGTGGGAGGGTAGCCTCGAGCAGCCCCAAGTGCAGGGGCTGCAGGGGAGAGATTGGCCCTTCCTGCCCTGCTGTCCTCGTGGCCCAACACTGGGGCCTGGCATGACCAGTCAGCCCACACCTGCGGGGTGGCCCGTCCCTCTGGGCTTTGTGTCTCTCTTGCTCTGTCCCTGACACAGTTTGGGAGTAGGGCAGACCCAGCTCTGAACTGATTCTACTTTTGCGACCCTCAGAGCTGGCCCCTAGAGGCCATTTCAGATGAGACAGCACGAGTGAGAGGCTGGCGGGCTAGCTTTTTTCTGGTGAGGGGGCTGGGCTGCCACTGACCCATTCTCCCTGGCTGTAGGTTGTTCGGCGCAGGACCCAGCAGAGAAAGTCCGCCATCACTGCCCTGCTCTTTGGTAAGAACTCCATTAGGGCACAGGCTGGGCAGTGCAGATAGGTGGACATCAGCATAGGCTGTCCTTGTGCTGGTGTGAATTCAAAGCTTCCTCTCCTCATGGGGCCTTGGGAGAGGCTGTGGTCATCGTTGTTTTCTGGGCTTCCTAGGGGAGGATGACCTGGAGGCGCTCAAGGCAAAGAACATTAAGCAGACAGAACTGGTGGCTGACCTCCGGGAAGCCATTCTGCGTGTGGCCCGCCATTTCCAGTGCACAGACCCCAAAAACTGTAGTGTGGTGAGTGGCCAGTTCCCTGGGCCAGGACCCAACAGCATGGATTTGTAGCCCCCCTTCCCCAGCCCCATTCGTTTTGCTGAGGCTGCTCCCCTTGGCGGGCCTTCCTGTCCACTCTGGCAGGAGCTGACCCCAGACTACAGCATGGAGAGCCACCAGCGGGACCATGAGAACTATGTGGCGTGTTCACGCAGCCACCGGCGCAGGGCTAAGGCTCTGCTGGACTTCGAGCGGCATGACGACGACGAGCTGGGCTTCCGCAAGAACGACATCATCACGGTGCGTGGGGCCTCCGCGTCCTGGTCCTGGTCCTGAGACTCTGGCCAGTTACCCAAGCCCTGCCCCAGGCGCTTTCCCTGCCAAGAGCTTCTGCTTTTGAAGATGTGGGGCTTGGCCTGGCTGAATTGCTAAGGACAGGGTCAGGGGATGTGTGAGGTGCTGGCTCTGGACACCCAGCTGTGGCTCTTGCCGTTTTTCCCCCTGCACAGATCGTGTCTCAGAAGGACGAGCACTGCTGGGTAGGGGAGCTGAATGGCCTGCGAGGTGAGGGCCTTTGTCTGCTCTTGGGGTGGAGGAGGGAGGAGGACTAGGCAGTGGAGGCATGGGCACACTGGGCTGCCCAGTGGTTTTCCTCTAGGCCCCTGCCTTGCTAGCAGCCCCTGGTCACTGGCTCTGAGGCAGGCACTCTGCTGCGGGCTGCACCAGCTCTGTCCTCTGCCTCCTGGGGGAAGGCTCGGGATAGCCATCCACAGTGCCTCACAAGGCCTGCTTCTCCTGCAGGCTGGTTTCCAGCCAAATTCGTGGAGGTCCTGGATGAACGGAGCAAAGAGGTAAGAGGGTGGGCAGGACGGGGCCGTTCCCAGGAGTTGCTCTTGCCTTGACTCCCGGCATGGCCCCTAGCTAGGGCCTGTGTCTGAGTGAGTCCTGGATGATGGCAGTGGCTGTGAGCACAGGGGAGAGGGTGGCAGGTGTCGGGAAGGGCCTCTCAGACCCATTTCCCCATCAGTACTCCATTGCGGGGGATGACTCAGTGACGGAGGGGATCACAGACCTCGTGCGAGGGACCCTCTGCCCGGCTCTCAAGGCCCTGCTTGAACATGGACTGAAGAAGCCATCCCTGCTTGGAGGTGCCTGCCACCCCTGGCTGTTTATTGAGGAGGTAGGTCAGTGGCTGGCCCATGTCCCTTTCCCCTGCACCAGCCCTGCTGTGCCCCACGGTGCCCCTCTTAGGCCCCTCCTGCCCCTGGGCCCTGTGAAGGGTGCAGGAGGAGCCTGCAGTGTGTGCAGAAGGAGCTGGGGTGCTGGGTGCGGCCCCTCCCTGATGTGTGCACAGTTGGACCCAGTGGCTTTGAACTGGCACCTCCCTGTCCCTACACTCACCCTGTGTACTGTCCCCCACAGGCAGCAGGCCGGGAGGTGGAGCGAGACTTCGACTCGGTGTATTCCCGCCTGGTGCTCTGTAAGACCTACAGGTAACTGAGTCACCTGCCGTGGGAGGGAGGGGCCGCACCCTGCACCCAGCACACCAAGGAGCTTTGGTCCCCCCTCAGGTTGGATGAAGATGGCAAGGTCCTAACCCCGGAGGAGCTGCTCTACCGGGTAAGCAAGGCCTGTTCTGCCACACCCTAGAGACCTCTCCTGGGTGGGCCAGTGGGGTGTCCAGTGACAGCTAGCTGTGCCACATCCCCAGGCTGTGCAGTCTGTGAATGTGACCCACGATGCGGCACATGCACAAATGGATGTCAAGCTCCGCTCACTGATCTGCGTGGGACTCAAGTAAGTGTAAAAAAGGGGGTATGAGGGGCTGAAGGAGCCCTGCGGTGGGGGTGGCGCAGCCTAGCATGAGAGGGGTCCCCAAAGGGGATCTAAAGGACAGAGAGGGAACCTCAGGAACCTGGTCAGGGAGCTGCTAAAGGGCGGGCCAGAGGCGTCTGCCGTGGGCCGCAGGCAGGAGGGCCCGGAGCAGCCCTGCTGCCCAGTCCTCCCGGCTTTGTCCCCAGTGAGCAGGTGCTGCACCTGTGGCTGGAGGTGCTGTGCTCCAGCCTGCCGACTGTGGAGAAGTGGTACCAGCCCTGGTCCTTCCTGCGCAGCCCAGGCTGGGTCCAGATCAAGTGCGAGCTCCGGTGAGGACCTTGCCAGGCCTGCCAGGACCTTGCCTGGCGTTGGGGAACGGAGGCATGGGAGGGAAGGGCCGACGGAGGGTGACGAGAGGCCTTCTCTTCCAGCGTCCTCTGCTGCTTTGCCTTCAGCCTCTCCCAGGACTGGGAGCTCCCTGCGAAGAGAGAGGTGGGTGGTGTGGGTTGCTTTGTGGCCCTGCTGGGGCCCGTGCTGTGGAGTGGCCTGGACAGTTCCTGGGTGGCTGAGGTGGGGGCTCCAGTGAGGACCCAGAGTGCGGGTATCAGCGGTTGAGGAAGTGCTCTGGCCTTGGCCACCTTGCACTGCTTTGGGGCCCCTGGCTCAAGGCCTGTGAGGTGAGGGGCTGCTGCTGTGTGCAGGAGGAGAAGCAGCCCTTGAAGGAAGGCGTTCAGGACATGCTGGTGAAGCACCACCTCTTCAGCTGGGACATAGACGGGTGATACTCCTCCTCCAGCTGCCCTGTCCAGCCCAGGCCTCCCCCAACACACTGGCTACCAAAGAGGCCCTTCCCTCCAACAGGACGAGAGCAGCACTGCCTTGGCCAGCCTCGGGCCTGCTCTGGGACCGGGCCTGAAGTGGCACAGGCCTACCCCAAGCCGTGGGGCCCAGTGAAAAGACAGGCACGCTCTGGAGCCCTGGCCAGGGCCCCACGAGGGGGAGAGCAGGGTCCCGCAACCCATACTCCCCACAGCATCACTGGGGGCGGGAGAAGGTGGGTGCCCGGCTCAGCCTCTTCCTCCAGAGCACCTGAGGGAGAGGGGCTCTGCCCACCAGAGTCCTTAGGGAAGCCCCAGGCCCCCACCAGTTTGTACTGACCAAAAACCTTGTGAGGAGGGGGAGGGCCATGCCTACGTGTCAGACTTTGCTCAGGAAGTGGGGGAGAGAGGGTGGCTAATGACAAAGGCTCCTGGGCCTGTTTGGTTTGTAAATAAACTGTCTTTGAGAAAGCGTATCCTGTCTTCTCTCTAGCCAGGGCTGCACGGCTGTACATGTACCAAGGTTCTGCCCTTCCTGGAAAGTCTAGAAGGCACAGCCTAGCTACTTTCTTCCTGCATGGGGAGGAGGTAGTAGGGTCGCTGCATGGCCACCCAAAAGTGTCACCCATCCCTTCCATGGACCGAATAAGGTGAACCAACAAGCCAGTGTTTTGTTTTTATTTTAAAAAGTTCACACAACATCCCCGCCTTATGTCCCAGCACTGGTTTTGGTGACTCCATCCCTACTCCCCTGCGAATCAGGCCAGAACGTGAGCCCAGTGGCCCCAGGGCAGCAGAAGGCCAGTTTCATGGTCACCTCTCAGCCCCACAGCAGGATGGAGCTGGGCCTGAAGCCCCTTGTCCCAGGGCCAAGTGGGCTGCAGTGAGGCATTGGGGACGGAATGTGAGTGGGTGGAGAGCTCCTGGCAGAAAGGCCAGGAAGCACCTCTGCCCTCGTGGCACTGATAAGGAGCCAAGAAGCAGAACGGGTGGGGCGCAGGCTGTGGCAGGTTGTCTACATGTCAAACACACGTGATGGGTGGGCCTGGGCAGCTGCCAGCCAGGTTGGACACCAGACTATCTGGCACACAGCTCGGGGGTAACCCGCATCCAGCACCCAGGTGCCGCGGCCCTGCAGGCCCTTCTGTGAGAGTAGGATGGGAGGGAGCTGCACCCACCTTCCACCCCCCCGAAAATATATGTATATATATATATGTATGTCGATATATAATATAGAGGTATATACACCTGTACAGAAAACTTTTGCCACCATCCTGCTAAATGGTTACACTACACCAAGACACTTGAATGGCAGGGAACCCCTCCCAGGAAGCCTTGGGACCCTGGGGTTGGCAGACACGGGGAACGGGGAGGTAGCGGTCCAGGCTAATTTCTTCCCTCACAGCAAAGGGGGAAGAGAAAGGGAAGAGACTCATCCCTCGACCCGTCTCAGCCCTGGGTTAGAAGAGGTGTCTCTTGGCTGGGCCTCACCTGCCTTAGTCAAACTGCAGCCAGGTGGTGCACCTCTGACCTCAAAAAAGGTCAAATGGACATGGCCCTGGTTCTGTCCAGACCTCCAAAGCCCCAACATGGGAGCCAGGGCTGCTCCTCGACAGCGACTCTCCTCTGCCCTGGGTGAGCCTGAAGCAGGAGGAGGAGCCGCTCTGCTCCAGCATCCCGGAGTAGGGAAAAAGCAGGGGCTGTGATTGTCAAGACTCACAATCACGTGGAGAGGGCGAGTCAAGCAGGAGAAAGCCACTCGCTGAAGTGTCCCGGATCCCCCGCCCTCCGGCCCCTTCCCTATCGCCAGGCTCTGGAGCCAGAGAGCTACAAGCAGGAATCCCAGTGTAGCTGCAAATCGTGGCCATCGAGGAAGTCTGTGGAGAACAGGCTGGGGGAGGTGGTGCTGAGGGGGGCCAGGCTTAGCACGGGGCCGCCTGATGACAGCTCCAGCCAGTCCATGCTGTCCAGGTGGCCATCAGCCAGGTCCAGGCCCATGCTGCTGCTGGGCTCAGGGGCAAAGTGCAATTCGGAGGTGTCCATGGGTGATGGGGGGTGGTCCAGGATGGCAGCACTGCTCAGCATCTGGCTGTGGAGGTCGTCGATGAGGGAAAGGGGCTCCGGCCCTTCGTGCCCACTGGTCAGCAAGGGCAGCCCTGTGCTGCTCTCCAGGAAGTCCTCCAGGCGCCCAGGGAGGGAGGGCGAGCCTGGCAGAGGCGGGGCAGCCTGAGGGAGCTCAGTGGATGGTGAGGGCTGTGCTGCCAGGGGAGACCTGCAGCCTGTTGTTGAGGGTGGCTTCTCTTTCCCTGGCAGGGATGGCGGCTCCTTGAAATCTGCTGAAATTTCTGTCAGTCAAGACATTGAATGAATGTCAGAAACCAGCTTGAATAGTGACATGTGAAAGAGTGAAGGTGGAATCTAACCTCACACCATATAAAAAATAAGACCTAAATATAAGGGCTAAAACTATAAAATTCTAAAAATCATATGTTAGATAAGGGATTGAAATCCAGAATACATAAAGAACTCCTAAAACCCAACAGCAAAAAATAAGCCCGATTCAGAAATGGGCAAAGGACTTGAACAGGCATTTCTCCAAAGAACACATACAAATGGCCGGCAGCACATGAGAAGATGCTCAGCATCACTAGTCATGAGGGAAATTCAAATAAAAATCACAATGATACCACCTCACACCCACTGGAGTGGCTACTATTTAAAAGACAAAACAACAACAACAACAAAACCCAGAAAATAAGGACAAATTGGAACCTTTGTGCACTGCTGCTAGAAGTATAAAATGGTACAGCTGCTGTGAAAAAACAGATGGAGGTTCCTCAAAAAATTAGAATTACCTTATGCTCCAGCAATCCCACTTCTGGGTATACATCCAGAAAAACTTAAAGCAGAGTCTCAAACAGACATTTGTATAACCATGTTCACAGCAGCATTAGTCACAATAGTAAAATGTGGAAGCAACCCATTGATGGATGAACCCTGAGGGCACTCTGCTAAGTGAAATACGTCAGTCATAAGAGACAAGGAATAGTCCCACTTATATGAAGTATTCAGAGCAGTTGAAATCAGAGACACAGAAAATAGAATAGTGTTGCCAGGGGCTGAGGGGAAGGACAGAAGGGGGAGTTAGTGTTTAATGGGTACAGCGTTTCAGTTGTGTTTTTTTTTTTTTTAGTCAGAGTCTCACTCTGTCACCCAGGCTGGAGTATAGTGGCACGCTCACGGCCACCACAGCCTCGACCTGCTGGGCTCAGGCGATCCTTTCACCTCAGCCTTCCAAGGAGCTGGAACCACAGGCATGCGCTACCATGCCCGGCTAATTTTTTGATTTTATTGTAGGGACGAGGTCATGCCATGTTGCCCAGGCTGGTCTCCAACCCCTAGGCTCAGTCAATCCTCTTGCCTCGGCTTACCAAAGTGCTGAGATTACAGGTGTGAGCCACCACACCCAGCCAGGAGTCTTAGTTTTATAAGATGAAAGAGTTGCAGAGAAGGATGGTGGGGATGGTCACACAATATGATGAATGTACTTAATACCAATGAACTGTATGCCTACAAATGGTTAAGATGGTAAACTTTATGTGTATTTTATTACAATTTAAAAACAGGCAAAGGACTCAAGTAGATATTTCTCCAATAGAAGATAAGCAAACGGCCAATAAGCACATGGAAAGATGGTCAACATTATTAGCCATTAGGAAAGTCACAAGATAACTCTTCACACCCATTAGGGTTGTTATTATCAAAAAATTGAAGCTGGGCGTGGTGGCTTACGCCCGTAATCCTAGCACTTTGGGAGGCTGAGACAAGAGGACTGCTTGAGCCCAGGAATTCAAGACTGGCCTAGACAACATAGGAAGACCACATTTCTCCAAAAAAAGAAAAAAAGTGAGCATGGTGGCATGTGCCTGCAGTCCCAGCTACTCAGGAAGGCTGAGGTGGAAGGATCACCTGAGCCCAGGAGGTCAATGCTGCGGTTAGTTGCAACTGTGCCATTGCACTCCAGCCTGAGTGACAGAGTGACAACCTGACTAAAAAAAAAAAAAAAAAAAAATTGAAAATAAGACATGTTGGTGAGGATGTGGCGAAATCACAACTCGTGTGCACTGCTGGTGTGAATTTAAAATGCAACAGCTGCAGTTTAGGATGATGCAAAAGTTCTAGAAACAGCAAATGTTTGTGCATACACGTTACCACATTAGCACGTGCCCTACTTCCTTCTCTCCTCTGCAGGGAAACCTCCCCAGGGAGCTCTTCACAGCGCCTCCCACCCCATTCCCCCAGTCCTCCCTCAGCCTTCACACATCTGCCGGTGCTTGCTCCCATGAACTGGCCTTGATCCTCTGCTTCCTTGATACCACACTCTGCCCACTGCTCTGCCACATCTGCTTGTCTTCCTCCCCCTCCCAGGCCAGCCAGAGCTCAGGTCTCTAACCTCTGCTCTCCCAGCACACCCTTGCTGACCTCATAGCTCCAACTGCCAATATAGAGGCGACAGTGCCCTAACTCCCACCTCCCAAGCGCCACTCCCACTGCCAACCGTCCATGTGAACCTTCTATTCCAATGTCTCGCGACATATGTAAATCCCATCAGAGTCTGTGCTGATACAGCTCCACGTGGGTCCCCCCAGAGCTCGCCGATGGCCGCTTCATCCCAGGACCTCAGGCCACAGCCTTGGAGCCCTCCTTGCTGCTCTTTCCCTTTCCCCACACTGAATCCATAAAGACCTCAACCTGGCTCTCTCCAAATGGTGCCCAGACTCCAGCCCTTCTCTCCACGTCACTGCTGCTTCCCTGGCTCAGGCAGCCCCCCTCTCCAGGATCACTGCGGTTGCCTCCCACAGGGCTCCCTGCTTCTGCCCTTGTGTAGCTGGAGGGATCTCAGGTCCTGCGTCAGCCCAGGCCACTCTGCTCAAAGCTGTGTGATGGGCCAGATGCAGTGACTCATGTCTCTAATCCGAGGCAGGAGTCCGAGGCAGGAGGATTGCTTGAGCCCAGGAGTTTGAGATCAGTCTGGGATACACAGTGAGAACCTCGTCTCCACGAAAATAAAAAAATCAGCTGTGCAGTGTGATGGCCACATCTGTAGTCCCAGCTACTTGGGAGGCTGGGAAGGGAGGACAGCTTGAGCCCAGGAGTTTAAGGCCGCAGTGAGCCATGATCATGCCACTGCACTCCAGCCTGGATACGAGTGAGACCCTGACATTAAAAAAAAAGCAAAAAGCAAAAAAAAAGCTGTGCAATGGCTTCCTACATGATTATACCAAAGCCTGCTCTGTCCTGGTGCCTAGGAGGCCCTGTGTGACCACCTGTGACCTCCGACTTCCTTCCCTCTCACCCAGTTCCTCCCTCATTCCACTCCAACGTCACAGGCGCTCGCCTTCCTGAGGCCCCCACGTGGTCCTCTGCTTGTCCCTGACTTCCCCCTGTGCTCCCCACTGTATTCTCCTTCCACTATATATTTTTCCTAACACTTGCTCCTCTCTGACATTCCAAATAATTTATCACATATTTGTCATCTACCTCCCCAGGACACACTGTGAACTCCACAATGGCAAATGTCAGTTTGGTTCACTGGCACATCCCAGGCACCTAGAGCGAGGGGGACCTCAGGACAGGTGCATGGTACAGTGGACACCTGCTGAAGGAACGCACAGTCCCAGGTCCTTTCGCCCAGTCCTCAGAGGTGGGGGATGGCTCTCAGCCACTGCTGCATCCACATTGCCTGAACAAGGCCTGTCACTCACTGAAGTGTTCAGGATATAAACAAAAACCGAGTCAACCAACCCAGGGTTAGAGACCTACGAACAGAGAAGGCGCTCAGGGAGGCAACAGGGGTTGGGGGTTACCTCCACTCTGAATAAGAATGTCAAACAGGTCATCCATCTGCTGGCTTGAGGAACCATTCTCCTATGGGACAAAAATAGAAAAATAAGATGATAATCTTGAACAGGGCTCCTCCTGCCTGGCCTAGGACTGAGGACCTTTTTCTGCCCCAGCGAGACACACAGCGCCCACAAGTTGTACCAACTCCCACAGCCTAGACTCACTCCACTGGCCAGGCCCTGGTGCCCCGTGCCATACTGGACCACTCCATAAGGCCTCTTTGACCCTGAAGACTGGTTTCTGCCTGTCCCCATTCCTCCGGATAGGGCTATGGAAGCAACCAGGGGCTGCTTCCATCCTGGCCAAGCTCAGTCCACCTTCCTCACCTGCTGTTTGGGCTGCTGGTTCACAGCTTCCTCATAGCCAGGTGGCTCCTTCTTCAGCAGAGAAGTGGGGGTCCCAAAGAGGGGCTGTGGCGAGTGCTCCAGGTCCATCTGGGTAGGTGGGCCAGGGGCTGGAGAACCAGGCTGGGACAAGGGCTGGACGGGGGAGAGCAGGGAAAGGACAGTGGCTGAGGGGCCAGAGTTTCAGACCTGCCTGTGGGGTGAGGGCCTCAGAGCCAGGACCTGCACACTGCAGGAGGGCCAGGTGGAAGGCACCTGCCTTCTCGGCCAGGCCCACTTTGCTAGCCGCATTAGTTTTTGAGGGGCTTTCGTGAAAGCCACTGGGTAAGACGGGATATGAGATGGGGCCCCTGACCCTGCAGGGATGACTGGCTCTCTGAGGCTTGGAGAGAGAGGATGGGCTCTGGGCCAATCACCCCCTGAGATTTCTGTATCCTCTTTCTCTGTCTGAGGCTGCTCAGGGGCCCATATCCCAGCCTGAGATGCCCATTCCTGTCACTGTCCCTTCTACCCCCAAGCTCTACAGAGTTGGGAGGCTACACAAAGCCTAAGAATAGCTTCACCTTTGGACTGGTCTGGGGGGAGGGTCTGTGCTGTGAGGGAGCCAGCAGCTACTGACACATTGGTGGGGGATAGCTGGCTTCTCTGAGGGGTGTGCCCCAGGCTGAATCCTGGGACAGCTTCTCCCTAGGGCAGGCTACCACAGGGTCCTGGCCTGGGTGGTGACTGTGCAGGAACCCTACTGCCAAGGTGCAGGAATGTTCTGGCACCAGTGGCTAGAGAGGCGGGCAGTTCCCTGAAGGCCCCACCTCATGGTGCCTTAACTTGCCTAAGTCTCACTAGTCCCCTTAATGAGATGGGGGTGGTGAGCCCTCATTTCAGAGGGTTGAAGAGAAGACTGAAAGAAGCAAACAAAATGTCCAGCACGCGGGGCACCTGGTACACTTCCCGCCCTCTGGGCCCTGCCCTGCTCCTCCCACAGCCAGGTACCTGCTGGGGGCTCCCACTGGACAGGCCAGGGCTGTCGGGATTCTTATTGGTCACAGTGAGGACAAGGTGGGTCCCTGTGGAGTCAGTGATGAGGGTGGGAGGTGTGACCCCCTTGATGAGGCTGGGTCCCTGTGGGCCCAGAAGCAGCTGAGGGGCAGGGACCGGCTCAGGTTCGGGCAGCACGGATTCCTGCTTCACCACCACGGCTGGGGGCCCCGGGGCCGGAGCACAGGCATCTATGCAGTTGGTGGTGGGGGTTGCCAGGCTAGGGCTGAAGGGGTGAGCAGGGCCCAGGGGTTGCTGGCTCAGCTGGCAGCTGGAGAAGCTGTTCTCCTGCTTCACGGGGGCGCCAAGAGGGGCCAGAGTGGGGACTGGGCTGAGCTGCTGGGCCCGTTTCTCCTGCTCCAGCTGCAGCCTGAGCCACTCCACCAGCTGCTGCTTCTGCCGGAGCATGCGAGTCAGCTCCTCAATCTGCTTGTCCTTCTCCTGCAGCATCTGGTCCTTGTCACGACCCTCCAGCTCTGCCCGCCCCCCAGGGCTCAGGCAGCAGGACCCGGCCTGGGGGCCTTCTTCCTTCACAAGGATCTGCAGTGGCGAGGCCTGCAGGGTGAGCTGTGTCAGGGGCGACGTCACCATCTCACCAAAGGTGTCCCCAGGGGTGGAGTTCTCATCACCCGTGCTGAGCAGTGAACGCTCTGAGGGGGTGGGAGACACAGGGGGTGTGGAGCCCGTGCTGCCGAATTTCACCACTCCATTGCTGGTCACTGTGGCCACTACCACCTCGGCTGGGGTCAGGCCTGCTGCCACCAGGGCTGGCCCAGTGCTTAGCCGGGTTGCTGGGAAGGCGACCACCACCTCACCAGCCTTGGGTAGGATAGAAGTGGCAGCTGGGGCCTTGGGAGCTCCCGGGGAAGGGCTGATTTGGTCTTGGTAAGTGCGCAGGCGCTCAATCAGCTCTGTCTTGGTGCCTGAGACAGGCAGTGACCGCAACTTCAGCTCCTGCTTCAGTTCTGCCACCTGCAAGGGGGTCAAGCGTCAGAGAGGCCACAGGCAGCTGGACAAAGGGGACTGAGTCCAGGCAGGAGGACAGTCTGGGAAGGATGGGAGGGATGAGCATTTTGTAGGTTAGGCCTTGTCTGTCTGGACCCCACTGACCACTTCAGATGCTTCAACTGACTTCCTGGATCCTCATCTAGTCTGGAGGGTGAGAAGCCCCCAGTCGAATCCCCAATAACATCATCCATTTCATCATCCTCACTCCAACAGATGTGGTTAAAATGCTCCCCCACATCTGAAGGTAGCAGGGTCTGGGCACAACATCATGCCCAGAGCTGTCTCTAGCCCCCAGCATAGTACTTGGACTCAATCCCCATTTAATGAACAAACTGAATTTTACAGATGAGAAAACTGAGCTTACAAAATAAAATAACTCCTTCAAGATCACAGAGCTAGTGAATGGACAATCCAGGATTTAAACCCAGGTCTGATGGACTCCAAAGCCCATGGCCAGCTGCCTCCACAAGTGCTATGTGCTACTGGGATCAGATCATGATGCAGAAGGGATCAGCCTGGCTCAGAGGACAAGTTCCCAAGGAAGAATTTGGTCCAGTCCATCTTCTGATGGGACAGAGAAAACAGGCAAGGCACTGGGCATGACTCACTCTCCAAGTCTGTCTTTTCCCAGGCAGACACAGCATTTGAACAGCAGATTCAGCTGGGCATTAACTGGCAAGTGGAAAAGGCAGGGGTGCTGAAATAAACTGGATAGCCCTGCCTACAAGTCTGTAAGTGGCCAGGTCGGTGACCCTGGACAAGCTGCTCTTCCCAACCATGCCACATCTTGCTCATCCTCAAAGGCAGCATCAACTTGCATCTCACACTCTGCACCACAGAGGTTGAGGAAGATAAGATATACGATTGCTTGGTCAGTCCCCCAGCCCTGGGCAGACACTGTCTGTGTCACTAATGATAGTGACCACCATGATGTTGCTATGACATGGTCAGGCAGGCCTCAGAGTTGGTTCCAAAGTATCCCTGTCTGGTGGAGATCAGATCCTGGACCCCTGCTCTGCCTTCCAGAGTGGTGGGTCCTAGGCCAGCTCCCTCCCTGGCCTAAAAACCAGCACCCAGACAGTCCCTGTGGGAGAGGCTAGGCTGGCAGTGGTGCTGGTCATCCAGTGGACAGGAGGTGGCTGCCTACCTTCATGTCATCCAGGTTGGCTGGCAGGGCTCCTGGCTTGCCAGCCAGTGAGGTGCTGTTTTGACGTGCCAGCCCACAGGACCCAGGGTTACCTGAGCTGGGGCTGCTACTGGTAGTGGAGAGGCTGCGCACTGGGGGAGCCCCACTGCTTCCCAGAGCCTCACCTGCTGACCTGAAAAGAAGAGGCAGAAATGAGCATCTATCAAGCATCATGCTTGGTCTACAAGTGGCAGCCCCCAAACTGGGCTGCAGGGTTGGGTACAGATGGGCCCGGGGTGAGGGCCCTGCCTGCCTGGGGACCACTCTGTAGTAGCCAGACCAAAGGGTCCTTGAAGATCCGGGACTCATCCCCACCAGGCCTGGCATCTGCCTGTCTTGGGGCAGCTGGCATGGGGGATAGGCAGTGCTGACTGGGCTCCTACTTTGGCGGGGCAGGCAGGATGGTCTGGTAGTTGTAGTGCTGCTGCTGCTGCTGGTTGAGGATCTGGAGCTGCAGGAAGAGCTGCTGCTGCTGCAGGATCTTGGCGTAGGAGGAGTCCATGGCAGGGGCCCCCTTGTCCTGCTTTTGGTCCGGGGGGATGTACTGGTGATACTTGAGCTTCTTCACCTTTGGCTTCAGCTCCTTGGCCTTCTTGCTGCGCTGTGACTTCTCACTAGCAGACTTGGGTTGGCTTTGCTGAGGGCACAAGAGACAGGGCGCCATCAGGGGCAGCCTCAGGCTTCTCAGGGTGAGGCTAGCAGCCCTCCCCACACCTGCATGGCTTCCGAGAAGATGCCATCATTCACTCTGCCCATCTCAACTCTTCCCCTGCAAAAAGTAGAGGCCTCTTTGGTGCCCAGAAGTGTGCCAGGGAGGAGCTCGGGTGACAGACAGGGGTTGTGCCTGGTGTCTCGCTTAAAACAGCTTCCAGATTGGTGGAAAAATCAACCAAATGTATATGTACAGACATCACCATGACCCCAAGCAGTGTGAACACACTAAGGAGGTAAAAACACAGATTGTCGATGGAGCATGGGTCCCATCAAACCAGGCACTTTACAAAAACTGTGACACATAAGCCTCTCCAGAATCCTGCCAAGGTGGGAATTGTTGTCTACTTGAAAATGAGTAAACAGGCTCAGAGAAATCACTTGCCCAAAGCTGCATGGTGATCTTGATCTTCCAGTGCAAAATTCCAAAAACTCCTGTGTCCCAGTGTGCCCCAAAGACTCTCAGCTGGCATAGCCATTGGACCCAGAGGGTCAGAAAACCCAGACCAACCAGTGGTCTGTCAAAGAGTCAGTGGGCATGTTCGGAAGGCCTGTCCGCAGGGAAGGATGGAGTCAGATAAGAGGGTGGTTAATGAGGGAGTACCAGAGAGAGACTGCAGAGAGCTGAGAAGTGTCTGAGCAGAGAATGGCAGACAGAGGGTAAAAGACTAGATATAGGATCAAGTGGGGTCTCAGTCAAGTGGCAATGGGAAGCAAGGAAGATCTGGGCAGAGGTGTCCCAGTAGCAGAACAGACAACGTGAACCTGTGGCAGGTGAGGAGCTAAGGCTCATGGTCATCAGGAAGAGGTTTTGGTTTTGTGGGGAATATGGAAATGGCAGAGAAAGGACAGGTGTGCTGAGGCTGTGGAGCCAGTAACAGCCAAATGGATGGGAACAGAGCCCACAGAGGCTCTGGGCACAGGCTGAGGAGCAGGCAAACCCACAGGGAGGAGGGAGAGAGGAAGTTGAGAGTAGGCCCTAGGTCAGACCCCCACTTAATGCAGGGAGGAGAAGGGAGGCAGGGAAAGTGCTACAGCTTAAGAGGGAACCCCGAAGAACTAGGCCAAGAGCACATGGGGGTAGGGGGTAGTGAGGCAGATGCTGCCAGCAGGGAAAGGGTGGTTTTGGATTAGGGACCCTTGAGAGAACTGTTTCAGTCCACTGGTGGGGTGGGGATGAACTGAAAAAGAGGAAGTATAGATGAAACACATACAGACTATTCTTTTAAACATGCGGTGATCAAAGGAAGGGAAACAGGAGTGTAACAAGGAACATGCTGGAGTGAGGAACTTTGGGGGAAAATCTGTGACATTTGCAGACAATAAGCAAGAATCTGCAGATGCAAGAGAGGTGCCAACTAATGAGGCAATGTCCTGGTGCAACCAAACAGCATCAAGAGCAGAGGTGGTCTGGAAGGACAGGCTGCTTGAGGTTGCCCTGGGCCTCGGGGAGGAGAGAGGGATGGGGAAGCCACAGCCATTTTCTAATGGAGCAGGGTGGCTGATGGTCTCCATAGAGATGACAAAGTCATGTACAGACAGAGGCAGGGCTGTGGCATGCCAACATAGGAAAGCATCAGGGAGTTCCACAAAATGAACAGGCAGCCCCCAGGGCCACAGTGGACTCAGCTAAGGCCAGAGCACAAGAACTGACGGCTCTCAGGTTGTGAGCTGTCAGCCTTTCCTGAGGTTCACAGCAAAAGGAGAGGGGCCATGATGGTCCCAGGTTGGTCAGGGGTTGTCAAGCCAGGCACAAGGTCTGTGTGGGGAGGAAACCTGGAGAATAAGAAAGGACAGAGCAGGCCGGGCTCGGTGGCTCAGCCTACAATCCCAGCACTTTGGGAGGCTGAGGCGAGTGGATTGCCTGAGCCTAGGTTCAAGACTAGCCTGGGCAACCTGGCGAGATCTTGTCTCCCTACAATAAGTCAAAAATTAGCCTAGGTTCAAGACTAGCCTGGGCAACCTGGCGAGATCTTGTCTCCCTACAATAAGTCAAAAATTAGCCGAGGCGGGGCAGGGGGAGGGCCTAGCTCACGCCTGTAGTTCCGGCTAGTTGGAAGGCTGAGGTAGAAGGATGGCTGGAGCCCTGACGGTTGATGCCGGGGCGGCCATGAGTGTGCCACTGCAATCCAGCCTGGGTGACAGAGTGAGACTCCAACTCAAAAACAATAAAAAAGAGCAGACGGGGCGAGGATGAAGTGAGTTGGGAAGTGTGGAAGAGGCAGAAGTGCCAGACTCAGGTCCCAGGTGGGTCTGCAGGGCAGGGAGAGTTTAGTACCAGACTTGGTGCTACTGAATTTAGTATTTAGTATCAGACACCTTTGTGCCTATGAGGCCAGCAGTGCCCAGCACAATGTCTTCCACACCAATGACGTAACCCCTGTCTCCTTCAGGTATGTCAGGCCAGGCCTTGGAGGAAGGGAATAAAAACAAACACTTGACGATACCAGCTGTGTGACTTTGGGCACGTCACTTCATTTCTCAGTTTCCTCACAGTTCTACCATCTGCCCCATGAGGTTGTCAAATGGACAAGACGGAATGCGTGGGTATGTGTTCATAGACGGCAACGGGAATGAGGACCTGGAGAGCCTTAGGCCAGTGCCTGGCACAGTGTCACCATAAATAGTGGGGAGAACAGGAAGAAAGTCCCTGACCATTGGGAAAAGATATGCACCCCACCCCTTGCAGCTGCCCCAAACCAGAATGAAGTCATGACAGGATTCTGGGGACTACAGGGAATAGGAGGGCACAATCACTGGTAGAAATATACCTTAATGAGTGTGGGGACAGGCTTGGCAGTAGGGACGGTGGTTCCATTGGTGAGGCTGGGAGGCAGCAGAGGTGGGGGAGGCAGAGGAGGCTGCTCGGCCAGGAAAAGCATTTCTCCAGAATCTGGGCCCACTGGGAGTTGAGACACAACCTGAGTGGGGAGAGAGGAAGTGAGGATACAGCCATCTTCAGTTGGAATGTTACAGCCTGCATGACCTTACACAGGGAGTAGGAGTGGTAGCCCTTCCTTGGACGCCATAACTGTCAGAGGGCAAATGAAGGGCAGAGACCAGGGTAGCACAAGAAGGAACTAGAAAAGACAGAAGGTGGTAAAAAGACCATGGAACCAAATACACTCAAGAAAAGCATGCTGCTCTGATTGGATACACAAGGGGCAGGACAGTGAGGTCTGCAAATCCAACTGCAACCTAGACCTCAGGCTGACGGAAGCGGGGGTGGAGGAGGGTTCTGCCCACACCTCCCGCCTCCCCACCAGGAGCTCAAGCAGGCAGCTCCTGAGATACTAGGGTAAAATCCATCTGGCTTCCTTGTGCCAGAGCAGGAACCACCCACCCCACTCAGCCCAGGACACAGACCTTGCTCTGCACAGCCCCAGCAAGTGCGGGGAAGCATCTGCAAGTGAGTAAGCTCACCTGAGTTGGGGAGATAGAGGTGGCACTGGGCAGTGTTTCGCTGACTTGGGCCTCCAGGGGTGATGGCACAGAACCCTGGGACTCATGGCTGGCAGGCTGCTCCGGGGACAAGGCATCGCTGCTGTCCTCATCGAAGGAAGAGCTGTCTGCTACTTTCGGGTAATTCACCTGGCCCACTGAAACCCAAAACTGGCATGAGACTCCACCTATGGCCCCATTGCACCGGTGAGCAGGGAAGAAAGGCCTTGTTCTTCAGCCAAAGGCTGTCCCATCAGAGAGCTAGCCCCCACACCCTGCAAGGCAGGCAGGCTAAGGGAGAGGAGCAGCCAGCCTGCTTTCTCAGTCCAAAAGAGTTCATCATCATGACCTTACCACAGAGGCCTGAAAGGCCTCTGAGGCCATCAAAATGCTGCCCTGAGCTGAGGAAAGGTCTCATTTTTAACCTCTTGCTTTCAACTCTACTGCGTTCACGGTCTTCAGAGTCAAGTTCCTCCCTTCCTTGCTTTAGCCTGCTCCTCTCCGGGAGACCCAGACTGCCTTTCCATCTCATCTGTCTATCTGCTGTTAAAGGTATTCGATTGCTATCCTGTGGCTACGCAAAACTCTCTTCTTCCTCCTCATGCTTACAGATTACGCAATCAGGGCACTGAACCTGATGATGAGGGACCAGAGGAACTTGGGTATCAGCTTGTGAATTCCTCAAAGGCCAGAACAGCCACTGAATTCCTCTGTGGAGGTAAAGAGATGCTTGCCTGCACAGGTAAATTGGACCAGTGGAAGCGTGGTGACCTCCTTTATTTTTTATTTTTATTTTTTTTGAGTTGGAGTCTCGGCCACCGCAGCCTCAATGTGCTGGGCTCCAGCGATCCTTCCGCCTCAGCCTTCCAAGTAGCTGAATTACAGGCACGCGCTACCACATCCGGCTAATTTTTTTTTTATTTATTGTAGAGGTGAGGTCTCGCCTGCCCAGGCGGGTCACGAACCCACGGGCTCAGGCAATCCACTCACCTCAGCCTCCCAAAGGCGCGGGATTACAGGTTGAGCCACTGAGCCCGGCTGTGACCTCCTTTAAAGGCCAGCGGAAGCCAGGTGAGGTGGCTCAAGTCTGTAATCCCAGCACTTTGGGAGGCTAAGGTGAGAGGACTGCCTGAGCCCATGGGTTCAAGACCAACCTGGGCAACCTGACAAGAACTCACCTCTACAATAAACCAAGAAAAATTAGCCAAGAGTGATGGTGCATGCTTGTAGTTCTGGCTCCTTGGAAGGCTGAGGCAGGAGGATTGCCTGAGTCAAGCAGGTTGAGGCTGTGGTGGCCATGAGAATGCCACCGTACTCCAGTCTGGGTGACACAGTGAAACTCTGACTCAAAAAAAAAAAAAAGAGGCCAGTGGCTCCCAGAGACTCAACACCTGGACAGCAGAGGCACCAGAAGAAAACATCCTGCTGGCCATAAGTGCCCTGGCCTGACCCACAGTTGAGCTCTGAGATGGCTGTGAATGTGTGTCCTCCCGGGGCCGGCTAGGAGGCACAGGTAGGGAAGGAGGGTGCAGCACAGAACTCCTGCTCCACAGGGCCCAGCATGGGAATCTCAGGCTGCAGAGGGAAGGAAAGATGGGAACACAGGCAAGGATATTTCAAGAGCCATGTCACAACCACCAGCTCAGCACTGTCGTGGGAAGAGGTTCAGGTGGCAGGTTCTGAGTGATCTGCTGTCCATGTAGGAGGAACCGAGACAGTGGTGAAGGCAAGAGGCGAGCTGCTGCCCAAGGGGGAAGTGTGCTGCGAGGGAAGACCCCAGATAAGGAAGAGGAACAAGGGGTGAGGGCTCAGGCTGGGCTTGTCCACATAGCAACTCTCCCAGCGACCTCTTCCTCTCCAAAGCCAGGACCTAGGCTCCCTTCTCCCTTGAGCCCTGGGAACGATGCACCTGAGCTTCTCCCTTATTAGCAACAGAGCCAGGCATGCTTACTCCTCTGTCCCTTCAACTGTCCCAGCAGGGGCAAGTGTGCAATGCACAGAGGGGACAGCTTGCTGATCACGTGTACTTCATACCAGCCATCCATATAGATTCCCCCCATTCTCTTCCTAGTGAGGGTGCCTGCCATGGGACAGCAGCTGTGTGGCAGCCAGCACTGATGACAGTAATCTAGGATGTAGGAGCTGCAGCTGCCGCTGATTGGTCCAACCCAAGGATGCTGGTGGTCCTACTGGGGAAGACCCAGTGCAGGTCAGGGTGGCTACAGAATCTACTTCTCTCTCCACTGGGGCCAGGTGTGTGCTAAAGCAAAGACAGGGTCACTGCCCTCTGAGTGTTTGTGGTTCAGTCACCTTGGAGCACAGTAAATGCTCTGCTACAAGGAAACAAAGAAGCTAAGGGCGCAGAGGAGAGACTCTGAGAAGACTTCCTGGAAAAGAGGGCTTTCCATGGATCCTGAAAAGTGGTCTGGAGGAAACAGGTATAGCAGTGTGTGTGTGTATGTATGCGTGTGCGCACACACATCTAAGCAGGCTTGAGTGTGTGGGGAAAATTCCAAGCCCCCTGCCAGGCTCTTTCTCAGGCCTCTCCCTCTCCTCTTGCTACCCTCTTTCCCTCCCTTTGTCCTCAGCTTTGCCTTTCCTCCTATCTGAACCAAACCTCCACCTCAGCCTGGGTTCCATTTCCTCTTCCTCCTCAGGAAATGCCTATCCTCCCATCTCTTCAGCTTCTCCCTTGGTCCTTTCTCTCAGCCCATAAACTTGCTGCATTTCTCCCAGTCTGAAAACCTTTGCTTAACCAGCATCTCCTTCTCCTTCTCCACTGAACTGTTGAGCAAATAAACTCCATTTGCCACCACCACCTCCTTCCCTTCCACTCATTTCTCAACAAAATAATCTGGTTTTTGCTAGCACATGTTCCTTTCTCTCAAGATCCCAATGATCACCTCACTGCCAAACACCTCAAACAAGTAGTACTCTGCTAGGCCTCCAGGTCCCTGCCCATCCTGTTCCCTCTGCCTGGACGGTCCCCTGTACTTCTCCATTTGACAAACTCTGATCCAACCTCTAAGCTACCCCCCAAAAGTGCTATATTCATGTGGGTAATTCCCCAGCCATTGCTACCTGTCCCTATCCCTGAGAGAAGTCCCTCTGCCAAGCTCCCACTGCACTGATGCACACACAACCACTGCTATACACTGTCCATTACAGCCATTGTCAGCTGGTCTGGAATGGACATTACTGCTGACAACAGCAGCAACTATTGCATGAAATCACCAAGGACCCTGCTGGACCCTTTGTATCCATGATTGTGTGTGATCCTGCCAACAGTCCCACAAGGCAGGTGACTCAGCGACAATGTCATAGGGCCATGGCCTTCCTACTAAGTAGCGTTGGCATCTGACCAGGGACCAAACTCAGAAATCACTTATTTATACATCAGTCTTCTCGCATCAGACTTATGTGAATTCTTTGAGAGCACAAGTCATATTTTATTCCTCTTTGTGACTTCAGGACTTCACACAGGACCTGGCACATTGCCAACTGTCAGCAAATGCTTATCAGATTTTGGCTGGTGCAGAAATCAGAATTGGTCTTGGCCCATACTATGGCCTGTAACTAGGGGTGCTGAGGAATACGGGGAAGAAACCGCTAAGATGAAACAGAGCACATCCCAGGGAAAATTGGTGAATTATAAGAGCTACTGCACCAAAATGGGAAAAGGGCTATAAGGGGCTCAGGGTGTGCCAGCCTCCAAGAGGGTGGCTGCAGTGCAGACAAGGCCCTAGAAACCACCAGTATCCTCTGATCAGAGTTCCTAACTCAGCATGCCTCAGGGTCTGCTCCTGTGGTTCCCCCTCAAGTCCTGCCCAAAGCCTAAGCTCCTTTCTCTGCAGGTATGGTTACCTTGGGGGAGGCAGGCACGTGTGATCTTGGCAGGGATTAGGTCTTGGGCCCACTGCAGTGAAGAAGACATGTCTGTACCGATTAGCACCAAAATCTAATTGTGGTATAAGAAATATATTTGGTTTTTGTCTACCAGCTCCTATCACAGAGTACCTAAAACCCTTGGAATTTCCCGAAGGACAGGAATGTCTTTTGTTATTTATAATAAGCCCCTTTCCATACACCCCAGTTTATGCTAATGAGGTGACTTGGGATAGCCTGAAGATTGGGCCAGTTACCAGAAAGACAGAGTGATTGGCAGTTCAGAGGACTGGAACATTCAGTCCCACCTTCCATCCTCTAGGACGGCGGGGGGTGGGGGGGTGGGGGGGTGTGGGTGGCCTGGATGGAGACCAAACTCTACAAAAATCCTTATTCATCAGGGTTGTGTGTGGAGAAAAAAGCAAAAAAAGCCAGGTGTGGTGGCTCAAGTCTGTAATCCTAGCACTCTGGGAGGCCGAGGACTGTCTGAGCCCATGGGTTCGAGACCAAGTGAGAGGACTGCCTGAGCCCATGGGTTCAAGACCAAGTGAGAGGACTGCCTGAGCCCATGGGTTCGAGACCAGCCTGGGCAACTTCACGAGATCTCATCTCTACAATATATAAAAAAATTAGCCAGGTGTGGTAGCGCACGCCTGTAGTTCTGGCTACTTGGAAGGCTGAGGTGGAAGGATCACTGGAGTCCAGCAGGTTGACACTGGGTTGGCCATGAACATGCCACTGCACTCCAGTCTGGGGGACAGAGTGAAACTCCAGCTCAAAAAAAAAGCAAAAACAAAAATAACTCCTGCATAACAAATGTGATGAGCTTCTAGGTCACTGTATACTATACCTAGGAGTCTGGGAGGGTGGTATACCCAAAGATGGCAGGAAAGCTCCTTGTAACACCACACATTGTGCTATTCATTGCTCCATCTGGCTGTTCATCTGTATCCTTAGTAATATCCTTTATAATAAACCAGCAAATTTTCTGGAGTTCTGTGAGCAATCCCAGCAAATTTTCAAGCCCAAGGAGAGGGTATGGGAACCCTAACTTATAGCCAGTTGGTTGGAACCCAGATCACAACCCAGGACCTGTGACTGGTCAGTAAAGTGGAGGCACACTTGTGGGACTATGTCTATGAGATGTGACATTATTTCCAGGTAGACAGTGTCAGGATTGAACTGAATTAGAGGACATCCAGTTGGTGTCCACTGGAGAATTGCTTGGTGTATGGGGAAACCCTAACCATAATACCAGAATGAACACAGGGTTTTTTTTTCCCTTTACACTGAGGGAATCAAGTCCAAACTCCTGAGTACAGCACAAGAGGCCCTGTACATCCTGGAACGTGCTCACCTCTCCTACCTCTTGTCTTGACACTTTCCCTTCTAGTGCCGTCTCACCAGGTCCTAGTGCTCTCTCATCTCTGCCCACACACGTTAGCAAATTCCTACTCATTCTCAGCCCCAGGCTTGGCCTTCACCTCCCCTGATAGCCATACTCCTCCACTGTTGCAGCCAGGTTGGGTGATTCTCCTGGGCTCCCTCCAGCACATCTTCTGCCTCTGTCTTGCCACTTCCTATTTACCTGCCTATATCTGCTCCTAGACATGAACTTCATATGGATGGCAGAACTTGGTCTGTCCTGTGGTCCTAGCCCCTAGCACACTGCTTGGGTCCATCAATATTTGATGACTGAAATATCTATGGAAAGGGCCATGCTCCAAGAAGAGATTTCACTAATAAAAAAACAATAAAGTACATATTTATAATTCTGGGTATCTTTGCATGTTCACACATATTAATCCTGACATCTACCTATTTAATCCTGACATCTACCTATTCTGTGAAAGAGGACTAAGCCCCTGAGTTTACACAGATGGAAAGTGAACAGAGGACTCTCTGTTGTTTATTTGGTTATTTATTTTTGTATGCCCCCAGTAACTGGTACCATCTCCAACCTGCTTATCAGGCTCTCGAACTCTGTGCTTTGGTTTTCCTAAGACTAAACAGGAAGTCAAGGGGCAAGAAGCCAAGAGTCATGGCCTGTTTTGCTGCTCCTGCCCTGCATCGTGGCTGGAGTCTCCTCACCAATGATGGCTTCCTTCAGGCTGGACTCCACAGGCAAGATGTTCTTCTCCACCAGCTCCATGGGACCAGGTCTCTGTGCAATCTTCTCATTGAGGTCATCAGCTAGTCTGGCTCTCTTCAGCTTCAACTGCTTGGCCTGGAGGGAAGGCTCGGCAGAGGTCTCTGCCCATGGGAAAGGGGAGCAGGAAGACATGTGATTGGACATGGTTCTACCCTGGGAACTCCAAAGCAGCTCTCCTTCCTCCTGGGCAGGAGCAAAGGCCATCAGAATGGAAGGCATATTCTAGGCAGAGAAGGGTGGCCTGGCTTGAAGTTTTACAATGACCAAAGAAGGGGCTCCCACTAAGGGAAGAGCATGGTCAAACACAATTACAATCAGGTACATGCTGCCCAGGGGACTTTCTGAGGTGAAGCTACAGAGCTGAAGAAGCTCTCTCCCTTCAACTTGCTGTGCTACTGGGGCAATTCACCCCTCTGCTCTGGGTTTTACTGCCTTCACCTGTAAAATGTGGGGTTCAGACTAGAATTGTTCTCTTTCCGCTCTAAAGATGGCTCAAAACTAAACACACAAAAAGTAGATATACTTATGCTGCTTCCAGGAGCCAAAACTAAAAATGTAAAAAGAAGTGTGTGGTTGGGGCCAGGTAGAATACAACTAGGATGATCTTAAATGGAGCACTGTATATCACAGATGCTCAAGTAAATGCCAAGTGAATAACTGAATGAATGAAAATATAGAAAAGAAAATGCGCTGGGCACAGTGGCTCACACCTGTAATCCCAGCACTTTGGGAGGGTGAGCCTGAGCCCATGGGTTTGAGACCAGCCTGGGCAACTTGGAGAGACCTTGCCTCTATAACAAAAAAAATTAGCCAGGCATGGTGGCGCATGCCTGTAGTTCCAGCTACTTGGAAGGCTGAGGTAGAAGGATTGCCTGAGCCCAGCAGGTCGAGGCTGCAGTGGCTGTGAGCATGCCACAGTCTGGGCAGCAACAACAAAAAGAAAGTAAATGAATTTTAAAAACAGAATTTAGAGTAGAAAAAGGATCTACCCCAGCAGAGAGAAGCGATTCACACTATGAGATGGTGAGACCCAGGAGAACAGGTCAGGTCAACCCAAGAGAATGTGATTGTGCTCCTTGAGATTCCCCCAAATCAGTGATAGCTACCACACCATGACTGTTTTACTGTGTTAAGGCTCTGGCTTACCCATTGCCAACAGAAATGGGAGTGAGAAGAAAAAAGAGAAGTGCGTGGTGCAGTGGCAAACACACAGTGAGAATTGAGTTTAGATAAAGAAGCATTTCCAATCTCACACACCTTCCAAAATGTGCATCCTGACCAGTTCTGATCTTTCCGGCCGGGAACGAATCTTTCGCTTCAGATAGTCCTCTGTCTACAGAAAAACATACCAAGAAACTCTCAAATCTATGTCATAAGCTTATGGAATGGACAAGATCACAAGAGCAGCCATGGCTGTAGCGGTTGCTGCTGGTCACCTCTGCAGCCCCCATGACCTTAACTTGGTGACTGCAGGATTCTGAAGGGGAGGCCTGGGGAAGACACACCAACGTCCAGCTGCACATGCCAAGGGTCCCCATCCTTCAAGATTGTTTGTCTCTCTGAGGTTGGACTAATAATCTATTAAAAAACCATTACTTTACTATCATAAAAACAATATATGTTCATCAAAGAAAATTAGAAAGTAAAACAGTAAAAAAATTTATTCATTCACTGTTAGCATTTTGAAATATCTGTCTCTAGTCATCTTTCCATGCAGAAGGTAAGTTTAATTCTACAGAGCTATAAAAATACTGAATATAATTTTATATCTTGTTTCAAAATTTAACATTGTATGATCTCATGAGCTTTTTCCATTCCTTTTGACTGGCTGCCAAATGGAATACTAATTTTGATACATGGTGTCATAGCTCTAGTTCCCTAAAGTCCACACATTCTCATTTCTGCATTTATTAGACCCTCCACAAACTAAACCATTCCCTGAACAGTCACCCAGGGCTAATTATAACATATATGTGACCCTATATCTGACTCCAAAGCCTGTGCTCTTAACCTCTGCACAGTATTTTCAAACTGTAAGGTTTAGAATCGGCACAGGATAGGCTAGCACACGGCATGATGAAGTACAGAACAATAGGAAATAAAGTATCAGAGCACATCATATATAGTAAAAGTCAAGATTGCTGCTCCCCCTAGCTGTCTACTGCCTTGGTGCTCTGGCTGGGCAGTTCTGTGCCAGCCCTGGGGTGGCTGAGTCCTCCAGGAGATGGTTTAAATAGGTGTGGGCACAGTATCTATCACCCCATCTGCAGTGAGCAGGAGTACCATCTCAGCTGCTGCAAAGGCTGGTAGAGCAGATGATGGGTGCTGCAGGTTTTCACAGAGAGCAAAGGGAGGCATATTTTCTAAGCCACCTGAAGCTCTGAACAGTGGCAAAGGCAGATGCAAAATATAATATTGGTTAAGAAAACATTTGGAGGAGCTTCAAAGTTGGTAAATGTGTGAAGGTGCCAGGAGGTTGGTACACCTATCCAGAAAGGGCATGGAAGTCCCTGCCCCTTCCCACATACCCATGCATTTCTTCCACTTGGTTATTCATGAATAGTAACCTTTATAACTAATAGTAAACATATTAATGATGTCAAATGGCTGAAACTTGGCTACCTAGAAGCTACTCTGGACTAGTTTAGAAAGTACAAGATTCCTGATGGAAAACCAGAGAACCAGTTTGCTTTTAGTGAAGAATTTAAAGAAAAGGACTTTGCAACTGATATCATTAAAAACATTAATAGCCGGGTTCGGTGGCTCAGACTGTAATCCTGGCACTTTGGGAGGTTGAGGTGAGTGGATTGCCTGAGCCTGCGGGTTTGAGACCTGTCTGGGCAACTTGGCGAGACCTCATCTCTACAATAAATCAAAAATTAGCCAGGCATGGTAGCATGTGCCTGTAGTTCCAGCTACTTGGAAGGCTGAGGTGGAAGGATCGTCGGAGCCCAGCAGGTCAAGGCTGCGGTGGCCGGGAGTGTGCCACTGCACTCCAGTCTAGGTGACAGAGTGACTCCAACTCAAAAAATAATAATAATAATAATGACCACTAGAGAGCATTACTGTCTAAGGAAACAAATGGAAAAAGAATCAATTTGTCTGGGCATGGTGGCTCATGCCTGTAATCCTAACTTCTCAGGAGGCTAAGGTGGGAGGATCACTTGAGCCCAGGATAGCACAGGGCAACATAACAAGAGCTGTCAAGAGACACCTGAGTAAGCAAAAGCACATCTCTAAAATTTAAAAAAAGGAAAAGAAAGAGTATCAGTTGCATGAACACACCAATGTCTGAGAGCCCCCTGAGTGTGATCCTTACAGTGGCAAAACTATCATGGATGTCTCCCCACCATCACGTGAAGCTGTCTGCACAGCACCAAAAGATATGGGTAGTTGACTCCATCATCAGAAAAACAAATGAAATCTCTCTGGAATACAAGCTGATATTACCGTATCGTGCTTATTTGGAAGTATGAGATGCAAAAATAGTAGCTTTCCAAAGCTTTAAATTTTGGGGATTAACTAAAGAAAATTCTGCTATAACTAATCCAATATGTTAATTTTCCACATCTCAATTAATATAATTTTTAGTACACACTTAAATCTAAAGGCAGTTGCTGGAGGTAGTGGCTCATGCCTGGAATCCCAGCATTTTGGGAGGGAGAGGCGAGAGGATTGTCTGAGTTCAGGGTTCGAGACCAGCCTGGTCAACTTGGTGAGACCTCATCTCTACAATAAATCAAAAAATTAGCTGGGCATGGTGGCACATGCCTGTGGTTCCAGCTACTTGGAAGGCTGAGGCAGAAGAATTGCCTGAGTCCAGCAGATTGAGGCTGCAATAGCTATGAGTGTGCCAACGTACTCCAACCTAGGTGACAGAGTAAGAATCCAACTCAAAAAAAAAAAAAAAAGGCAGTTACTATAATTTGGAAGCCATTTGTGAACAGATATGCAAGATAATCACAAACTGTATATGGTTACAATGTGTTAGGAAATAAAATTATTTTGTTAAAATATATCTAATCTAAGGCCAAACTCGGTGGCTCAGCCTGTAATCCCAGCACTTTGGGAGGTTGAGGCGAATGGAGTGCCTGAGCCTGAAGGCTCAAGACCAGCCCAGGCAACTTGGCGAGACCTCATCTCTACAATAAATCAAAAATTAACCGGGCATGGTGCCTGTAGTTCTGGCTACTTGGAAGGCTGAGATGGAAGGATCACCGGAGCCCAGCAGGTCAATGCTGGGGTGGCCATGAGTGTGCCACTACACTCCAGCCTGGGCAACAGAGTAAGACTAAAAAAAAAAAAAAAAAAAAAAAAAAAATCTAGAATACACAGACCAAGGTTTGAGTCTTAAATCTGCCACTTCTTAGCTGGACAAGTGAGTTAACCTCTCTTAGCTGCTGCTATAAAATAAGGATAAGACCTAATTCTAAGCGCTAGTGTATGGATAAATAAGAAATATAACCTCGCACATAAAAGTGTTCAATAAAATAGTGACATTTCTAATCAACTCTATTTGCTCCCTTCTTAGAAGCAGCCAAGGAAATGGTATTTAGTCTTCCAACTGGGTGGGGGTATGGGAAATGTCATTTCTTTCCTCCTCCCACTGCACTCTGGAGTGCTCCTAGCAAATTAAACCAGTGCCACTTAATACAGCTTTTGGTTCCCAGTACCCATGACCTCATTCTTCCCACTTACTCTAAGAATTAGTCATGATTTTCTAAGGAAAAAGAAACAGAAGAAAGTATCTCCGAATTTCTAAAACACCATGGATCTTCAAGGAGCTGTGGCCTATGATTCTCCACTGGGTGGATGTGGAGGGGAGTCCCCCCCTGTGACTTTTTGTAAAAGACTTTATTTAAAGATGAAAACTTTGCAACTGCTATCATTAAAAGTATTAGCCGGGCTCAGTGGCTCAGCCTGTAATCCTGCACTTTGGTGAGTGGATTGCCTGAGCCCACGGGTTCTAGACCCGCATGGGCAATTTGGCGAAACCTCATCTCTACAATAAATAAAAAAAATTAGCTGGGCGTGGTAAGCACGCCTGTAGTTCCAGCTACTTGGAAGGCTGAGGCGGAAGGATCACCGGAGCCCATCAGATTGAGGCTGCGGTGGCCAGGAGCGGCCACTACACTCCAGTCTGGGTGACAGAGTGAGACTCCAACTCAAAAAAAAACAACAACGAAAAAAAAAACCAAAAAGAAAAACAAAAGTATTCATGACTACTGGAGTACATTAATGTCTAAGAAAATGAATGGAAAAGAAAACACTTGGCTGGGAAGGGCTCTCTTCCCTTGACTGTACATAAAAAGAAGGTAGGGGGGGAAGTTCTGGTAGCTTCCTTATATCTGGCCACAATGGGCAGCAGAATATTCCCCAGGGGCCCCAGGAAAACTGAAACTGAGCATGACAACGGGGATGCAAGTAAGGTGCTACAGCAAGAAACTTGGGCTCAGAGTATGGGCAAGCTTCCTTTCCACAAGGGTCAAGTGGACCTTGGGTGCTCTGGGCAGACACAGATCAGGGAGGTTTCCTGCCCTTTGGTATGCCTGTCCTGCAGAGGTGTGGGCAGTGTAGAACTGGGCTGGGAAAGCTTCTCCATGGCTGATGTTCGTGTCCTAACATCTACAAAAGGTTAAGTGGCATTAAAGATGGGGAAGTACCAGTGATCTCCAAAGCAAGGTTCAGGGAAGAAGGCTCATGTGATCATTCCATATCCTTAAATGCACTAAAGGAAAAATTTCATTCCAATTATGTTTCATATAATTACCATGGAATGTGGCTGAGGTTAAGGATGGCATAGGAAAAGCAAGCTTGCTTGCTTTTTTTTTGAGTTTGAGTTTGAGTCTCATTCTTGTCACCCAGGCTGGAGTGCAGTGGCATGCTCACGGCCACTGCAGCCTCGACCTTCTGGACTTAGGTGATCCTTCTGTCTCAGCCTTTCAGGTAGCTGGAACTATAGATGCACACTATCACGCTGGGCTAAAAGCAAGCTTTCTATGTAGAACTGTGAGGTCAGGGTAGACCTTAGAGTCCTGCTAGACCGGAAGGAAATATAATCAGCAATTCAATGAACTCTGAAAATGCTCTTTTGGGAGTCCCAGGGGGAAGAAAGGTATCTTACCCTGGCCCGCTCCAAGCTCCTTCTCTGTTCATGAAATGCAGCTGGGCTTTTCAAAGCTGTTGAGAGAAGAACCATAAAAGAATTACCTCCTAGTGAAGAAATATCATGTCTAGTGCTACAATTTTCAGTGGAGAAGGCATCTTAAATCCAAGTTAATTTTAGCAGTACTATTAATACCAGCTGAAGTGAAGAAGGAAATGACACCTGAGTAAGCATGTATCTTTATGGTTTAGTTACCCCATTAAAACAATTTTGGTTACTTTATGATTACTAGCGGGAATAGCTGCTGCCTGAGCCTGGGCTCCATAAAGTGAACCCATGGAATGTAACTTTTAAAAACACCCTGGACCATTACCAGGCTGTCAGCCGCACAGCCCCCATCAGCTAAGCCTCTAAGAACTCTGGGCCTCACGCTACTCTCAGAAGACCTGGTTACAGGGAGGAGCAGGGCTGTATGTTGGGTCAGCCTTACTTCTCTAACTTCATTAGGAATCATAAAGTGGCCAAACTGTTTCAATTGGACAGTTAAAACCACAAAGATGTATGTCCACTCAGGTGCCATTTACTTCTCCTCAGGTGGTATTAATAGTGCTGCTAAAATTAACTTGAATTTCATCTCTAAGAACTAAAAGAACTTCACAGCAATTGTATGGTTGACCCATGCGAAAGAACACACACAACTGACAGTTGACAAGAAGGGTTCAGCTCTATTCTGGGATACCACCACACAGATCACAGGCTCAACTCCTGCAAATGACTCTCAGGTGGCAAGACTAAACCAAAACCCTCCTTCTGGAGTGTTTCTATATTGTACCATGAATGGAAGGTCTGTCTCCTTTTGTTAAAAACTTGCCTATAAGGACAAATGATTTAATATTCTCTGATGATGAGAGAAAAAGGCCTGACTTCAAGGAGGGAACAGTGGCAATAAGAGAGAAATTTACAAGACTGTGGTTAGTTTCACTTCTGCTGCCCTAGAATTTTAGAACAGCTGTGAAACTGTGAGCAGAGATAACTTTTGCTAAGCTTTTGGCTGTGGTAGGAGTGCAGGGGTGAGGAGACACTAAAAGTAGCAAGAACATATAGATATGACTCTATCCTTCCTGGGCCTTTGTGCTTCCTCCCTTTCCGGGGGGGGGGCTGGGCCTCAGCAATAGCAGTCCCAGAAGAAAGCTTTCAATGTCCCAGCAGTGCTTACTAACACAAACAAACAAATAAATCTTAGGATTAAAAAAGAAACGAATCAAGCCAGCTCAGTGGCTCAGCCTGTAATCCTGTGCTTTGGGAGGCTGAGTGAGTGGACTGCCTGAGCCGGCGGGTTCGAGACCTGCCTGGGCAACTTGGCAAGACCTCATCTCTACAATAAATCAAAAAATCAGCTGGGTGTGGTAGCGCATGCCTGTAATTCCGGCTACTTGGAATGCTGAGGCGGAAGGATCGCCGGAGTCCAGCAGGTTGAGGCTGCGGTGGCCGGGAGCGGCCACTGCACTCCAGTCTGGGCGACAGAGTGAGACTCCGACTCAAAAAAAAAAAAAGAAAGAAACGAATCTTACAGGCACTGCTAAGCTCACACCCCATCCTCTAACAGCAGGGGGAGCTCTAGATTTAACAAAAACCATCTAAGAAAAACCAGTACAGGTTCCTTCCCAACCCACCAGAGCACTCCCAGGCACTATCCAGGCTATTCCAGTTCTCAGGGATAAACAGATGCCCCCTCCACCTGCTCTACAGGAACCCATACTGGATGTGATAGACCAGCTGGGAATTAGCACGTAACCTTGGTTCTCAGAAAGCTTAGCACATGGATGAGACAATAAGCACAAAGAATCAAGAGAGAACTTGCAGTGTCTGCCCACTCCCTGCTTCCTTCTCTGCTTTATTTTTCTTCATAGCACTCACCACTATCTTGACATTTTTTGTAGGAATACTATGTATTTTGTTTTGTTAACTGTTGGTCTCCGACCTTTACAATATGCCCTATTAGATCAAGGCAGGGGATTTGTCTATTTTTTTTTTTTTTTTTTTTTGAGTTGGAGTCTCACTCTATTGCCCAGGCTGGAGTACAGTGGCATGTTCACTGGCATCACAGCCTAGATCTGCTGGGCTCAGGTGATCCTTCTGCCTCAGCCTTCCAAGTAGCTAGAACCATAGATGTGTGTCACCACGCCTGGCTAATTTTTTGATTTATTTTAGAGACGAGGCCTAGCTATATTGCCCAGGCTGGTCTCGAACCCCTGAGCTTAGGCAATCCTCTCGCCTCTGCCTCCAAAAGTGCTGAGATTATAGGCATGAGCCACCACACCTGGCTACTTCTTTTATTCTCATTGTATTCCCCAGTTCCTAGAGTATGAGCACATAGTAAACCCTCAATAACTAGTCATTCAACAAATAAGTGAATATTCTGTAAGAAACAGATGCAAAGTGACCAGTGAGAGGAGAGGTAGAAGGATCTGTGTTTTAGTACTGGGTTTTACTAATTACTCTGAGTAACATGGGATGTGAATGTTTTCTGAGTCTCATTTTCTTCTGTGGAGCGAGAATCTGTCTACCTCCCAGAACTCTCGTAAAAACTGAATGAAAGTGAGAACACTCTGAAGCCAAGTGGCATACACGCCAATGTACTTAAGGTGCTGCTGTCACCAAATGCTACAATTTGGCTGCATCATTGGTTTATTCCCTCACAGGTCAACTAGTTTCTCTACCATAGACACAGATTATCTCTGTCTAAAGTCCAGCTGGCTTGCTCCCTCAACCTTTGTTGGCTATCCCCAAGGGGTAAGGCACAAATCCAACTTCTAGAAAAACAACTTATAAGCACAGAGCTTCTTGAGGGCAGGGAAGTATATCATCTTCATGTACAAAGGATGGTGTATCACTAATGGGGGATAAGTGATAGGTAAAATGGGTATAGCATACAGTAGTCCCCCTTATCTATGGTTTTACTTTCCATGGTTTCAGTTATTCGAGGTCCACCAAGCTCCAAAAATGTTACAGCGGGGGCCGGGGGAGAGGGAAAGAGACAGACCACATTCACATAACCTTTATTACAGTATACTGCTAGAACTGTTCTATTTTAAAATTTTATTGTGCCTAATTTATTAAACTTCATCATAGTTATGTATGTATAGGAAAAAAACATAATATTTACAGGGCTTAGTACTATCCATGGTTTCAGGCATCCACTGGGGGTCTCGGAATGTATTCCCCATGTATAAGGGTAGACTACTATATGAATTCCTATCCAGTCCCATTAAGTTTTTTGGTTTTTTTTTTTTTTTGAGTTGGAGTCTCACTCTGTCGCCCAGACTGGAGTGCAGTGGCAGCTCCCGGCTACCGCAGCCTCGACCTGCTGGGCTCCGGTGATCCTTCCGCCTCAGCCTTCTGAGTAGCCAGAATTACAGGCACGCGTTACCATGCCTGGCTGATTTTTTGATTTATTGTAGAGATGAGGTCTCGCCAAGTTGCCCAGGCGGGTCTCGAACCCGCGAGCTCAGGCAATCCACTCACCTCAGCCTCCCAAAGCACGGGATTGCAGGCTGAGCCACCGAGCCCGGCTCAGTCCCATTAAGTTAAGGGCATTTTTATATAATAGTAAGAAAGGGATGAATATATATCGAGTGCTTGCTTATGTGGCAAGTACGGTTGTAGATATTTTAAACATGTTAGCAATTTACTATTCCTAATGATTCCGTGTGGCAGGCAATATTCCCTTCTATAAATAAGTATAGGCCTAAAAAGATTTGGAAAGGCCAGCAAAAGGCAGACAGGTTTACAATCTAATGTTTTTTTTTTCAAAGGATCCTAAATTTGAGACTATAACCTAATTTTGTAGCAGAGTTCAGCTGGAGTTCTTTCCATTCCTCTGGGTTGGTTTCTTAACTTCTTCAAAAAGCAGAGACCAGTTAGAGTGAAGTGGGTGTGGCAAGGTGGCTTCAATGGCATGTATTGCTTAGATATAGATCCAAGACCAGGCAACATGGAAAGGTCAGCTTGACCACAGCACTGAGAACAAGGAAGGTGTGGAAGAGAGGTTCAGGGACCCCTCTGAAGAACCCTAAGGCTCCTAGGCAGTGAAAACAGTTCAAAACCTAGGGCTCACCGTGGAGCAGACTTTGGCACTGATACTAGAAGACAAGCTAGGAAGGAGTGAGAAGGGCAGAGGAATTCACCAGCTGGTCAGGGCTCGACCAGGAGAAGCAGAAATGAAGACCAAGAATACAAGATAATAACGACCAATCCCTAAAAGACTTTCATTTACCAAAGACCAGTGCAAACATAAGAGCCATGTGTATTTACAAGAATATACATTTTCAATGTCAGAGGGCAGTTCTTGATCCTTTTCTGCTGCCCTGGGAGCTGGTTCCACTGGAGCTCTTGTGACACTCTGTGTGAACAAAAGGAAGCACACCCTGAAAGAAAAAATAACCAAGTTCCCCAAAGAAATAAAATGCACAGAAGTAGCCAAGAGATGTAACGTTCTTAATCACAGTTTCAGTTCTAGATATGGGCCCCGCCCCTGGTTAGCCATAACTACCAATTAATATTCTGTTCCCTCTTTCCAGCACCCACTTCCTTTCTTCCTTGACACGTTTGCTGCCTTAATTAAATGAGGTCATTTGTAAATCAAAAAATAAAGAGAAAAATGTCTCCCACTTTCTTTTCAAAATTATACTAGCATCTAATATACAGCCAAGTTCTGTGCTCAATGTGTGTCCGCAGATTTTTTTTTTAATTGGAGTCTCACTCCATCGCCCAGGCTGGAGTGCAGGCGTGCTCACGGCTACCCCAGGGTTGACCTGCTGGGATCAGGTGATCCTTCGGCCTCAGCCTTCCAAGTGGCTGGAACTACAGGGGCGTGCTACCACACTCAACTAATTTTCTGATTTATTACAGAGATGAGGTCTCACCAAGTTGCCCAGGCTGTTCTCGAACCCATGGGCTCAGGCAATTCCCTCACCAATCTGGGACTGGTGAGGGGAGTGTTGGTTTGATGTGCTAAATTATTGAGATAACGTTGGTTTTAAAGGGTCCTCATACTTACTCTTTAGTGCCAGATTAAATCAAGACCAGTCTGGCCCTGAGTCCCCTGCACTGTCATTACAAATCTGCAGATAGGCCGGGCATGGTAGCTCAGCCTGTAATCACAGCACTTTGGGAGGCTGAGGTGAGTGGACTGCCTGAGCCCGCGAGTTCGAGATCCGCCTGGCCAACTTGGTGAGACCTCATCTCTACAATAAATCAAAAATTAGCCGGGTGTAGTAGTACGTGCCTGTAGTTCCGGATACTTGGAAAGCTGAGGCGGAAGGATCACCGGAGCCCACCAGGTCAAGGCTGCGGTGGCTGGGAGTGTGCCACTGCACTCCAGTCTGGGTGACAGAGTGAGACTCCAACTCAAAAAGAAAAAAAAAAAAGAGACAAATAAAAAGAGACAAATAGCTATGATCCTAGACAGAAATACAATAGCAGTGGTAATTTAAGGTACTACAAAGAACAGAAGAGATGTGACCTGAGGGAAGAGTGTGTGAACTGTCTGAGAAGATTTTACAGAGAAACCCAAATGAACTGAACAGAAACACCAAAGGCAGACAAGGAGCAGCAGGGAGAACATCCGAGGTTGAGGAAGAGCAAGAGCACTAACATGAAGGTATAAAATAACAAGTCAAGTTCAAGGGACTACAAGGAGTTTGAGACAGCTGGATCAAGGAGTTTTTGTGGGGTTGATATGGCTGGAAGAGTAGGCAAGGCCCAGCCCAAGAAGAACTTTAATGTGCTAATGTAGGAACTTCTGCTTCAGGGAAGATAGGGACACATATTTTTTCTGTATTCTTCACACTAAGTACAAGTTAAAACTCTAGGCAGTCTACATAAAACAAAAGTAGATTCTGAAAGGTAAAACTGGCTAGAGAACTCAAGACCCAAGACCCAAGGGACAACATGGTGGTAAGTTCCCTGTTTTGGGGGGGTTTTGAGTTGGAGTCTCACTCTGTCACCCAGACTGGAGTGCAGTGGCACGTTCCCGGCCACCGCAGCTTCGACCTGCTGGGCTCCAGCGATCCTTCCGTCTCAGCCTTCCAAGTAGCTGGAACTACAGGCGCACGCAACCACGCCCGGCTAATTTTTTGATTTATTGTAGAGACAAGGTCTTGCCAAGTTGCCCAAGCAGGTCTCAAACCCACGGGCTCAGGCAATCCACTCACCTCAGCCTCCCAAAGTGCTGGGATTACAGGCTGAGCCACTGAGCTCGGCTAGTTCCCTGTTTTTTTGCTTGTTTTCACTTCATCCATCCCAGACTTAAAACTGAAGAGGAAAACACCCCAGAAATGCCAATGGGTACAGATTATTTTTAAAAGCCCCAATAAAACATGCTCTTTTCCAGCCAAAAGACCAGGAGAGCAGCCCAGTAAACTTGTAGACAAAAATTATTCTACTTCAAACACCATAGGAAAAGAAATTGCCTCATCCCTCCTCTCTGCAAAAGTCAAGTTGAGAGTCTTTCATCCATGCAAGGGTGTAATGAGGTATCTCAATAGCCCTGCTAGGGTGATGTCAGAGAGAGCCAAGTAGAAATTTGGGGCTTTCATTCCTACCAGCCAGTAACAAACATCTCTCTCCCCATAGCATAAGTCCTAATGGGGAGTTTGGGCTTACATCCCCCACCTAACATTAATGATGTACCCTTCTCCCCCCTGCTGGGTGACGTCAGAGAAGGGGTGGAGAGTCAGGACTTTGACCATTGCCCAGTGGTAACAAGGTCACCCCCACCACAGTGTTAGTAGAGTGCATGGGAAGCTAGGACTTTCATGCCTAATGAGAAGTCCCTTTCCTATGACAACTCAGGTGTCAATGGCAGCCAAATGGGAAACCTGAACTCTACCCCATCACAATGAGGCAGCCCACCCCCACCCTACGCTACTGAAGCAGAATCCAAAATGCCAGCTCAAGTAGGACATAAAATGCAGACTCATAACAGTAGTATAAAAATGTCCAGGTTTAAAAAAAAAAAATCACTCAGCACACCAAGAACCAGGAAGATCTCACACTGAAAAAGAGAAAATCAAGAGATGCTAACATAAAGATAACAGATGCTAGACTTATCTGACAAAGATTTTAAAGCAGCCATAATGTTTTTTAAAAAGCATCAATAAACAAGTATGAACATTCTTGAAGCAAACTTTGAAAGAAAGCCTCAGCAAAGAAATTGAAGATATACAGAAGAAAAAATGAAATTTTTAGAATGGAAAAACATAATAACTGAAATTAAAAGCTAGTGGATGGGCTCAACAGCAGAAAGGAGACATAGGAAAGAGTAAGTGAACTGGAAGATAGAACAACATAAATTACCTAATGTGAACAACAGAAAGAAAACAGATTAGGGGAGATGAATGAACAGAGCCCCAGTAACCTGTGAAACTTCGACAAAAATCTGGCCAGGCTCAATGGCTCACACCTATAATCCCAGCACTTTGGGAAATCAAAGAGCCTAGGCAATGTAGTCAGAGAAAGAAGGAAGGGAGGGAGGTAGGAAGGGAGGAAAAAAGAGGGGGAGAAAGTTAAAATAAAAACTTTAAAAAATAACAACAACAAAAAAATCTAATGCTGCATCTTTGAAGTCCTTAAGAGAAGGAAAAAGAGTAAAATTGAAATTGTTCTTAAATAATTGCTGAAAACTTTCCAAATATGTAAGAGATATAAGTCTATAGATTCAACAAGCTGAGTAAATTCCAAACAAAATAAACTCAAAGTCAGTTGTGCCAAATACATCATAATTAAACTTTTTTTTTTTGAGTTGGAGTCTCACTCTGTCACCCAGACTGGAGTGCAGTGGCCGCTCCCGGCCACCGCAGCCTCGACCTGCTGGGCTCCGGCGATCCTTCCACCTCAAGCCTTCCGAGTAGCCGGAATTACAGGCATGCGCTACCACGCCCAGCTGATTTTTTGATTTATTGTAGAGATGAGGTCTCGCTGCCCAGGAAGGTCTCGAACCCGCGGGCTCAGCCAATCCACTCACCTCAGCCTCCCAAAGGCGCGGGATTACAGGCTGAGCCACCGAGCCCGGCTTAATTAAACTTTTAAAAACTAAAACACGCCAGACTCGGTGGCTCAGCCTGTAATATCCTGCCTTTTTCATTTTCATGACACTGATGTGTTTTACGTAACTAAGCCAATTGTCTTTCACAGTGTTCTATACTCTGAATTTATTTCTTTGTGATCAAGTTTAGGTTAAACATTTTTTGGCAAGAGGAATACATAGGTTTTTTTTCTTTTTAGTTGGAGTCTCACTCTGTCGCCCAGACTGGAGTGCAGTGGTACATTCCTGGCCACCGCAGCCTCGACCTGCTGGGCTCCAGAGGTCCTTTCACCTCAGCCTTCCAAGTAGCCGGAACTACAGGTGTGCGCTAACGTGCCTGGCTAATTTTTGATTTATTGTAGAGATGAGGTCTCGCCAAGTTGTCCGGGTGGGTTTCAAACCCACGGGCTCAGGCAATCCACTCGCCTTGGCCTCCCAAAGTGCTGGGATTACAGGCTGAGCCAGCGAGCCCCGCCAATGTGTACTTCTTAGCATTGAGAGGCACATGTCATGAGGCTGTACAACCACAAATGGCAACATGGTATCTGTGGGTTAACATTTTGAAGTCATGAGAATATCTTATTTCCCAACTACCAATTGCCTAGTGGTTTTAGCATCCATCGATGATCCTTGTCTGAATTATTACAAAATTCATTTTTTAAAATGAAATTACAAATTAGTGAGAACTGCATTTTTACATGATCACTCTAGTAATGATCAAGAGGTCATTTAAAAGAACAAAATGGAGTAACCAGTTATGCCATTAACACCCCCAGACAGGATTCAGGGGGAATAATCTTGGGAAAGTGGGGGAGAAACTGTGCTTAGTCTTAGGCATGCTAAATACGTGTTGATTGTGAGACATTCTAGTAAGAGATGCTGTACCCACGTGCGTGTGTACATGCATATGTGTATGTGTGTGTGTGTGTGTGTGTGTGTGTGTGTGTGTAGTGGAGAGGACCTCCTAAAGATGACACCGTCTATGGAGGCAGAACAGCTAATGCAGCTTAGATATAGTAGTGAGTTTCTCACAGGCAGGCTTAGATAATTAGAAATCACATGGTTAGGCATTTGGGTACCATCTTATTGGGACCTAACTCTTTTAAACAACTATACACTGACTGAAATCCAGAACTAAGCTTGGAATATGGAGCAGCTGGCTACAAAACCCCAAAATAGGATAGTAGAGAAATACTGGAGACACTGAGGCATGGTGCTCTAAGAGAAAACGTAATTAAACAGCAACTTTCCTATTATCTCAAAAGTTCCTTGTGACACAGGCAAAACTTAGAAGTAAAACGATAAGAACTAACACCTGTGGATCAAAGCTTAGCTTAGTAACAGGTTGCTTAAGAGCAGTTTAGAAATATATAAATTGGCCAGGCACGGTGGCTCAAGCCTGTAATTCCAGTACTTTGGGAGGCCGAAGTAAGAGGATTGCTTGAGCCCACGGGTTCAAGAACAGCTGGGCAACTTGGCGAGACCTTGTCTCTACAGCAAATCAAAAAATTAAGCCAGGTGTGATAGCATGCACCTGTAGTTCCGGCTACTTGGAAGGCTTATCTAAGCCTGCCTGTGAGGAACTCACTATCTATATCTAAGCTGCATTAGCTGTTCTGCCTCCATAGACAGTGTCATCTTTAGGAGGTCCTCTCCACTACACACACACACACACACACACACACACACACGCACGCACGCAGGATTTTTTTTTTCTTTTTTCTTTTTCTATGTTGCCTAGGTTGGTCTCAAACTCCTGACCTCAAGTGAACCTCATTCCTTGGCCTCCCAAAGTGTTGGGATTACAGGTGTTATGAAGAAATATATGAAGAAACATAAAGCAGGGTACGGCCAATAGAGAGTGATGGGATGAAGTCATTTTATACGTAGTGGTCAGGAAAAGACTTTTTGATAAGGTGATGTCTGAGTAGAGACCTAAAGGAAGAGGGCAAGCCCTGTAGTCATTGGGGAACAGCCCTTCAGGCAAGGAGAACAGCAAGTGTAAAGGCTCTGGGTGGGATTTTGCCTAAGTGTATGGTGGCACACACCTGTAGTCCCAGCTACTCAGGAGGCTGAGGCAGGAAGATCGCCTGAGGTCAGGAAGTCAAGGCTGTGATGAACTATGATCCCACCACTGCACTCCAGGCATGAGTGATACAGCAAGACCCTGTCTCTAAAATTCTCATGTAGACAAGAACCACTATAAGCTGTGACCTTCAGGAATTAGCAGGAGGTTTGGAGACAAAATGTCTGCATTGGATCTGCCTTTCAGTGGCAGTGTTATCTAGGACCAAGTCACATGACCCCTCTGAGGCTCAGTATCCTCATCGGCAAAATGGTAATTATACTAAATACTGCACTTAGCCCACAGTGGCAGCACAGAGTGAACAAGGAGAGAGTAGGTGGAGATGCACTGAAACAGGAAGCCACACAGGGTCTTATAGGACTTTGGACTCTACTCTGTTCTCAAGCACTAGAGAAAATGAAATGAGAAGATATAAAGTAGAAGGGTGCAAACAAAAGGATTTGCTACAAATGGTCTTGTTTTCCCTGAGAGCTGCTCAATGGGTTAAGAATTACCTTGCTTGAGCTTCTTGGTACCTATTATTTTCCACATTATATAATAGAACTTATTTGAGATGACATCCTAGTAAACCGCAGAATGAAGACCAGACTCTATTTCTCCTGATTCCAAAATACAGAACTTTTTATTTATATATATTTCAGCAAGGAGGTAATAGACACTTTCTTCCTGATGAAGTATCTTTTTTCCTCCCAAATATGTGATAGTTACAAAAAACCACAGTGATTTCAATCTAATCATTCACATTTCACCATCCTTTCCTGGCTATACCTTGGGAAATAAATGCTGTTATGTCATTTTCTTTAATACTGGCAATGGGACAGACAGAAGGGCTTCTGATCTAACCTTAGAAAATGTCAAAGGGGCACACATTCTCCTATTCCTTTTCCCTCTAGCCCTCTCTTGAAGAGGCCAACATAGCAGAAAGGGGAGTCCCTGTATAATCAAACTGCATCTAAAGTTAATTGAATCTTTTGCTTTGTCCCTTGGCCCTAGCACAAGAGTTTGTTACACAGCTCCCAATTTATTAACTTGCCAAAACTGACCAATGACATAGTACAAGGCCACAAAAGAGGCAAGCTTTTCCCAGCACTGGAGATGGGGGTTCATAAGTTATCTGTCCCCAATCATCTTATATGCAGCAGCCTCAACTGTCTTAGAAATTTGTCATTAACTCTTGAATCACATAGACAGGGCAATCCTCTACTTCAGAACTCCTAGGGAGAAGATAATAGCAATATTCTAGGACCATACTAAAAATGAAAAGGGGGAGGCAGCCCCTTGGCTCAGGGTTTCCCTAAGTGTGGTTCAAGATCCATTTGCATGAGAATGTCTCTGGAGTGCATGGATCTGTCTGGAATGCTGATTCCTGGACCTCAAGAATTTTAATCTTTAGTGCTGCCGGTGCCACTAAATTTGAAAACCAGGTAATAACACAAGGATTTTATCTGCTTATTTTCCACTACCAGGTGCCAACGATTAAAAAGTACAATTAGTAAAAAACAAAACAAAACAAAAAAACAACAACTTGATAAATTTTCTCAACAGTCTGATTCAAAATTTCAACTCTCTTGGTTGCGTGGGTAGAGTTTTAATTTCCTGAACTGCTTTCAGGAACACTGCAATGCATATATTGCTGGGAGTCAAAGAATCAGGGCTTTTTGCCATTTTCCTTTTGCCATACCCTAGCTAGGGCCTGATTCAGCTGGGATGGATTCCACACCCTGCTGTTTGTATCGGGCCTGGTAACCATACCCAATGGAAGGCAGCTATAGAAATGTAGTCCTTGGTTTTAGCACCCAGAAGGTGAGGAGCACAGAAATTCACTGGTCACAGGGCAGTGACAGAAGAGCAGAGGTCTGCTACATTACTAGTGTGTAAGGGTTAACACTAACATTAGGAAGATGCTTTTTCTTTTTTTTTGAGTTGGAGTCTCACTCTGTCGCCCAGACTGGAGGGCAGTCGCCGCTCCCGGCCACCGCAGCCTCGACCTGCTGGGCTCCGGTGATCCTTCTGCCTCAGCCTTCCAAGTAGCCGGAATTATAAGTGCACGCTACCACGCCCGGCAAATTTTTTGATTTATTGTAGAGATGAGGTCTCGCCTGCCCAGGCAGGTCTTGAACCCGCGGGCTCAGGCAATCCACTCACCTCAGCCTCCCAAAGGCACGGGATTACAGGCTGAGCCACCGAGCCCAGCTAGGAAGATACTTTTTCTTAGGATTCCACAGCCAGGCAGATCAGGGGCTCTTAACTTGGGACACACTGTACCAGCTTTAGAGGATCTACAAATGACCAGAAATTGCAGTTGAATTTTGGGTGCTTGCTTGGGCAACTGTCTAGTGAAAGGATGTGCATTCTCCAAGGACAATCCATGGCACAAAAGACATCAAGAACATGTCATCTAACCAAGGGTTATTATGACAGTAGTGGAAAAATGCCCATGATCTTCAAACCTCACAATTAGTAGACATGAGCAGCAATCTGGAAATAATTTTTTACTGGAGGGTTTAAAAATGACAGGGTTACTCTCACTTCCACCACCTTTCACCTGCCCTCACCAACTATGGGACCTGATGTGATGGTATTTTCAATTGTTAAGTACTTTCAAAGTTGAAATTTTGGTGTAAGTATAGCAGGCTATCATCACAAAATTCCCATGTAGACAAGAACCACCTTCAGGAATTAGCAGGATGTTTGGAGACAAAATGTCTGCACTGGATCTGCCTTTCAGTGGCAGCGTTACCTAGGGCCAAGTCACATGACCCCTCTGAGGCTCAGTAGTCTCATCTGCAAAATGGTAATTATACAAAATACTGCACTTATATTAAAGTGAAAGTGCTTTGCCATCTGCTAGAAGCTATGTTAAGCTTAGGACATTTTTACTGCTGTAACTTTGTGTCCTCCTCCTTCTGAAAGAAACAGCAGGTGTGTGGAGTTAAATGCTGACAGCTAACCAGGCTGGGCTTGACTTCCATTTTTTATCTTTCTGTTTTTAGCTGACACACTAAAACGCTTCCAAATATATCCTGCAAGAAAGATCATTAACCAAAGATTTGCATCAACAGTTCAGGGACTAACCATGACATTGAGAACTAAAACTAAGTTCTTATGAATCAGAGAAAGAACTTGAGTAGTGGAGTATGAAGAAGGGACTACACAATCTGGGACAAGCAAAGATCCAAATTAAGTCATAAAATGTTCTTCACACACATCCTGTTTTGGTATGTAGGCTGGCCACCACCCCTGTTTTGGCGCCTGGGCTGTCACCCCCACCCAAACCAGCAGGAAGGCCAACTACCAAGAATGAATTTAAGTAAAGACTCAAGAATGCTAAATCTTTTCCTTCCCAGGAGCACAAGCTACACCAGAGTCTCCCATTCTTGACCCACTGATGGTGAAAGAGGCTTAAGACAGAGTGATGAGTATGCAATTTTGTGCAGCAGCAACAACACATACAGTGAATTCCAAAAGGTTAAAATATTAGGGGTCAGATATTTTGAACTTTATCTTCCAAGCTTCTCTTTTACCTATATGTCAGTCATGTTTATATTTGGTTTTCATACCACAACCCAGTCTAAGGTTCTGGATCAGTCGATTATCACTCCAGAATATACTCCATGGTAAAACACAAAACAAAAAAGCTATTGCTTCTTTTGAAGTCCCATAGTCAATATGTCTAAGTGATCTGTTTAGACACAAGCTCCAAATCACCTTTGACCTTCTGCAAATGACATCCCACTAGGCTAAAGTATTTAAAATAATTACTATTATCAGATCTCTGCTAGGGTTCCCTTTGGGCATGTGATTCTTTAGGGTTTGTATTGTTAGGTAAAATAGTATGTAGCAACAAGTGACTTTTTACCTTCTCTACATTGCTTATTATCTCAAAAAGAAACTGGCCTTGGATACCTCAGGTTCTTCAAGCACCAACAATATTATTATTTTAGAGACAGATCTCGCTGTCACCTAGGCAGGTCTCGAACACCTGGATACAAGTGATCCTCTCGTTTGAAAGGAGGTGGGATGAGGGGAAACCTGTCATTTTTTTTTAAGTTGGAGTCTCACTCTGTTGCCCAGATTGGAGTACAGTGGTATACTCACGGCCACGCCAGCGATAACCTGCTGGGCTCCGGCAATCCTTCTGCCTCAGCCTTCCAAGTAGCCGGAACTACAGACGCACGCCCGGGTAATTTTTTATTTTTTATTTTTTTACTTTTTGAGTTGGAGTCTCACTCCATTACCCAGACTGGAGTATAGTGGCATGCTCCCGGCCACTGTAGCCTCAACCTGCTGGGCTCCGGCGATCCTTCCGCCTCAGCCTTCCAAGTAGCTGGAACTACAGGTGCGTGCTACCACACCCTGCTAATTTTTGATTTATTATAGAGATGAGGTCTCACCAAGTTGCCCGGGCGGGTCTTGAACCCGCGGGCTCAGGCAATCCACTCACCTGGGCCTCCCAAAGTGCTGGGATTACAGGCTGAGCCACCATGCCAGGCCTAATTTTTTATTTTATTTTATTGTAGAGATGAGGTCTTGCCAAGTTTCCCGAGCTGGTCTCGAACTCACAGCCTCAGGCAGTCCACTTGCCTCAGTCTCCCAAAGTGCTGGGATTACAGGCTGAGCCACTGAACCCGGCCATAATCCTGTCTTTTTTTTTGAGTTGGAGTCTCACTCTGTCGCCCAGGCTGGAGTGCAGCAGCATGCTCATAGTCACCCCAGTGTCACCTGCTGCCTCCGGCAATCCTTCTGACTCAGCCTTCCAAGTAGCCAGAATACAGGCTTGCGCTACCACACCCAGCTAATTTTTAAAAAATTTATTGTAGAGATGAGGTCTCGCCAAGATCCCTGGGCTGGTCTCGAACCCACGGTCTCAGGCAATCCACCCCTTGGCCTCCCCCAAAGTGAGATTACAAACTGAGCCAATCCTGTCATTTTAAAGCCCTCCAGTAAAATTACTTCCAGAAGCCAGGCTCGGTGGCTCAGACTGTAATCCCGTGCTTTGGGAGGCTGAGGTGAGTGGACTGCCTGAGCCCGTGGGTTCGAGACCTGTCTGGGCAACTTGGTGAGACCTCATCTCTACAATAAATCAAAAATTAGCCGGGCGTGGTAGCGCATGCCTATAATCCGGCTACTCAGAAGGCTGAGGCGGAAGGATCACCGGAGCCCAGCAGGTCGAGGCTGCAGTGGCTGGGAGTGGCCACTGCACTCCAGTCTGGGTGACAGAGTGAGACTCCAACTCAAAAAGTAAAAATTGCTTCCAGAGTGCTGATCGTATCTACTAACTGTGAGGTTTGAAGGCCATGGGCATCTTTGCACTCACAAATAGCTGGGGTTGCAGATGCAGTGGCTAGCTAAGAACAAATTAATTAAATAAAACTTAACACATACTGTACGTTTTAGATATTAAATTGTATCAAGAAATCACATGAAGAAGACTAGTTTTTATACTCTCAACAGAGCTCACTTCACTATTAGATTCTTCTTTGGATTCAACAATGAATACAATCAGAACAGGAACACACAACTCACTCCAGAGTAGTATTTTAGGATTTGTTAGCAACTGGCCAAGAAGGAGGGTCCTATGGTCACAGATTACTGAAGTAGACACACCCTACAACAAAAGGAAGAGAGATGAGGACACCGACACCTATCACAAATATAAGACACAGGAAGGGATGTGCCCATTTGATCTTCTACCAGGATAAGACAGAAGATTCCAGAGGCTATACGCCTAACACAATCTTCTTTCAGCTTCAAATCTAGGGATCAGATTAGCCTCACTCCTGGAACACATGTTTCACTATGGTGTTTATCAAATGCAATTTATTTTATTTATTTTTTTTTTAGCATCTGCTGAATTTATTCAGCATAACCACAGAGGCAATGTCTTCATGCTGTCACACACAGACACAAACACAGATACAGCACAATATCCATATTTAGCCCAAGTGCATTCCTTCTCAGGCTCATTTATATGTCTTCATATGCCACAGCCCATCATTTAAATAATGGATATTTTCAATGCCAATTCCTTTGTTGACTTTCTCAATATCTTCTGCAGACATCTTCATGACTCCAACACATAAAGCATGTCTTTTTCCTTCTGCCATGATAGCAACAATGGTATCTACGGCAGCAGGATAAAGCTTAGCTCCAGGAGAAGTTAAGCCTGGACACATGATATTTGCTCCACTGAGTACAAATTTGATGGCTCCTTTATCAACCTACTGGTGTGGCAGGATAAAATGATATTTGTGAAGTAACCTTAGGGTTGGATAAAAAGGCCCTTCTCTTTGTCTAAAAAATAGTAATTCTCCATTTACTGTAAGGATTTCTATATGTTCATGGCACCAGACTATTTTGACAGGATCTTTCTTAGGCATGATTTGATTAAGCCATGGTTCAATACCTGGAAATTGCTCTATCAATTGATTCTTAATACCCTTAATAACTGAGGTTTTCAACTGGATGCAGTTGGACACATTTTCCTTTTCATCAAATTTCTTGAACATGATCCAAGGTGAAGGGGGCGACGATAGGGAAGGGCCTGGGATGGGAAAGAAATTGAATTAGCAAGGGTCCGGCAGATTCCCTTACACGAGGAAGGCTGGCACTGACAGTCTTATCAAATGCAATTTAAACTAGGGATTGAACTGCAGTTAGTCACATTCCTGTGGTGAGGATACATCATCTCATTAGGTGGGGTTCTCTGCTTCAGGAAAGGAAAGAAAAGAAAAAAGGAAAGGAAAGTATGTATTTTTCATCCAAAAAATACCTCTGTATCTAAAAGAGCCAAATCGGTCACATCATGCCCTACAATTGAGCTCTGGAGGGAGGATACTGACCTGACTAGGGTCAACTGTGGGCTTGGAAGAGACCTTTTCTGAGGTGCTACTAGAAAGGGGCACTGGCTGGATCTTGGCCACACTTCCTTGGCATACAGGGGCAGCAGTTCAGAGACTACCACACAGAGCTTCTAGAAACTTCCAAATGGACTGGAGCAAATGGGAGATGATCAGGCCCAGAGAGACCAGGATATGCCCTCACTCTAGTTTCCACACAAGTTCACTTATTGATAAAGTACCCATGAAGACCTAATGTCCCTGATAGTGTAACACTTCACTTAAAGGCAAACAAATGACATTTCCTTAAACCTACAATTTTGTTTTTAAAAAAAGTGTGAAAGAAAAAAAAAAAAGACCACTTTTAACCTCACCTGCTCTGGTATCACTACTGTGCTCCTACTGGTAACCATTCCTATCTCTTGGCACATTGCCTAGACATTAAAAAACATTTTCTTCTTTCTTCTTCTTTTTTTTTTTTTTTTTACAACTCGGGGTTAGATATACAAATGTTCATTATGCAGGTACCCTTGTTGATGAGGTGTGCCCCTCCCTCCTCTGGCAGTTTCCTTCAACTGCCAATCCCATCTCCCCTCCCCTGGAAGTTTCCCACTATTGCCAATCCCCTTCTTATAGTATTATGATAATTGTTCAAGGTCCACTTATGAGTGAGAACATATGGAACTCTGTCCTATGTTTCTGTGATAGATCAATGAGTATGACAGACTCTAAATTCATCCAAGTTTCTGCGAAGTTCATATGCTTGTCCTTCTTTATAGCTGCATAGTATTCCATTGTGTATGTACCACTTTTTTTTTTTTTAACTCAGTCCAGCTTCAATAGGCAGCATAGTTAGTTCCATGTTTTTGCTATTATGAATAGAGCTGCAACAAACATGCATGTGCAGGTATCTTTTTTGCAGAATGATTTGAGTTCCTCCAGGTATATTCTCAATAGGGAGACTGATGGGTCATACAGAAGGTCAATTTCTAGTTCCTTCAGAAATTGCCACGTCGTCTTCCAAAGAGGCTGTACTAGTTTGCATTCCCACCAGCAGTGTAGAAGCATTCCTGTTTCTCTACATCCTCACCAGTATTAGTTGTTGTTTGTTTTATTAATGATGGCCACTCTTACTGGGGTTAGGTGGTATCTCAATGTGGTTTTGATTTGCATTTTCTGATGATTAGTGAGAATGAGCATTTTTTCATGTGTCTGTTGACTGCCTGCATATCTTCTGAGAAGTATCTATTCATGTCTTTTGCCACTTTTTTGGTCTGTTTGTTTTTTGTTTTTTGAGTTGGAGTCTCACTCTGTCGCCCAGGCTGGAGTGCAGTGGTGTGCTCACAGCCACCGCAGCCTCAACCTGCTGGGCTCAGGTGATCCTTCCACCTCAGTCTTTCAAATAGCTGGAACTACAGGTGTACACTGCCACACCCGGCTTATTTTTTTAATTTATTGTAGAGACAAGGTCTCACCAAATTGCCTAGGCAGGTCTCAAACCCCTGAGCTCAGGCAATCTTTTCGCCTTAGCCTCTCAAAGTGCTGGGATTACAGGCTTGAGCCAACGTGCCCAGCCCTTTTGCCCACTTTTTAATGAGGCTGTTTGTTTTTTTCTTTTCAGTGCGATTGAATTCCTTGTAGATCCTAGATGCTAGGCCTTTGTCAGATATACAACTGGCAAATATTTTTTCCCATTTTGTGGGCTGTCTCCCTACTGTCTTGATGGCTTCTTTTGCTTTGCAGAAGCTTGTCAGTTTGATGAGGTCCCACTTGTCTGTCTATCTCTTAGATGGTATGGGCATTTAGGTTTTTGATTAGGAATTGGCTGCCAGTTCCAATTTCCATAAGGGTGTCTCCTACATTTTCTAAGATTCTTAGTTTGAGATTTTACGTTTAGGTCTTTGATCCATTTAGAGATAATTTTGTATATGGTGATAATAGGTAGGGGTCCTGTTTCAATCTTCTGCATGTGATCAGTTTTTCCAGCACCATTTACTGAATAGGTTCTCCTTTCCCCAGTGATTGTTGTTGGAGGCTTTGTGATAAGTTGGTTAAGAAACTGAGGCTTTGCTTCCAGAATCTCTATCCTGTTCCATTGGTCTGTATGCCTGTTATTGTACCAATACCAGGCTGTTTTGATTACTATAGCCTTATAGTAAAGTTTGAAGCCTGGAAGTGTGATACCTCCTGCTTTCTTTTGCTAAGGATTGTTTTGGTTATTCATGGTCATTTATGTTTCCATATGAATTTCTGTATTGTCATTTCCGGGTCTGAGAAGAATAATGTTGGTAATTTACTGGGTATAGTGTTGAATCTGTAGATTGCTGTTGGTAGGATGAACATCTTAACAATGTTGATTCTTCCTATTCACGGGCATGGAATATTTTTCCATTTGTTTGTGTTTTCTTGGATTTCTTTGAGCAGCATTTTGTAGTTCTCATAGTAAAGATCTTTCACTTCTTGGTTAGGAAGATGCCAAAGTATTTCATTTTTTGTGTGGCTGTGGAAAACGGGATTGTGCTTTTTATTTGGTTCTCCACCTGCTTGTTGTTGGTGTAACAGTCTTTTGCACATTTATTTTGTACCCAGAGAATTTGTGAAAGTCCATTATCAGTGCAAGCAGGAAAAACATTATTTTTTTGAGTTGGAGTTTCACTCTGTCACCCAGACTAGAGTGCAGTGGCCACTCTCGGCCACCACAGCCTCAACCTGCTGGGCTCCAGAGATCCTTCCGCCTCAGCCTTCCAAGTAGCCAGAATTACAGGTGTGCACTACCACACCCGGCTGATTTTTGACTTATTGTAGAGATGAGGTCTCGCCAAGTTGCCCAAGTGGGTCTCGAACCCGCGGGCTCAGGCAATCCACTCACCTCAGCCTCCCAAGGCGTGGGATTACAGGCTGAGCCACCGAGCCCGGCTAAAAAAAAAACAAAAACATTATTTCTAACACAGACACTTGTTTGCTGGGTTTTGTTCACAGAGAAAGAGGTTAAAAAGAAACATCTACATGAATAGACACTTTTCAAAAGAAGACATACTAGCAGCCAACGGAAACATGAAAAAATGCTCAGCCTCACTAGTCATCAAAGAAATGCAGTGAAAACCACAGTGAGATACCGAACTCCAGTGAGGATGGCCAGTGAGGATGGCCATCATCAATAACTCAAAAAATAACAGATGCTGGAAAGAATGTGAGGAAAAGGGGACACTTCTATACTGTTAGTGAGAATGTGAATTAGTACAGCCTCTATGGAAAACAGTTTGGCAATTCCTAAAAGATCTAAAAATCGACCTTTCATATAACCTCATAATCCCCCTTCTGGGAATATATGTGGAGGAACTCAAATCACTCTATGAAAAAGATTCCTGCACACGTATGTTTATTACAGCATTATTCACGATAGCAAAAACATGAGCCGGGCTCGGTGGCTCAGCCTGTAATCCCGTGCCTTTGGGAGGTTGAGGTGAGTGGATTGCCTGAGCCCACAGGTTCGAGACCCGCCTGGGCAACTTGGTGAGACCTCATCTCTACAATAACTCAAAAATTAACCAGGCATGGTAGCGTGCGCCTATAGTTCCAGCTACTTGAAAGGCTGAGGCGGAAGGATCACCGGAGCCCAGCAAGTCGAGGCTGCGGTGGCCAGGAGCAGCCACTGCACTCTAGTCTGGGCGACAGAGTGAGACTCCAACTCAAAAAACAAACAAACAAACCAACCCCCCCCCAAAAAAAACAAAAACATGAAACCAACTGTGCTGTTCATCAAAAGAGAACTGGATTTTTAAAATGTGGTACATATACACAATGGAATATTACACAGTCTAAAGGACAAAATCATGAACTTTGCAGCATCTTGGATGGACTTAGAGTCTATAATATTGAATGATCTATCATAGAAACAAAGAACTGAGTAACACATGTTCTCACTCATAAGTGGACCTTGAACAATCATCACAATAATATAAGAAAGGGATTGGTAGTAGTGGGAAACTGCTAGGGGAAGGGGCAGCAGGATTGGCAGTAATGGGAAAATGCCAGTGGGGGGAGGCACATCTCATCAACAAAGGTACCTGCATAATGAACATTTGTATACCTAACCCTGAATTGTACCTCACATCTTTAAAATTGAAAATAAAAAAAATAAAAGAAATATCTACTACCAGGGAGAAGGCAAGCTAATAAAATGATAGGCCTGCTAATATACGACCAAAAGGGGAATGATCTTAGCAGAGTAACAATTGGCTAGTGGCTCTTTGACTTTTTATTTTATAATTTATTTTAAAGTATTCTTTTATTTTGTTTTTGTTTTTTTAAAGTTTTACAACTAAGTTTATTAAAGAAAGAAGAGAGGAAAGAAAGGGAAACATGCCAGAGCCAGCATGGGTGAGAGAAACCATACCTAAAAATATTCTTTTTAAATTTTTCATAGAGACAGGGTTTCACTGTGTTGCCCAGACTGGTCTCTAACTGGGCTCAAGCGATCCTCCCACCTTGGTCTTCCAAAGTGCTTAGGATTACAGGTATGAGCCACAAAGCAGCTGGCCAGTTCTTCAACTTTTAACAATTTATACCAATTTTTTTCTAGTCCACTGGTAGGAAGGAAAGTAAAATTAAGAAGGACTATATTTATTGAAAAATAGTTTCTATTCCTAAACACTAGTTTCCACAGAATTTTGTATTTATGTATAAAGCTGCTTTCAGATTTACAAGATGCAAGGTCCAAGTTAACAGTCCTCTCTCTCTCTCTTTTTTTTTTTTTTTTTTTTGAGTTGGGCTCTTACTCTGTTGCCAAGGCTGGAGGCTGGAATGCAGTGGCACGATTATGGCTTACTGCAGCCTCAATCTCCTGCTCAAACGATCCTTCCACTTCAGCCTCCCTTATAGGCATGCACTACCACACCTGGCTAATTTTTTAATCTTTTTGTAGAGACGAGGTCTTGCTATGTTGCCCAGGCTGGTCTCAAACTCCTGGGCTCAAGCAATCCTCCCACCTTGGCCTCTCAAAGTGTTAGAATTACAGGTGTGAGACACCATACCTGGCCTTTTCTTTCTTTTTTATTTTTTTTAAGTTGGGCTCTTATTCTGTTGCCCAGGCTGGAGTGCAGGCATGACCACAGCTCACTGTAGCCTTGACCTACCAGGCAATCCTCCCAAGTAACTGGAACTACAGGTGCACGCCACCAGGCCCAGCCAATTTTTTACAACTTTCTTGTAAAGGCAATCCCTTTGGGTCCCCTCCCACTGTGGGAGCTTCTCTGTCCTCTCAATAAATCCTGCTTTCTCAAAACAAAAAAAAAAATTTCTTGTAGAGATGAGGTCTCACTATGTTGCTTAGGCTGGTCTTGAACTCCTATCCTCAAGCAGTCCTTCCACCTCAGCCTCCCAAAGTGCTGGGATAAAGGTGTGAGTCACTACACCCGGCTTGTTCTTAAATAAGAATAATATTGCCTATATTTCAAAAGCATGAACAATACGTCATTTCATTTGATCTCCAAACTAACTCTCTGGGTAAGTTATTGCTATGTGTGTAACTCACTCTGCAGATAACCTGTAAAACAGTTAATATCCCAATTTCAGAAGTTGAGTTCAAAAAAGTTACTGATTGCCTAAACTCACTTAATTCCTCAGTAGCAGAATAAGGTCTAAAACTCCACTGTTACCAGGTTCAATGGCTTACACCTCAGCACTTTTTTTTTGAGTTGGAGTCTCACTCTGTCACCCGGACTGGAGTCAGTGGTACGCTCCCGGGCACCGCAGCCTTGACCCGCTGGGCTCTGGCGATCCTTCCGCCTCAGCCTTCCGAGTAGCCAGAATTACAGGCACACGCTACCACACCCAGCTGATTTTATTTTATTTTTTTTGATTTATTGTAGAGATGAGGTCTCGCCAAGTTGCCTGGGCGGGTCTCGAACCCGCAGGCTCAGGCAATCCACTCACCTTGGCCTTCCAAAGCACTGGGATTACAGGCTGAGCCACCGAGCCTGGCCACACCTCAGCACTTTGGGAGGCCGAGGCGAGAGGACTGCTTGAGCCCAGGAGTTCAAGACCAGCCTGGGCAACACAGTGAGACCTCATCTCTACAAAGTAAAAAACAAATTGGACAGGCATGATGACATGAGCCTATAGTCCCAGTGACTTGGGAGGCTGAGGTGAACCCAGGAGGTGGAGCCCATGTGGTGAGTCATGAGTGTGCCCATGTGGTGAGCCACGAGTGTGCCACTGCACTCTAGCCTAGGCAACAGAGTGAGAACCTAGCTCAAAAATAAAATTAAATAAAATAAATAAAGTAAAACTTAATTGTCTAATACTATAGATACTAGTCACATGTGACTATTTAAATTTAATTTAAAATAAAAAAAATTAGAATTCAGTTCTTCAACCCACACATGCCACATTTTAAGTGCTCAATAGCACACGTGGCTATTGACTAGTGTTACAGAATATTTCTAGCATCATTTCAAGTGCTACTGCACAGAGCTGGTCTAGACCTTAGTTCATTTGAATTCATGGTAAGAAAAAAGATTCCATGGCATCCAGTATTTAATAAAGATGGCCCAAAAGTGACAATGTTAAATCACAATCCCTTTCTTACTACAAGAAACTCTGAAGATTTAGAAAGTTGGTTTATCTTTCCAGGTGTTACAAAAACAAAAAAGCTAAAAATTATATATAAATTATAAAAATTAAAATTTTTAGTAGGAGTATATGGAAAAATCTCTTTATCTTCTGCTAAATTTTGCTGTGAACCTAAAACTTCCCTGAAAATAAAGTCACTTTAAAAGATTTAGGGTTGCCGGGCTCCGTGGCTTAGCCTGTAATTCCGCGCCCTGGGAGGCTGAGGTGAGTGGATTGCCTGAGCCCGCGGGTTTGAGACCTGCCTGGGCAGCAAGACCTCATCTCTACAATAAATCAAAAAATCAGCCGGACGTGGTAGCACATGCCTGTAATTCCGGTTACTTGGAAGGCTGAGGCGGAAGGATCACCGGAGCCCAGCAGGTCGAGGTTGTGGTGGCCGGGAGCGGCCACTGCACTCCAGTCTGGGTGACAGAGTGAGACTCCAACTCAAAAAAAAAAAAAAAAAAAAAAGGATTTAGGGTTGTTCTGCTCATTTTATATCTGTATTGTCAGTACTGTTAACATAGCTGCTCAGTCTATCTAAAACTAATCATAGTCTCTGTATTATTTGATTTGTATTACCATTTCTTCACAAACTGGGCTAGTCTAAGGGTCCTAGATTCTTTCTATTGGTTACTAAATCCTGAACATCTCATTGGTTGCTTTTGTTTTTTTTTTGTTTTTTTAGTTAAAGGTCTCTTGCTCTATCACCCAGGCTGGTATGCAGTGGCATGCACATGGACACTACAGTCTTGACCTACTGGGTTTAAGTGTTCTTTCTGCCTCAGCCTTCCAAGTAGCTAGAACTACAGTCATGTGTCACTATGCCCGGCTAATTTTTTGATTTATTGTAGAGACAAGGTCTCACCAAGTTGCCCAGGATGGTCTCCAACCTCTGGGCTCAGGCAATCCCTTCACCTCCACCTCCCAAAGTGCTGGTATCATAGGCGTGAGTCACTGCATGCGGCTTTGCTTTAGTTTGAAAAGAGCTTTACCAAAATGGATTTGATTCACATGTACTCAGAAAAAAAGAAACTTAGGTTGTATATTTGGCGATGAATAATGTAAGTAAAAATTCTCAAGTTACAAATAACAAAAATATTATTAAGAAGAATTCTTAGCCGGGCACAGTGGCTCTGTCTGTAATCCCAGCACTTTGGGAGGCCGAGGCAAGAGGACTGCCTGAGCCCACGGGGGTTCAAGATCAGCACAGGCAACTTGGTAAGACCTCATCTCTACAATAAATAAAAAAACTAGCCGTGTATGGTGGTGTGTATCTGTATTTCTAGCTACTTAGAAGACTGAGGCAGAAGGATCGCCTGAGCCCAGCTGATTGAGGCTGTGGTGGCCATGAGTGTGCGACTGCACTCCAGCCTGGGATACAAGAGTAAGTCTCCAACTCAAAAAAAAAAAAGAACTTTAGCTTCAGAGGAAAAGGATCATAGTAATTAATCCTAACACTGCCAAGCATTAAATAATCTTTCATCAGAATAAGAAATTTCTTAACTGTGTTCTGGGTACACAGAAACATCATTTAAAATGAAAAAACAAGCTCACTCAAGAAGACAGCATGGTCTTTAGAGAATCTATAGAACAAAAATAATTATTTCTTCATGTGCTTGCCAAAGTATCAAGGTTTTCCTACTTGCACATGAAAAAATAACGAATTGAAATAAGGTTAGCTGCAGCATTAGAAACATGCTACTTTATGTTTTTTCTCAACGATTTTATTCCCAACAGAATAAAAGGTTGAGAAGAAGAGACAAATAAGGTTCTTCTCTCACATCCAGAAAGATTGCAGGAGACTTTTTTTTCTCATTTGTCTAAATCAGGAGAACTTCCATGTTTTCCTTTAAAAGGTTATTCCTCTGAATCAGCTCTCATTTTCCTTAATTTTTACCTTAACTTTATGACCTTGTATATATTTAGACATCAAAGAGAAAGACTGGGGGAAGCTTTGTTTGAGAATAAAGTGTACCACACATAAGCCATCTCTTCTCTGAATCTTCATCCTGGATGCAGCACCATCCCTGGTCTTAATCTTTAAACTTAAAGACCAGTTCCCCAAGCATGCCATCTTCCCTCTCCCTCAGGATATGCAGAGTTTCAGATATCATTAGTGAAAGTTTATGTGAACCTCCCCTATCTGACACTCAGTATTTGGTAGAGTTTAAGTGGTGCTAAGTTTAAAAAATGTTTACATAGCCGGGCTTGGTGGCTTAGCCTGTAATCCCGCGCCTTTGGGAGGCTGAGGTGAGTGGATTGCCTGAGCCCGCGGGTTCAAGACCCGCCTGGGCAACGAGACCTCATCTCTACAATAAATAAATAAAAAAAAATCAGCCAGGCGTGGTAGTGCGTGCCTGTAACTCTGGCTACTCGGAAGGCTGAGGTGGAAGGATTACTGGAGACTAGCAGGCGAGGCTGCAGTGGCCAGGAGCGGCCACTGCACTCTAGTCTGGGCGACCAAGTGAGACTCCAACTCAAAAAAAAAAAAAATGTTTACATAATGAGAGTAATAAAGGATACTGGGAAATGATTCTGTTTAACAGCATATCTGAAACCAACTTCTAGACCCCACAGTTGAGATGCCATGAACAGAGCATATCAAGCAGTAGAGAGAGGTATACAGGAACTGAGGGATTCTTTAATCCCTTAAACTTTATAGGAAGGCCACGCCCCAACTTTAAATAATATATAGAAACATGAACAACACTAAAGAGAAGGGAGCCATTGAAGCCTACAGATATCAAAGCTGATAGCTAGTCATACGTGGGAACTGTGTGTGAATGTTCTGGGAAGTGAGGTAGATGAATTTTACGCTTCCCAGAGCTAGAGAAGACTGGACTGAGAAGAATTCAATAAAAGGGATAAATTAGAAATGATGAGACAAAATACAGTCATGACCAGTTTGCTACCTTCCCAGCTTGAGGGCCCTGCCTGCCTTCTAAGTTGTACAACAAGTATAAGGGCTCTTTCAGAAACAACAAAATGGGAATGAAAGTAAGCATTTCAAAAGAGATATGACTTTTTCTGACTTCTAATCTCCAAATATCGACAATAACTTGCTGACCATTTATAATTTGTCCCCAGTACTGCTCACATTTTCTTTAAAAGACATGAAGTAGAGGATAAGGAATAGGGTTAGTAGAAGATAGCAGTGTGATAGGGTGTCAGGGAGACAGAGGATGTTGGAGATATAACAGGAGTTAGGTAGGGGATGCAGAGTAGTGGTGAAGGAGGGTTATTCACTGGGTGGGGGCTGGCAAAAAAAAAAGGAGCCTTATCTTTGGGAACTCAAGAAATATTTGTATGCCAACAGGTATGAAGATGAGCAGAGAATTCTTACCTGAGACTACTCCCAGGCCTCAACATTCTCTCATAAATTAAACGCTTGCTACCTACTTCCTTTACTAGAAAAGCTAAATAACAAGAATGTGTCCATAGCATAAGGTGGCTCTTGGTAGATGGGAAAATGCAGTATTCTCATAGAAGCAGGTCATTCATATTCCTGTAGGAAAGGCAATTATTCTCACTTCACAGATATAGAGAACAACCCAAAGTATACAATTAGATATTCACAACAATTTTAGAATCTGGGCTCCTGACAGGATTAAAGTGTTGTTTCAAATTCCATGCCCAGAATTCCAACAGGTTTGCAACAGAGAGGTATCTGTTTCTGTCTGTCTGATGCTTTCTCACACATACACACTCACTACACTCTACAACTGGCTGTCTTCATTCATTCAGTGCCAACTGGGGACAGAAATAGAAATAATACACTTTCTCAGAGAGTTTATGGTCTAGTAGGAAGTACAAGCATATAAGCAAATAACTGCAATAACTGAAGTGGAATACGACAAGAAATGCTAAGCAAGGAAACTATAATCGATAGATCCATTAAACAATGATCTCCAGTTGCTCCTGTTATTAAATGAAAGACCAGAAAAAGAATGCAGGGTTTAGATCCCTAAACATACTATAGATCCTGAGAAATAGCATTATGCTCTCAGAACTAGCACTTGTAGTTACAGTCAGCACCCTATGGATCAATAATGAATTGCTTTTTATTTTGTGTATAGTACATTTTGGCTATCCAAATTTTGGCTGTTCAATGTCTTGAGAGGAAGTACCACATCTCTTATTTCTTTAATTTCTGTAGCATCTAGGACCAGTCTGGGCACAAAGTAGACAATAAACACATGATGGCCTTTTGAAAGGGACACGCAGATGGGACACTAGGTAACTTGTAAAGGTATGGGCTGTCAGATCTGGAATGTTCTGTAAAGTACTTTTACATTGCCCTACTTGATCACATTATGATCCACTGCACAAGCCAACTAATACTTTAAGGGTTAAGAGTGGGAAATCCTTTACTGAAGGATTCCATAGAAGAAGACTGAAAAATGTAGGTAAATAGTTTGGTAGTGAACTGTAGTAAACCAAAAGATTAATTTGAGAATTAAGCTCTCTGACTGATCCTTAGAATATAAATTAGAAATAAACCCCAGACTCCTTACACTTTGCTATAAGGCTCTAACTCTTAGAAATGAACCTAACAGCTGGACGTGGTGGCTCACGCCTGTAATCTCAGCACTTTTGGGAGATGGATGAATGCCTGAGCTCAGGGGTTCAAGACCAGCCTGGGCAAATTGGCAAGATCTCGTCTCTACAATAAATTTAAAAAAAAATTATCCAGGTATGGTGGCACACGCCTGTGGTTTCAGTTACTTGGAAGGCTGAGGTGGAAGGATTTCCTGAACCCAGCAGGTTGAGACTGCAGAGGCTACAGTGGCTGTACATCACATTCCAGCCTGGGGGACAGAGTAAGACTCTGACTCAAAAAAAAAAAAAAAAAGAAATGACATAAATCACTATCATGACATAAATCAAATCTCTTCCTCACTTGCTTAAAAGTCTTCAACGGCTTCTCATGGTACTTAAAAACAAATCTAGCCAGACATGGTGGTGTGCCCCTGTAGCCTCAGCTACTTGCGTCTAGGAGTTCAAGTCCAACTTGGACAACATAATGAGACCCTGTCTTTAAGAAAAGATAAAAATAAAAAATAAAAAAAAGAACCAAATCTACCTCTTCTATGTAGGTGATGAGGCAGTGGCTATAGCCCTACCCACCCTGTCCATCTTCACTTGCCTCCCTCCACCATGCCCCAGCCACAGTGGCTTCCTTGATGCTTTTCAAACACACCAAGCTCTTGCTGCACCAGGCCCTTCCACTTGCTTTTTCTTGTCTCTGAGCTCTCTTCTTGCTTTGAATGACTGGCTCTACCTCATCCTTTAGACCTCAGCTCAAGTATTTCCACTTTAGGGAGACCTTTCTTGACCATCTTAACCAAAGCGACCCCATCTCATTCCTGTTACTTGTTAACACACCAACCAGTTAATTTACTTAATAACACTTTCCATGCTCTGAAATAATCTCATTTATTTATTTGTCTCCTTTTTTTACTACTGGTCTTGCCCTTCTAAATAGAAATCTCCTGTGTGCAAGAGCTGGATTTATCAAGTGGCACATAGGAGGTACTCAAATATTTTGAAAGGATGAGTGAATAAGAGTTAGAAAAATAGGATAGTAATAGGTCAGCAGGTATTCAGTTAAGGTGAAAAACATCAATTCTCCCACAAGGAAGTCTGAAGTTGGTGTGTGTGTGTGTGTGTGTATAAATATAAATCTCCCCCTCTTCACTAGAATATATCCAAGTGATGATAACATACAACCATAAAAGAGGGCAAGTTTATGCTTTCTGCTGATGACTTAACAAAGAAACACCAGAAAGAGTAAAGTCTTGCTGGTTCTAGCTTCCTACACTTTTTATAATGCTGTTGGTATTTTTTTTTTTTTTTTTTTTGAGTTGGAGTCTCACTCTGTCACCCAGACTGGAATGCAGTGGCCGCTCCCAGCCACTGCAGCCTCAACCTGCGGGGTTCCGGCGATCCTTCCACCTCAGCCTTCCAAGTAGTTGGAACTACAGGTGTGCACTACCACACCCGGCTAGCTGTTGGTATTATAAGCAAATTTCAAGGTTTGGTTTCATTTTTTCCCAAAGAGATGCAGTTCTGCACCCACTGAGTCCAGTGCTGTGACAGCCCCATCAACAACTCCACTCAGTCAGGCTCACACATGCCAACATCAGAAAACCTCACTTGAAATAAAACTGTGGCTGGTTCAAAATACCAGAAAAAAGAGTTTTCTCTTCCTAAGAACCAAACCATGAAGGCAAAGCACATACAAGAAGTGGGTTCTTCCTCACAATCCCCCACCTCAAGATCTGCCCCTCCTATAAAGGGAAGTATATCAGGACGTGGAAACCATTTTAAAGATACAATTCCAAAGCTAAAGATGATTCAATGGCACCCTTTAAACTTAGTGCTCTCTGTTTCACTGAATCTGGTCAATTAGGTATCTTAACTATTTAGTGACTGAGAGTCCCTAAACATGGAAAGTCACAAGAAAGAAAGGAGGAGGAAATAAAACGCAGTGTCCTTGTTTTATGTTAGATGCTTCCCAGCGCATACTGGGTACATAAAACCATGTCCTAAAAGCAACTTTATCACATGCTGAGAGAGTGAGAAAGACATAGAGACACTTACGTGGCATGATCCCTTGGCTCACCAGTTCTTCCCGGGTCCGGCGCTGCTGGAGCTTCAACTGCAACACTGCAGGGCAGCAAAAAAAGAGGAGAGATGAAGGGTCAATTGAGTATTCCACCTCAAAACACACATTTTCAAAAGCAAAGAAAGTTTAAGAACAGAAGGGTATAGTGTGAAAAAAGGATCCCCTAAAATTGCAACTGTCTAATTGCAGAAGTGGCCTGATACAGCAGGGTTTCCGTATTCTGCTGTGGGCGGCGAGAGGAAGTTGCGAAGGGTCTTGCAGGGCGATAACAATCCACAAAGTATCAGAGTCTTGCTTCTTGCTCAAAACCTCCTAGAACACTAGGTCCTCCTGAGACTAAAATACGCCAATTCTGAACTCAAAGAAAATATCCTAATGAGGACCAACCAGCAAAAAAAATAAAAACTTTCCAGATGCTCTATACTTTCTTAACAAATGTTTACCACCACAAGTATAGTGAATAATGTAGTTACTCACATAGATCAGAAAGTTTTTGTAATTTGTAAACTCTTTTCTTTTGTATCTAAAAATTATAACTATTTCACCAAACAAAGCATTTTTCTGAACTAGAAAATATTTTGTCATTAGTATATCTCTCTTCTTCTTCTTCACTTAGAGCCTTTTCTGTTGAGATGAAACAACCAAGCTAAACGATTCAAAGCACATCCGGGCTAGGGGAGATTAAAGGGGTTTTTTCCTATTTTCACTCTGGCAACACTGTTTAATGAAACGATTTAACAGGGATTTTTTTCAAAGTTAAAAATCAATTCTTGCAGGGCAGGGTGGCTTACACCTGTAATCCCAGCAGTTTGGGAGACCAAGAAGGGAGGACTGCTTGAGCCCAGGAGTTTCAGACCAGTCTAGGCAACATAGTGAGACCTCACCTCTGCCAAAATAAATAAGTAACTGGGCATGGTGGCCCCTGCCTGCAGTCCCAGCGACTTGGGAGCTGGAGGATCGCCAGAGCCCAGGAGATAAGGGTGTGGTGAGCCATGATCATACCACTGTATTCCAGCCCGGGTGACAGAGTGAAACTCTGACCCAAAAAATAAATAAAAAATAAAACCCAATTACCTCTATTTCAAAAGCCAAAGAAACCTAGAGGGTATTACAACTAAAGACTATGCAGAATGATGAAGGCATAGGCATCATTCAAAGATGCCGTGAGAAAATGTTCAGAGAAGGAGAGTTAAGAGGATCCCAAAGGCCAAGGAAAGTCTCCTTACATAATAAGTAATGGTATCATTATCCTCCCCAGGACTAGTGTTAAAATGTTTAACCAGCCAGGCACAGTGGCTCAAGCCTGTAATCCCAGCACTCTGGGAGGCCAAGGTGAGAGAACTGAGTCCATGGGTTCAAGAACAGCCTGGGCAAATTTTGAAGAGACCTCATCTCTTCAAAAATTTAGCCAGGCATGGTAGCGTGTGCCTGTAGTTCTGGCTACTTGGAAGGCTGAGGTGGAAGGATTGCCTGAACCCAGCAAGTCGATGCTAGGCTGGCTGTGAGCGTGCCATTGCACTCTAGCCTGGATGACAGAGTGAGACTCCAACTCAAATTTAAAAAAAAAGTTTGAGCCAACTTCAACTTCACCTCCTTACAGTCCTCTCTTATCGATTTTTACCTTGCCATGTTTTCCCATGCTACAGTGGGTAGCTCCCAGGTTGTGTCCTTACCTGTGCTGGGTCTCTCCCATTTAAAATCATCCTAACCAAGGCTGTTCAGTTACTCTTCCTTAAGTACCATGAACTTTTCCCACTTCTTTTATTCACTTCACCTGGATATGTCTACCCTCTTCATCTGAACCTCCTGACTTACTCCCAGCATTCGGAATTACTCTAGGCCTCCCGTGAGTTATTTTTTTTGTGTTACAGGGTATACTACTATTTTGCCCTGTGTAACCCCATGAACATATCTTTCCTACCAGTTTATAAACTCCTGGAAGGCAGGGGATATAGCTTACTGAAATATGCCCCCCTAAAGCACCTAACACATAGTATGCATTTAATAACTGTTTCTTGAACTGGATCTCAAAATAATGATATATACAATCTGAAAAATCTAACCAAGAGGTTATTATTGTTTTGCAAATTAACATTGTTAAAAAAAAAAAAAGGCTTGGAGAATTACACAGATTAAAACACAGAGCCGGGCTCAGTGGCTCAGCCTGTAATCCTGCGCTTTGGGAGGCTGAGGTGAGTGGATTGTCTGAGCCTGCAGGTTTGAGACCTGCCTGGGCAACTTGGCAAGTCCTCATCTCTACAATAAAACAAAAAAAATTTGCCAGGTGTGGTAGCGCGTGCCTGTAGTTCCAGCTACTTGGAAGGCTAAGGTGGAAGGATTACCGGAGCCCAGCAGGTCGAGCCTGTGGTGGCCGGGAGCATGCCACTGCCCTCCAGTCTGGGCGACAGAGTGAGACTCCAACTCAAAAAAATAAAATAAAATAAAACAAAAAAACAGCAACAGCTAACACCAGACATTATAATATAGAGCATATACTCTGTGCCACACGATGTTCTACAAATTTCATATTTTTTAAAGCTTTTATAAATGAGGTTTAACAAATACCAATTATAGGTGTGTTAGTACAAGTCTGTAACATCTATGTATAGCAACATTCATACCAGAGGAGAATCACAGCCTCGTCTAGGCCTCTGGAGTCCTCAGTCACATTCACATCTTAAAATACATGAGTGTCTGTTTCTGTCTACAGTCTCACAGTTACAGGCAACTACCTCCCGGGTTCCACTCTGCACTTCTCTCTACTTTGTCAGACCCAGTTCTCATGGCACAAAAGTAGAAGATTTTAGGGTATAAGAAGGAGGCAATTAGCTACCCTATTACTATGACAACAAAAAGGAGGCTGGAGTGTCATTCCTGACAGTAACACTGGGGAGCTATCCCTTTCTACCAAGAGGAGGCAAAGAAGGGACCTTCTTCATTCTAAGCATTCAAGATGCCAAAGCAAAAGAAGACAGGTTACACTAAGGAACTGAAGAGTTGCCTATTGCCTCTGCCAAGCATCCCACAGCAAAGCATTTCACATAACCTAAGAAAAGTCAATATAATCTCAAGTATTCAGTTAAAAAAAACTGTCAAAATGTATGAATTAGCCAGACTCATGCCTGTAATCCCAGCACTTTAGAAGGTGGAGGCAAGGATTGCCTAAGCCTAGGGGTTCGAGACCTGCCTGGACAACTTGGCGAGACCTCATCTCTACAATAAATTAAAAAAAAAAAAAACCAGCTGAGCATGGTGGCACATACCTGTAGTTCCAGCTACTTGGAAGGCTGAGGCAGAAGGACTGCCTGAGCCCAGCAGGTTGAGTGAGCATGCCACTTACTCCAGCCTGGGCAACAAGAATAAGACTCCAACTCCAAAAAAAAAGTATGCAATGAAGACATTCCAAGTTGAATCACAAGGTGACTTGCTCTTTATAAACCCATCTTTCATGCACACAATGGAAAGAGGGCCACTCCAGGGCAGCTCCTTGTTAAAGCCTCTTCACATCATGAATACAACACAGCAATGTATTTGAGGCTGAGGACTGCTCTTGAAGAACAAAGGCCTCTGAATGAGGTTTCCAATGTCCCCCACAAAGGGAGTAGTGTCTCAGACAGATAAAAAAATGCAAAATCAAAATTAGAAAACTGCTTTTGACTTGGTGTTTTCCTCCTGCACCAGCAAACCTTCACCCTGGCCACAATGCCAGACACTTCAAAGGTGGCACTGGCTGCCCTCACATAATGATGTGTTTATCAAGGAGGTAAAGAACCAGTGGCCTGTGGGAGCTTTCTTTGTGGCAAACAGGAAAAGTGGGATTTGTTTTCTTTTAAAAATATTATTGTAGTTGACAGATTTGATTTCAAAATTGCCTTTGGCCCTAGCCAGTCTTATGAACTACACAAATAACTAAAATGAACTTAAAAAACAAATAGCAGTAGCTGCTTTGTTTTATGAGCCATTCATAACCAAAGATTTCTGTCCCAGGAACCTGAAGGCATGGATCACCATGAAAGATGCCAACTCTCTAGAAGTGCCCATTTCAGAACTGTCCTTGGATGAAGCAAGTGCAACATGGCCTATGAACAATTCCATTAAAGCTAATAGGACACAGAGCCCAGTCAGGGCCTTAAAGATGGCAATAAGGCATTCTGGTTAGCACCTAGAAGTTAGAAGCCAGTGCTGATCTAGAGTGGTGATATCTGACACAACCCAGGAGCTGAGTCTGAGTTACATATAGTGTGTATGTCTAAGGGCTTCAGGGTGGTCTCTGAAGTCACTTTAGTAATCTCAAGAAGAGGCAGTTCAAAGCTAACCTGAGAGCTCCTTGGGTTTCTTTTGGAGAGTACAAACAGATTCCAACATTGCTCAACTGGAATCTCTGAAGGTTTCCCAAGCAAAAATGGTCTGATGTATAGACAGCATAAAATCTCTTATGAAAAATGCTAAAACTTACATGGAAAAAGAAATGTTCCAGTGAGCTCCCATGAGTGGATTCCTTGGATAAAATATTCTTAATTATTGATATTTTCCCAATTTAACACTAGTAGCTTGAGACTTCTACCTTAGGTTGTACTTTTTAAAAAATAGCACTTTGGGAGGCAGAGGTGAGAGGACTGCCTGCACCCATGAGTTCGAGACCAGCCTGGGCAACACAGCGAGATCTTGTCTCCACAACAAATAAAAAAAATTAGCTGGGCATGGTGGTGTACAACTGTAGTTCCAGCTATTTGGAAGGCTGAGGAGGATCGCCTGAGCCTAGCAGGTTGAGGCTGCGGTGGCTGCTGCATTCTAGCCAGGGCGACAGCAAGTGAGACTCCGAATAAAAAAAAAAAATTGGTTATCTTAATATTGAATGACAATATATTTACAGTTTAAATATAAATTTTCTTTTCAATAATCAATTCTTAACAAAAATTTAGAATGTAAAATTGTACAAAATAAACAAGAGCTATAGAAAAGCATACTATTGTACCATTTCAGACTCAGCCTAAGATAAAGGTTTTCCTTAAATCTTGACACCCTCTTAGACAAGCAAGGCTCCTCAGACAAGAGGAGCCCTCTTCCAGCAAGCAATTTACCTTCCTGGTTTTGGTTGTTTTTATAAAATGCTGACACAAAAAGATTCTCCAAGATGAACATTACAATGCTGATCAACAGAGCCTTTGAGAAGAAACAGTGCAGTGGGAACCTGAGGGCCAATGAAACAAGGTCACTGAATAACAAGTCTCTGGGTGCATGCTGGGGCTCATCCTGTTGGTCTGCACAGCTGCCTCATCACCTCATGCGGTGCTCATCCTAGCTGATGAACAACCAGTGGCAAATATACTGACCTTGCAGGTCCACAGTGCCCCACACATTTACGTGAGCAAGATTGTGGAAGATCACCTTAATGCTGAAGTGGAAATCAGGTCAGAAACAAACTGGGAATCCAACTCTGAATGCATTAAGTTTTTTTCCTTGTGGTTACTGTGTCCATCTTGAGGGAAATTCTTTTATTCACGTGGCTTGTTAAAGAGTAAGAAAGTAACAGTCAACTTTGGCCCAACTTTGGCCCAAAAGGCTTCTGCATGAGTGTCTAGTTCTGTCCAAGTGCACTTGGCTCACGACTACCCTTGACAGGAGTTTCTAGTAGAGGTATTTGCATAAGCTCTCAGTTACATCATGGGTCTCAGTTCACAAAGTATGACGTGTCTGAAGTCAACCTCCTCATCTGTCCTGATATAGTTAACTCCATCTGGCTTCCCTGGGATCTTATACCTTTCTCTATACTGTTTGTTGATGAAGTAGCCACGCCTGTATGCACAGCAGATGCCTAGTGTAATCAGGGCCAGGACAGTAAGGACAACCAGAACCCCTGCAATAATTCTGCCAATGTTCATGCCATAAACTTTCATCTCCTACTCCTCACACCTGGCTGAGCCTGCATCATTGGAAGCGATATAGTAGTACTGCCTGATTCCTCCTTGTGAACGGCACTGAACACCAACGCCTATTACAGAGTTTAAGAGACAAGAAGAATTTCAAAATCTGGGGTTAGTTCTAGAATCTGTCGGCAGTGGTACATCGTTGCAGTACCAGCTGTAGTGAGGTTGGGGACAGCCCTTGCTCTCCTGGCAGTAAAGCATAGCCATCCTGCCCTCAGGTCTAGTCTTCAGCACTCTACAAACAGGAGTGACTGGCTTCATTTGCACAGCTCAATGACAATCTTGTCAATTTCTCTGTGGTCATTTCCAGCAACAACCTCACAGTGATAAAGAGCAGAGTCTGTCTATGTCACATTCCAGATCTTCAGGGAAGTCTTCCCCAACAGTTCTGTACAACCTGCCAAGTATCCCTGAATGATGTTGTTGAAAGACACATATGTGGTTTGGTCATCTTAAATTTTCTTCCATTCAATCCTACGGTCATTTGTCTGTGAATCCATAATGATATAAGACAGTTCCACACTTTCAAATTCTTGTACCACGGATTTCAGTTGCTGGATTTGAGATTTACAGCCTCTATCAAGCAGCACCTGAAGCAGCAGTAGGAAGAATTCAGGCAGCTGGGTGCAGAGTCAGAGTCGTGGTTACCACTTCAGTGCCATGTCAGGGGGAGCTGAAGGGTCCAAATTTCATATTTTAACTCATTTTATCTTTATATGGATGAAGATATCATCAAGGTATCAGCCATATGAAGATAGGTATTAGTATTAATCTCATTTTACAGATAAGAAAAGTGAGGCCCAAAGGAATTAAGTAACTGATCTCCACAAATAGGAGGTAGAACAGGATTTGGACAGAAGAATTATGATTCCAGGATCTGGGCTTCTTACTTAGCCTCTCCAGAATCTTCTGGAAGCCTGCTCTGCTGGCATAACAGGTATAGAGTGTGATCACCTGGGTTCATTCTCTCATGAGACAGAAAAAGAGGCTAAGAAAAATGAATGGTTCAGACCAGGCTCAAAGAAGTTCAGGTGATTGACTCCAGTAAGACAAATTTAATTTAGAAACTTAATTTGAGCCAGGCTCGTTGGCTCAGCCTGTAATTCCGGCCTTGGGGGGCTGAGGTGAGTGTATTGCCTGAGTCCGCAGGTTCGAGACCTGCCTGGGCAACTTGGCGAGACCTCATCTCTACAATAAATCAAAAATTAGCCGGGTGTGGTAGCACGCGCCTGTAGTTCCAGCTACTTGGAAGGCTGAGGCGGAAGGATCACCAGAGTCCAGCAAGTCGAGGCTGCGGTGGCCGGGAGCGGCCACTGCACTCCAGTCTGGGTGACACAGTGAGACTCCAACTCAAAAAAAAAAAAAGAAACTTAATTTGACAGTAAATTATAACTACAGATCAGCAACAATAATTACATTAATAAAATTCAAGTAGGTCAGGTGCAGTGGGGGAGGCTAAGGTGGGAGGATAGCCACGAGTTCAAGACCAGCCAGGGAAGCATAGTGAGACTCTGTCTCCACAAAAAATTAAAAAATTAGCCAGTAGTCCCAGTTACTTGGAAGGCTGAGCAGGGAGGACCGCTTGAGCCCAGGTGTTTGAGGTTGCAGTGAGCTATGAGCATGGCACTTCAACCTGGGTGACAAAGTGACATCCTGTCTCTAAAAAAAAAAAAAAGAAAAAAATAATAGTAATACAAATAACAATAGTCAGAAGTCATTGAGTGTGTTATTAGGTGTCAGGCCCTGTGTTAAGTGACTGACAGGCTTTTAATTTTTTGGGGGGGGGTAGGTTGGAGTCTCACTCTGTTGCCCAGACTGGAGTGCAGTGGTACGCTCCCGGCCACCACAGCCTTGAACTGCTGGGCTCCGGTGATCCTTCTGTCTCAGCCTTCCGAGTAGCTGGAACTACAGGCGCGCACCACCATGCCCGGCTAATTTTTGATTTATTGTAGAGATGAGGTCTCACCATGGTGCCCAGGCGGGTCTCGAACCCACGGGCTCAGGCAATTCACTCACCTCAGCCTCCCAAAGCACAGGATTACAGGCTGAGCCACCAAGCCCGGCTAACTTTTTTTTTTTGAGTTGGAGTCTCACTCCCTTGTCTAGGCTGGAATGCAGTGGCACACTCATGACCACCCCAGCGTAGACCTGGTGGCCTCCAGTGAGCCTTCTGCTTTCCGTCTCAGTCTTTCAAGTAGCCAGAAGTACAGGCGCGCGCTACCACACTGGGCTAGCTTTTAACTTTTTAAATCATATTTTTTTTTTTTTGAGTTGGGGTCTCACTCTGTCGCCCAGACTGGAGTGCAGTGGCACGCTCCCGGCCACCGCAGCCTTGACCTGCTGGGCTCCGGCGATCCTTCTGCCTCAGCCTTCCAAGTAGCTGGAACTACAGGTGTACACTAGCACACCCGGCTAATTTTTTTATTTATTGTAGAGATGAGGTCTCACCAAGTTGCCTAGGCGGGTCTCGAACCCGTGGGCTCAGGCAATCCACTCACCTCAGCCTCCCAAAGTGCAGGATTACAGGCTGAGCCACCGAGCCCGGCTAAATCATTTTTTTTAAAGTCCTGTGAAAATGGTACAGTTATTACCTCCATTTTGTAGATGAGGAAACTACGAAAAAGAACTTTAAAAATTTACCTTCTGTCACACAGCTCAAAAGTGCTAGAACTAGGATTCACATCCAGAGCTCTGTGACTCTACAGTGTTGGCAATTAGTAGTATGCAATACACCTCTTTGTCAGAAAGAAAAGGGAGAGACAAGCAGGATAAATGTAAGACGGATAAAAGGACAAATATTTGTCATCTTTTACAGTGTTGCTAAGGCCCTGTGTAAGATGAATTATTAAAAAATAATTAAATATAACAAATCAGTTTTATTTCAGAGAAGAGGGAAACAATGCAATTCAATAGGCATGAATACTTCAAAGAAACAATTAATGAAACAATGGCTATTAGCCAAGAATAATTTTGAGATATCAATCATTAGTCCCCTTAAGTAAGCCATATAGATAGGATCATAAGGGATATTAGGTAAACTTCCTGACTGAAAAACTTCTTGCTTTGTGAAAACAAAAATTGGCTGGGCTCGGTGGCTCAGCCTATAATCCCAGCACTTTGGGAGGCTGAGGTGAGTGGATTGCCTGAGCCCATGGGTTCAAGACCAGCCTGGACAACTTGGCGAGACTTCATCTCTACAATTAAAAAAAAAAATTAGCCGGGCATGGTGGTGCACGCCTGTAGTTCCGGCTACTTGGAAGACTGAGGTGGAAGGATCGTCAGAGCCCTGCAGGTCAACACTGGGATGGCTGTGAGTGTGCCATTGCACTCCAACCTGGACAACAGAGTGAGAATCCAACTTAAAAAAAAAAAAAAGAAAACAAATCAAAAATTTAATCTCTATAAAAGCTAACACATTTGCTCCTTTAAAAATTTCTGATTCAAGTTTTTTATGGAGACCACAATAAAGGTCAATTCAGCTTATATACATACACACATATAAATGCATACACACATCTATAAGTGCAATACATGTATATATTACATGTATATACAAGTATGTATACATGTGCACATATACATATTTTTTGAGTTGGAGTCTAACTCTGTTGCCCTGGCTAGAGTGCAGTGGCATGCTCATGGCCACTTCAGCGTCAACCTGCTAGGCTCAGGTGTTCCTTCCGCCTCAGTCTTCCAAGTAGCCGGAACTACAGGCATGTGCTACCACCACACCCAGCTAATTTTTTGATTTACTGTAGAGATGAAATCTTTCCAAGTTGCTCAGGCTGTTTTTGAACCCGTGGGCTCAGGCAATCCCCTCACCTTGGCCTCCCAAAATGCTGGGATTACAGACTTGAGTCGTCACACCTGGCCCAAACACATATATTTATGCACACACCAAAAACACACATATACATACACACCTCTAGTTCAAAGAGGAAAGCTAAATCTTTTCCTTCTCTAAAATGAAATAAAAGTTCAGTTATCTAAAAATTCCATCTTGTCCCTCCCAGAAGTTAACCCTGAACTCCATGCTTATCTGAAATCTGACCAAGTTCCCACTCAAATAATAGCATTTACCCTCTATCAGTATTATCTTGGGTATTGCAACAACCTGATTTAGGTATGTGCTGCTTTTATATATTGCATAACTTTCTCATGCTAATAACTCTAACAGAGCTTATAAGGAGGAAAAAAAAGACTGGAGCAGTCAACTCAGAACAATGATAGTCAACTTATTATTTGTTTTATTTTATAATTTATCTGCTTAGTTGTGTAGATTTCCAGTGATCCTTTATTTGTGTATTTTATTTAATTTTGGTCAATGTCTCACTCTGTCGCCCAGGCTGGAGTGCAGTGGCATGATCACAGCTCACATGCAGCCTCGACTTCCTGGGCTTAGGTGATCCTTCTGCCTCAGCCTCCTGAGTAGCTGGGACTATAGAGGCATCCCACCACACCAAGCTTATTATTTATTATTATTATTTTGAGTTGGACTCTCACTCTGTCGCCCAGGCTGAAGTGCAGTGGCACGGTCACGGCCACCGCAGCCTCGACCTGCTGGGCTCAAGTGATCCTTCCACCTCAGTCTTCCAAGTAAGTGAAACTATGTGCCACTATGCCTGACTAATTTTTTGATTTATTGTAGAGACAAGGTCTCTCCATGATGCTCAGGCTGGTCTTGAACCCCTCAGCTCAAGCAATCCTCTCACCTCTGCCTCCCAAAATGCTGGGGTAACAGGCATGAGCCACAGCTCCTGGCCCAATATTTTATTTTTATTTTTTATTGGTAGAGATGAGGTCTTGCTATGTTGCCTAGGCTGGTCACAAGCTCCTAGGCTCAAGAAATCCTCCCACCTCGGCATCTCAACCTACTGGGATCATTGGTGTGAGCCACCATGCCTGGCCAACAGAGATCCTTCTTCTAAGATTTTCAACTACAAAGAAATAGCTGTTTATATGAAGTTTTCCACTTCCTTAGTCTATCATAATTTCTTTTGGTTCTAAGCAATCTAAATAAAATGACTTTATATTGCCAGACCTTAGGATTATACATTTTTGAAGAAATCATTTAACAACTCACTTTTAGTCAATACCACAGAGCCATGTTGTAGTCACTGCAGAAGTTACCCAAATCAAGAGTGTATTTCAGAAGTCATAAATTTAATGCATATCTGCCCTCACCAACAAATATATAAAACCATGTGATTAAAACCAAGTGATTGTTTCATAGATAGTACTAGTCCAGGGAGATTCAAGACAGTAGGAAGTTGATATAATCTCTCTACATCATTATACATCACTATTTAGATTTGTTTATCACTCTCCAGGTCAATAAAAACTAAACAAAAGTATCAATTTGTACACAAACATGAGTTTATACCTATACTATTACTGAATTCTACAAATTTAATATATCATGTTTCTAAATGGATCTATGTGACTAGCCTATATATAGATGAACAGATGTCTTTAAAGAAGATCGCTGGTGAATCAACTGAGTTGCCTGCTAGAAAAGAATTGGAAAAACAGAAAAGAAACCAAATCAAAAAGTGAAAAACCCTAGGTTTTCCATGGAAACAATCAAGTTTTTCACCTGTCTCGAACAAAGGCATCAATTGCTATTTACTTGGGACATCAAAGTCAAGCACTGACCTTAATATATTTCTGGGCCAGGCACAATGGCTCATGCCTATAATTCCAGTACTTTGGGAGGCTGTGGGGGGAGGACTGCTTGTGCCTGAAAGTTTATGACCAACCTAGGCAACATAGCGAGACCTTGTCTCCACAAAACTTCCAGAATTCACTGGGCATGCTGGCTAGCACCTATAGTCCTACTTGGGAGGCTGAGGTGGAAGGATCATCTGAGCCCAGGAGGTCAAGGCTGCAATGAGCTGCCATCATACCACTGCACTCCAGCCTGGGTGACAGAGTGAGACCCTAACACACACACACATGCACACACATGCACACACACACACACACACACACACACACCATTTCTGCCCTGTAAGAACATGGAAGCATGTTGATGGCAATCAAGGAGTAATGCCCAAGAACTGAACACATCAAACAGCTGAGTCAATCAGAACTAGAGAGAAAAAGGAATAAGAAGTGAAGTGTTCTCAATCCTAGCTCTGTGGTTTCCACTGATCATTAGTCCTGAATTTCACTGGAAAGGGAAATGAGCAGCTTGGTAGGCTGCTCCTACCTTATCCAATTTTTCATTTACTGATTCCACCAAGGCTAGATGAAGTATAATTTATAAGTTATGAGGAAGCAGAAAAGAATGGGAAGAGGTTAGTATGAGAATTACAGGACAGCAAAAAAAGCAAAATCCAGCCAGGCATTGTTGCTCATGCCTGTAATCCCAGCACTTTGGGAGGCAAAGGCAAGCAGATTGCCTGAGCCCAAGGGTTTGAGACTGGGTAACACGGTGAAACCTCATCTCTACAATAAATTTAAAAATTATCCGGGCTTGGTGGCACATGCCTGTAGTTCCAGCTACTTGGAAGACTGAGGCAGAAGGATTGCCTGAGCTCAGCAGGTGGAGGCTGTGGTGGCCATGATCATGCCACTGCACTTCAGCCTGGGCAACAGAGTGAAACTTTGACTAAAAATAAAAAAGCAAAATTCCAGCTGGGCTCGGTGGCTCAGCCTGTAATCCCGTGCCTTTGGGAGGCTAAGGTGAGTAGATTGCCTGAGCCCGCGGGTTCGAGACCCGCCTGGGCAACTTGGCGAGACTTTATCTCTACAATAAATAAAAAATTAGCCAGGCATGGTAGCGCACGCCTGTAGTTCCAGCCACTTGGAAGGCTGAGGTGGAAGGATGCCAGAGCCCAGCAGGTCAAGGTTGCGGTAGGTGGGAGCGGCCACTGCACTCCAGTCTGGGCAACAGAGTGAGACTCCAACTCAAAAAAAAAAAAAAAGCAAAATTCCTCCCTCTACAGCATCCTCTGCTTAGTAAGTATTCTCAAAGAAGAGTCTCAACCTGGGTGTAGTGGCTCACACCTGTAATCCCAGCACTTTGGGAGGTGGAGGTGAGAGGACTGCCTGAGCCCAGGGTTTTGAGATCCTGGGTAACTTGTTAAGACCTCACCTCTACAATAAATCAGGCATGGTGGTACGTGACTGTGTTTCCTGCTACTTGGAAGGCTGAGGTGGAAGGATCACCTGAGCCCAGCAGGTCGAGGCTGTGGTAGCTGTGAGCATGCCACTGCACTCCAGCCTAGGTGACAGAGTGAGATTCCGAATCAAAAAAAAAAAAAAAAAAGCAGATTCTCAAACTATATGGACATTCCATTAACTCAGTCTTAACTCAGGGATACTGACAAGCCTTTTTCTTATAAAACTTTTAATCACATAAAATAAATTTGGCCATAGCTTTTCAGAATATTTATGGCTCTAAAACAAACTTGTTGACGAATAAGAAAGATGTTTTAGATTAGAAATTAAATACTAATCAAAAAAGTGCTGGCTGGTCATGATGGCTCATGCCTGTAATCCCAGCACTTTGGGAGGCAGAGGTGAGAAAATTGCCTGAGCTCACAGGTTTAAGACTAACCTGGGCAACATGGTAAGATCTTGTCTCTACAATAAATAAAAAAAAATTTAGCTGGGCATGGTGGTGCATACCTGCAGTTCTAGCTACTTGGAAGGCTGAAGCGGAAGGATCGCCTGAGCCCAGCAGGTCGAGACTGTGGTGGCCATGAGCATGCCACTGTACTCCAGTCGGGCAATTGAGTGAGACTTTGAAAAAAGGCGGGGGGGACAACTAGGCAGAAATCAACAAAGATATGTAAGATTTGAACAACACAATCAATCAAATGGAAGTAACAGATATATAATACAATCTATCCAGCAATAGCAGAATACACATTCTTCTCAAGTATACACAGAACATTTCCCAGGACAGGCCATATACTAGGCAATAAAACAAATGTCAGTATGTTTAAAAGGATTAAAATCATTCTCTGGACCACAATAAAATTAAATTAGGTATCTACAACACAAGGAAATTTGGGAAATTCATAAATACGTAAAAATTAAACATATTCTTAAATAGCCAGTACATCAAAAGAGAAATATGAGGGGAATTAGAAAGTATTTTGAACTGAACAATTTAACAAAATTTTTGGAACATAGCTAAAGAAGTGCTTAGAGGGAAATTCATAGATTTAAATGCCTATATTAGAAAAGAAGAAAGATTTCAAATACATAGCTTTGCCTTAAGAAGCTAGAAAAAGAGCAAACTAAACCCAAGACAAGTAGAAGAAAAGAAATTAAAGTGGTAAGCAATGATACAGAAACAGAAAAACAACAGTGAAAAATCAGTGGACCAAAAGTTTGTTATTTGAGAAGAACAACAAAACACAAACCTTCACCTATACTGACAAGAAAAAGAATACAAAATTCAGAAATGCAAAAGATGACATTACCACAAACTCTACAGAAACTTAAAAGATTACAAGGGAATACTATAAACAAGTATATGCCAACAAATTAGAAATGAAGTGGACAGATTCCTAGAAAGGCCCAAATTATTGAAACTGACTCAAGGAGAAAAAAAAAAAAGCAAAATTCAAACAGAAATATAATAAGTAAAAAGATTGAATTAGTAATTAAAAATCTTTCCACAAAGGAGAGTCCAGGTCCAGAGGCTTCGCCGATAAATTTCTCCAAACATTTAAGAAAAGAATACCAATCCTTCACAAACTCTTTCAGAAAACAGAGAACGCTTCCCAACTCATTTTAGGAAAGTGATATTATACTCTGATACCAAAGTCAGACAAAAGCATCCAAACAAAACTTACAGATGAATATTCCTTATTAATTTGATACTAAAATCCTCAACAAAATATTAGGAAATAGAAGCCAGGACTGGACCCAAATCTTTTGCATCCTTATCCTTGTATTCCTTCTCTCGTTCTAGTGATTCTCAATCCTTGCTTCACAATATAATCATCTGGGAAAGTTTTTAACTGATCTTGAATGCGGCCTCTGGACATCATGCTTTTAAAAAATTTTTTTAATTAATTAATTATTATAGAGATGAGGTCTCGAACCCCTGAGCTCAGGTAATCCTCTCGTATCCATCAGTGTTTTTTAAAAGCTTACCATATGATTCTAATGAAATGCCATGTCAAAAGTTACTCGAATACTATGGCCTAACTTAAAACTCACTTTATGTTAGGAAACTAAATATGCTCCATCCACATTCATATGCCAATTATATATCTTGTCTAGTAAATCATGCAAAGCAGGTTTAATTCATCCAACAAATGGTAGCTTTTCTTCTGATGCTCTGTACAAACTGTTTTAAAGGCACATCATCTTTTGCTGTGTATTGACCAATGGTTCCGTGTTTTCTTTTTCTTTTTTTTAAAGATATGGGGTACAAGTCAGGATTAGGTACATAAATGGTCTATGTACAGGTAAAGTTCCTCCCCTGATTCTTCGCCTAGTTTAGGATCAGGTACCCTTGATGATGTCATGTGGGTTCAGGGTTTTCAAGTGAAGTTTTTTTTTTTTTTTTTTTGAGTTGGCGTCTCACTGTGTCGCCCAGACTGGAGTGCAGTGGCCGCTCCCGGCCACCGCAGCCTCGACCTGCTGGGCTCCGGCGATCCTTCCGCCTCAGCCTTCCAAGTAGCTGGAATTACAGGCATGCGCTACCACGCCTGGCTGATTTTTTGATTTATTGTAGAGATGAGGTCTCGCTGCCCAGGCGGGTCTCCAACCCGCGGGCTCAGGTAATCCACTCACCTCAGCCTCCCAAAGGCACGGGATTACAGGCTGAGCCACCGAGCCCGTTTTAAGATTTTTTTTTTTTTTTTGAGGTCAGCCTTCCAAGTAGCCAGAAGTACAGGCGTATGCTACCACACCTGGCTGATTTTTTGATTTATTGTAGAGATGAGGTCTCGCTGCCCAGGCGGGTCTCAAACCTGCGGGCTCAGTCAATCCATCCACCTCAGCCTTTCAAAGGCGCGGATTACAGGCTGAGCCACCAAGTCCGGCTCAAGTTAAGATTTTTAAATTTGTTCAAAAATTTGTAACAGGAGAGAATTTTCATTTTCTCACATACTTCTTCCACAACATTTACTGGTAGTCTACCACTGAAGACTTGTCAAGGAGAAGAAAATGGCTAAAGAGCAACCAAATAAAGTGATAAAATCTGAGAACTCTAGATTCACTTCTGTGAGTTTTTATTTAAATCTAATGCATGTAATACGCAGCATCTTCTATATTCTTTTTTATACACAGTCCAGCACATTTATCTAATAAATATCATTTAAAGTAATTTAAGATAGTATCTTCTTGCTCTAAATTCTGTTCCTTCTATAAATTCCCAAAGACTGACTGACCTGCTAATAATTGGTGTCTTTTTTCCTCATTAATTTTCAAGCACCAGCCACAGAATACATAAGCAAATGCAACTAAATTCAGCAACAGACAACACTACCTCTAGCTTCAAACTGGAGAAGGTGTTTTACTGGAAAGGTCAGAGAAGGAATAGATTGAGTTTTAGCCTTATGTGAAGCTCAGCATGTTGATAATGAAAATATTCATCAGCTGGGTGCAGTGGCTCATGCCTATAATCCCAGAACTTTGCGAGGCTGAGGCAAGAGGACTGCCTGAGCCCAGGGGTTCAAGACCAGCCCGGGAAACTTGGCAAGATCTTGTCTCTATGATAAAAAAAAAAAATTAGCCATGCTCGGTGGCTCAGCCTGTAATCCTGTGCCTTGGGAGGCTGAGGTGAGTGAACTGCCTGAGCCTGCGGGTTCGAGACCCACCTGGGCAACTTGGTGAGACCTCATCTCTACAATAAATAAAAAAACTAGCCAGGCATGGTAGCGAGCGCCTATAACTCCAGCTACTTGGAAGGCTGAGGCAGAAGGATCTCCGGAGCCCAGCGGGTCGAGGCTGCAGTGGCCGGGAGCAGCCACTGCACTCCAGTCTGGGCAACAGAGTGAGACTCCAACTCAAAAAAAAAAATTAGCCGGGCCCAGTGGCGCATGCCTGTGACTTCAGCTACTTAGAAGGCTGAGGCCCAGAAGGATCGCCTGAGCCTAGCAGAAAGGGGCTGCAGTGACCGTGAGCATGCCACTGCGCTCTAGCCTGGATGACAGAGTGACTCCAACTAAAAAAAGAAAGAAAAGAAAAAAAAATCATCTCTGCAACAGTGAATTATACCTATTTTATTGATATATTTTATACTTTGTTGGTCCTGTATGCCTGAAAAATCATTTAGAGGCTCCAAATTGTAAAACCACACAGCCTGTCACTTAGAACCAAAGTTTATTCTAAACGCTCACTTGTTTCATTCTTAGAATGCATATTTTTGTTTTTTGGTAGAGACGAGGTCTCACTATGTTACCCCAGCTGGTCTTGAACTCCGAGGGTCAAGAGATCCTCCTACCTCAGCCTCCCAAGTGGCTGGGACTACACAGGTACACATCATCATACCAGACTAGTGTTTATATTTTTTGTGGAGAAAGGGTCTCACTATGTTGCCCAGGCTGGTTTCAAACTCCTTGGCTCAAGCAATTCTCCCTCCTCAGCCTCCCAAAGTGCTAGGATTACAGGCATGAGTCACTGCACCAGGCCTGGAATGTATAATTAAAAGTAGGTGAAGAATGCCCTCAGATGAGGGTGTTCCTCAAGTTTTGCTGCCTAGGTTGCTTTCCAGTATCATAATCAATATAGGTATTGAAAGTCAGGGTGGGGAGAGAGTTCTCCTCCATTCATTCACCTAACAAATATTTACTAAACAAATACTATTGTGTTAGGCCCTGTGTTAGGTGCTAGACTTAACTATGGTGTCTATCACATAAAGGTTTCAATCCGTGGGAAAACAGATATCCAATCGATGACAACAAATAAACAAGTACATATTATAGTAAATGTTTTACAGGAGAAAAATAAAGGATAGGAGAGAGGTCAGACCCTGGACTCCACAGATTTTCTTTCTTTAATGTTCTGTGATAATTAACTTTTCACATTTTCTCTTTACTATTATATAAGATACAGTATAAGAATTATACTGTCAATTGTTAAAACTCTGAAAAATTAGAGACTTCAGGGGAAATTATAAAAATAAGTAAGTTAAGAATCAATTGCTCACTTTACTCTTATTTACTTAGATGCTCTAGGACTCACGTACAAGTTGGCCACCTTATAACCATGCCTTATATGTAGCTCTTCCTTAATTCCTTGTGAAAACTGCTTTTCCTTAGCTCTTCACTCAAGAAATACAAGAGTATACTATATGCCAGACACTTTTGTTGTTGAGGATGCAGCAGTGACTAAAGAACCTGCCTTTAGTCACTATTTCAGCAGAATTTACAGTTTTATAGGGGAAACAAACATCAAATAAGTAATAATAAGTGTTAAGAGTATTTTCAAAGAAAACAGACAAAACTGCCAACTAAGCAGTTTGTCACCATGATTCAATTTACGTATTCAAACATCTTTTGCATTCTCCAAGGCAGAGCTGGGTGTCAGGGATACAAATTTGAGGTAAGACATGGTTCTCATTCTCATGAACTCTTAAGTCTAATGGGAAACAAAGATTCTAAATGAATAGTTACAATGTTATAAGAAAAATACTAATGTCTGTAATATAGACTTCTACTTAAAAAGACATAGAGAAGTGCAACTTTGGCCAGAGTATATGCCAAAAGTAGGTCTGCCCTACTAGTAAGAGTCCTGGCAAATTCAAGTCTTATCTGACCTTTTGTGTGATATACATGTGTGTATAAATAACAAAAAGAAGTGTTGGTTTCTTAAAAATAACAAAAAGTTTAATAGCATGAATTTTTTTAGGTATCATGAGAGCACAAAGGTGATACTGCCCAACACTGGAAGTCTGAGATAAAAACAAACAAGATCCTTTCAATACAGGGTAAGACTAGTAAACATAAAAACTGGGCCTTAAAACTATTTAATCTTCATGATCAGCTTGTACTAAAATTTCAAGCAATTTCCTGGTATCATTTCCAAAAAGTAATGCTCTGTTGGTCCCCTACATATTGCACACTCCCATAAGTCTTTCCTGACACAGCCTAGGATGATATGAAAAAGAAGAGAGATGTTTCTGCATTCCCTAACTTCATTCCACTGCCTCTCTTGTTTTCTGGTTTTCTATTCCTGCCCTGTCCTACAGCATCCTACAGAATTATTTTCCTCTCCTGCTTCTTATATATAATTTTTCCTAAGCTTCCTAAACACTATGCTTCTCTAGTTGTTTTTATGATTAATTTTCTTCCTTCAACTTAGGAAGCCAGCATGAATGAGTTAGCACTGCATACACTGCACCAAAAACATATCTGGCTTGTTTTAAATACAAACAATAGCATTTTAAAAGTCCAATGTATTCTATAATTAACCTTACCCATAACCAAAAGTTTATGTCAATTCAGCTTTGATTTCTGCGGTAAGAGGTAAGCATTGCATTTGGGTTTGGCTATATAAATATTTTATGAGTTCCAAATGAATGCAATGCACCTACAGAATTGACCTTTAAGGGAAGACCAAAGGATATCAGGGTAAGATTCAGAAAACATGGGTTCCAGTCCTAGCTCTGCTGCTACCTAATCAAATCATTAAACTTTTTTTAGCCTCAATTTTTTTACTGTAATACAATTTTGAAAACTAATCCCTACTCTCTGAAACCCAAAACAATCTATGATGTACAAAAAAGTGGTCTGAAAAGCCATAATACAGATTATAAATGTTCTTTTAGGGGTTTTTTTTGTTTTTTTTTTTTTTAAAGTCAGAGTCCTCTGTTGCCCAAGTTGGAGTGAAGTGACATGCTGAAGGCTACTGCAGCCTAGACCTGCTGAACTCAGGCAATCCTTCTACTTCAGCCTCCTGAGTAGCTGCAACTATGTGCCGCCATGCCTGGCTAATTTTTTGATTTATTGTAGAGATGAGGTCTCACCAAATTGCCTGGGCTGGTCTAGAACCCCTGGACTTAGGCAATCCTCCCGTCTCAGTCTCCCAAAGTGCTAGGATTAAAGAGTAAGTCACCACGCTGGTCAGAGAAAGAGAGAGCTGCTGAAATTCAGATCCATAGTTAAGACAAAAAGGAAGAAATGGAGGTAAAAACAGAAAGTAAATTTTCCTCGAGATCCTGCTGATTCCCCATCTAAAAGTCATATGACTAAATGCAACATGGTATCCTGGATTGGATGTTTGGAACAGAAAAATGACATTAGCAGGAAAATGAAAGAAATTCAAACAGAGTCTGGGGTCTACTTAATAGTAATATACCAATGTTGATCTTTTAGTAGTGACAAATGTATCATAGTTATGTAAGATGCTAACGTTAGGAGCAACTGGGTGAAGGGTATATGGGAACTGTCAATACTACCTGTGTAACGTTTTTATAAATCTAAAATTAATCCACAGTAAAAAGTTTATTTAAAAAACCCAAGGACTTCCTTCAAAAAGATTTATGGATCAATTATCAAAGGTCAGGCTTTTCAAACTGAAATGCTGCCATCTCTTGGACAAAAAGAAATTACCAATCAATTCCTATATATGACCAATTATGAAGAATAACTAATGGGTCTTCTAATAAATTTAAATGATAAAGTAATCTGTGGTGGCACATAACATCAATAAGATCACAAACCAGGCAAAGTGGAGGTCAAGGGAGACCCAAATTTTACCTGCACAATGACCATTTATTTACCTAATCCTGAATTGTACCCCACATCTTTAAAATTAAAAAAAAATTTTTTAAGTAATCTATGGTATAAACAAATACAATCAGCCATAATGTAATGTTATAAAGACTTGAAGAAAGCCAGGCGTGGTGGCTCATGCCTGTAATCCCAGCACTTTGGGAGGCAGAGGTGAGAGGATTGCTTGAGTCCATGGGTTTGAGACCAGCCTGGGCAACTTGGCGAGACCTCATCTCTACAATAAACAAAAAAAAAATCAGCCAGGCATGGTGGCACGCACGTGTGGCTCCAGTTACTTGGAAGGCTGAGGTGGAATGATCACCTGAGCCCAGGAGGTCAAGGCTGCGGTGGCCATGAGTGTGCCACTGCACTCCAGCCTGGGTAAAAGAGTGAGACTCTGACTCAAAATATATATATACTTGAAGAGAAGAATTCCTAATTTTATTTAAAATCACACATCTCTAGCCAGGATTGGTGGCTCAGCCTGTAATCCCGCGCCTTGGGAGGCTGAGGTGAGTGGATTGCCTGAGCCCGTGGGTTCGAGACCCGCCTGGGCAACTTGGCAAGACCTCATCTCCACAACAAAATAATAATTGAAAAAACCCAAAAAACTAGCTGGGCGTGGTAGCGCATGCCTGTAGTTCCAGCTACTTGGAAGGCTGAGGCGGAAGGATCGCCGGAGCCCAGTAGGTCGAGGCTGTGGTGGCTGGGAGAGGCCACTGCACTCCAGTCTGGGCGACAGAGTGAGACTCCAACTCAAAAACAAAACAAAACAAAACAAAAATCACACATCTCTGACCGGGCACAAGAGCTCACACCTATAATTCCAGCACTTTGGAAAGTCAAGGAGGGAGGATCCCTTAAGCCCAGTTCAAGACCAGTCTGGGCAACATAGTTAGACCGTGTCTCTACAAAAAATAAAATAAAAAATTAGTGTAGTGGCACATGCCTGTATTTCCAGCTAATTGGGAGGCTGAGGTTGGAAGGATCGCTTGAACCCAGGAAGTTGAGGCTACAGTGAGCTGTGATTGTGCCCCTGCACTTTGGCCTGGGTGAGACAAGTAAAACTCCAATTCAGAAAATAAGCAAATCAGTAAAACAGAATAAAATCACATCCTCAAAACCACCTATAATAAATGAGATTTCAAATTTAATTTTTTATCAATATGCTGTCATTCAACTATTTTTCTTCCATATTTGCATATGGCATATAGCCATGAGTTAGATTACTTTCTCAAATAATCTGGTGTAAAAATTAGAAATACAAGGTGAGCATCCCGAATCCAAAAATCTGATATCTGAAATGCTCCAAAATCTGCACAAAATCTTTTTGTGCACTGACATGATGCTCAAAGGAAATCTCCATGGTGCATTCTGGATCTGGACTGTTACAACTGGAAAGTATATAATAAAAATATTCCAAAATGTAAAAAAAATCCAAAACACTTGTGGTTCCAAAGATGTCAGATAAGGAGTATTCAATTAATTTGTAATACTGAAATATGATAAATAACTTCTACATAATCTGAATACTGTCAGGGGTAAAGGCAGAGCTCTAGATGAAGTAACTTTCTGGGCTGATAAACCCAGGCTACATACATATCTAACATGGTAACTTAAAAAGGATAAGCCGCCGGGCTCGGTGGCTCAGCCTGTAATCCCGGCCTTTGGGAGGCTGAGGTGAGTGGATTGCCTGAGCCCGTGGGTTCGAGACCCGCCTGGGCAGCGAGACCTCATCTCTACAATAAATCAAAAAATCAGCCGGGCGTGGTAGTGCATGCCTGTAATTCCAGCTACTTGGAAGGCTGAGGTGGAAGGATCACCGGAGCCCAGCAGGCGAGGCTGCGGTGGCCGGGAGCGGCCACCGCACTCCAGTCTGGGCGACAGAGTGAGACTCCAACTCAAAAAAAAAAAAAAAAAAAAAAAGGATAAGCCTATGGAATCTAACTTAAGCTATTCAAATATGCAAAGTAAAAGGTCTTTGTATTACGTAATACTTACCAAATGGCAAAAACATGCATGCTATGTGGAAGATACTATTATTATGCCATTATATAGATAAAGAAATTGAAGTTTAGAGAGATTAAGCAACTTGCCCAAGGTCACAAAGTAAAAAAGCAGAAACTGGAACCCAACTCTGTCAGATGTAGAGCTTGAGCCCTTAACCACTATCATATGTTGCACCTCTCTTCTTTCATAAAACATACAAGTCCAGCCAGGCACGGTGGCTCCTATCTGTAATCCCAGCACTTTGGGAGGCAGGGGTAAGAGAATTGCCTGAGTCCAGGCATTTGAGGTCAGCCTGAGCAATTTAGCAAGACCTCATCTCTACAGTAAATTTTTTTTAAAGTTATCCGGGTATGGTGGCGCATGCCTGCAGTTCCAGCTACTTGGAAGGCTGAGATGAAAGGATCGCCTGAGCCTAGCAGGTTGAGGCTGCGGTGGCCATGAGCATGTTACTGCACTCCAGCCTGGGTGATAATGAGACTCCAACTCAAAACACATACACACAAATCCTCTATGTTTTATTTTTATTTATTTACTTATTTTGTTTAAGTTGGAGTCTCACTTCTGTCAAATGGCTGGAATGTACTGGCACGCTCAAAGCAACGGCAACCTCAACCTTTTGAGCTCAGATGATCCTTCTGCCTCAGCCTTCCAAACAGCTGGAACTACAGGCTTGTGCCACTACACCCGGCTAATTTTTTTTTATTTTTTGAGTTGGAATTTCACTCTGTCACCCAGGCTGGAGTGCAGTGGGCATGCTCACGACCACCCCAGTATCAACCTGCCGGGCTCAGACAGATCTTCCACCTCAGCCTTCCAAGTAGCTGAAACTACAGGCATGTGCTACCATACCCAGTTAATTTTTAAAATTTATTTATTGTAGAGAGGAGGTCTCCCTAAGTTGCCCAGGCTGTTCTCCAACTCGTGAGCTCAGGCAATCCTCTCACTTCAGCCTCCCAAAGTGCTGGAATTACAGGCTTGAGCAACTGCGCCTGGCCTGGGCTAATTTTTATTTATTGTAGAGACAAGGTCTCGCCCAAGTTGCCCAGGCTGGTCTTGAACTACATATATATAGTTTTGTATGTGGAGTAGGAGTCTCACTCTGTCATCCAGGTTGGAGAGCAGTGGTACACCCACGGTCACGACAGCCTTGACCTGCTGGACTCAGGAGATCCTTCTGCCTCAGCCTTCCAAGTAGCTGGAACTACAGGTGCATGCCACCATGCCCAGCTAATTTTTTGATTTATTGTAGACATGAGGTCTCACCAAGTGCCCAGGCTAGTCTCGAACCCCTGGACTCAGGCAATCCTCTCACCTCTGCCTCCCAAAGTGCTGGGATTACAGGCATGAACCACTGCACCCAGCTAAAATGACACTATATTAATAGTACTATCAACATGATATGACTGGAAAATATGATGTACATACTTTCCAACTACAGGAAATTCCAAGTGATTTCAGTAAACAGTATGTAACCAGTAGACTAGATATATAATCAGAACTCCAGAATCTGAAAAGGCTGCTTATATTCAAATTTCAAAAGGAATAGAGATTCTAACAGGATAACGGCTGTCACATGTAAAGATAATTCAAAGTGTCTCCTCCCAGAGACAGGAAGAAGTCTAGAAGATGCAAGACAACTTCACAGAACTACTTCTCATCTGACTCTCAATGTGGAAACATCTATTAGGCAAAAGCAGAAGGCATCCACTTCCTGGTACAACTAACATCCTTACTGCATTCTGTGAGTGGTTCTTCCCTGGTACTAAGAATATTCTCGGTTCAATCATTCATTTATTAATATTTATCATTGCCTTATTATATATGCTAGGCACTATTCTAGGTGATAAAGCAATAATATGGACAGATGATGTCCCTGCCTTCACAGAGCATAAGTTATTTCAGGTGTTACACTATGTGAAGAAAAATAGTGGCATAAGAGTACAGAGAGTAACGGGGGTGGGGTGGTCATTTTAGATAAAGTATATAGAAAAGGCCTTTCTCAGGAGACAAATGACTCTTATGTAGAAATCTAAATAATATAATAAATCATAAAAAATCTGGAGAGTGTTCCAGACATCAGAAAAAGCAAGTACAAAGGAACTGAGAAAAGGCTTGTCTTAAAGAGAAAACTAATATAAGAAATGAGGAATCTAATATGCTGAACTCCTACACTGTGCAGTCACTGGATTAGATGATTCTTCTTCTACCACCACCACCACCACCACCACCACCACCACCACCATCACAACTCATTTCATCTCAACAGTTATTTGGTATGTATTACGTCTATTTTATAGATGAAGAAACTGAGGCTCAAAGAAGTTAAGTAACTGGCTGCACAGCTAGAGGCAGAGCTAGAGTTCAAACATAGTTTGGCCTCATACCAAAATCTGTGCTTTTACTTCTACAGCACATTTAATTCCAGAGTCATAGCAAAAATATTAAGAACCATATATAAATAACTACGTGTAAATTAAATTCTTTCCTACATTCTCAAAACTCTGGAGCTTACCATTTCACTTCAGGTAGCTGCTCATCTCCCTGTTGATATGACCTCCTTCTCTAAAAGTGGCAGACAGATCTCAAAGTGCCAACTACTTCTATGTCATCAATCTCTTTCCTGAGGATCTATAAGGCAATGCTCAAACAACTCTATCGCATAAGATCTGAGCATAGCATATACTTGGCACTAGATGCCTGAATGGGGTGGAGATAAGTTGGGAATGTGCTTCCATTAGCACATTTAGGCAGGGCCATCTGAACAATCCAAAGTTAAAGGCACCATGAACAGTATTTCCCTGTCACATTAGTTCTGCACGATCACCCAGAAAATGTGGACAGTCTTAAATCTACTTTGTTAATCCCTGCTGATATCACTGGTGCTGATATTCTGCACCCAACTCTGTTGAGGCAGGAGACAGGGGAACCATTTCAAAACAGGGAAGAGGCTACTCATTCCACAGCAAGCCATAGGAGACAAAAATTTTTTTTCCTTAAAATTAGATTAGTGTTCTTATGCTTTTATACCTTTATAATATGGACTTGAAAAATATATAGCATGGTAGAATAATCATGACATATCATGAAGGAGGCCTATATCCCCTTATAAATTCTGTAAATACTTGGAAAGTTACTTTTTTCCACTAAAGTGTTTCAAGTTCTCTTGTTAGGCTTTTCCTATTTAGCTTCTTCATATTTTTGAAAATAACTGTCAGTGTTTATAGTAATTAATGACATTTCATTTTACTGACATTTTGGGAAAAAATTAAAAAGTACATTCTGATTAAAATAATTTTTTACCTTAGAAAAAAAAAATCTAGCCAGGAATGATGGATAACGCCTGCAACCCCAGCACTTTGGGAGGCCAAGGCGGGAGGATTGCTTGAGCCCAAGAATTCAAAACCAGCCTGTGCAACATTGTGAGACCCATCCCTTTAAGAAAAAAAAAAAATTAGTGTGTGCCTATAGTTCCAGCTACTTGGAAGGCTGAGGTGGAAGGATCGCCGGAGCCCAGCAGGTCAAGGGTGCGGTGGCCAGGAGTGTGCCACTGCACACCAGTCTGGGCGACTGAGTGAGACTTCAACTTAAAAAAAAAAAAAATTTACCCAGATGTGGTGGCATCTGTCTATAGTTCTAGCTACTTGGGAGGCCAAAGGGGGAGAATTGCTTGAGCCTAGAAGTTTGAGACCAACCTGGGCAACATAGTAAGAGCCTCCCTGTACAAAAAAAAAAAAAGAAGAAGAAGAAGAAGAAGAAAGTTCTTTCCTAGGGGAAGGATTAGAAAATAGAGGGTTAGAAGCCAGATGCGGCAGCTCATGCCTGTAATCCCAGTACTTTGGCAGGCGAAGACAAGAGGATTACCTGAGCTTAGGGATTTGAGACCAGCCTGAGCAACATGGCGAGACCACGTTTCTACAACAAATCAAAAAATCAGCCAGGCATGATGGCACATGCCTGTGGTTCCAGCTACTTGGAAGGCTGAGGTGGAAGGATCACCTAAGCCCAGCAGGTAGAGGCTACAGTCGCTGTGAGCGAGCCCCTACATTCTAGCCTGGACGACAGAGTGAGACTCTAATTCAAAAAAAGAAAAGAAACAAAACAAAACAAATAGAGGATTTGAAATGTGAGCATATGAGTTTTTTGTTTTGATTTTTTTTTTTTTGAGTTGGAGTCTCACTCTGTCACCCAGACTGGATGGAGTGCAGTAGCGTGCTCCCGGCCACTGCAGCCTCGACCTGCTGGGCTCCGGTGATCCTTCCGCCTCAGCTTTCCAAGTAGCTGGAACTACAGGTGCGCGCTACAATGCCCGGCTAATGTTTTGATTTATTTACTGTAGAGACGAGGTCTCACCAAGTTGCCCGGGCTGGTCTTGACCCCACGGGCTCAGGCAATCCACTTGCCTTAGCCTCGCAAAGTGCTGGGATTACAGGCTAAGACACCAAGCCTAGCCTGTTTTTGTTTTTTTTTTAATTGGAGTCTCACTCTGTCGCCCAGACTGGAGTGCAGTGGCCGCTCTCGGCCACCACAGCCTCGACCTGCTGGGCTCTGGCGGTCCTTCCGCCTCAGCCTTCCAAGTAGCCGGAATTACAGGCGCGCGCTACCACACCTGGCTAATTTTTGACTTGTTGTAGAGATGCGGTCTTGTCAAGTTGCCCAGGCAGGTGTCCAGCCTGCGGCTGAGGCAATCCACTCACCTTGGCCTCCCAAAGTGCTGGGATTACAGGCTAAGCCACCGAACCCGGCCTCCTATGAGTATTTAAAGAAAAAAAAAAAACAAAACAGTAATTTTTCACCCTTAAGTCCTAGGTGATATCAAATTTGGCTGTTTGACTCAAAAAAAATCAAAAAATTTTTAATCTTTTTGATAAAAATTATATCAAAAAAATTTTAATATCAAAAAATTAAAAGATTTAAAAAAATTTTTGGTAAAGGCTGCAGCAAAATTTGTCTCCCCTGAGGAAGAATGAAATCCATAAAACTGAATGTCATGCAGTATCTGAGGGTTAAACATACAACTCTGTCAGGTGAAACTGTTGGAAAGGGTTAAAATTCTCAAGATCAAAAACATAAAGGAGAAGTCAGTCAGTTATAAAACAGAAGACCAATTAAGTACAGTAGGATTTTGCCACTCCCCATCCCACAGGTTGGTATGTATAACTATAGGAAAGTTCATGTTGTTATAAGAACTGCAATTTTGTATTTCCTGAAGTCTGTGTAGTCGAATTTACACGTGGAACATTTCATTACTGCAGGTTTTGCACAAAATTTTGCGAAATTAACCTGCATCAGATTTAAGCAGAACTAAAATTAATGCCTTTTCTGGCCCTTCAGAAATTGATTTCCATATATTTCCTATCACAGAATTCTCCTTTTTTATTTAGATATGTGGCTCCATTAACACACATGGGTGGAGGGGATATTCCAGCTCAAAAGCTAAAAGTAGAAGACAAAGTGGTTAAATAATTACTCTATTACCACACACCACAATTTTATAGCATAATTGAGTGATGCAGAGAGTGCCACGTCTATTGGCAGAATGCTTATTTTTAAAATGTTTGTTACTAGCTGGTACTTTCCCTCCTATTGCATTTTCAACCCATCCTAATATTAACACCCCTCCCTAAGAAGTCTCACTTTAGTAGTTTCAGAAAAAGAAATTAGACTGCTTGACACTGTGTGATACACAACAAGCAAGACCCCTTTTCCTCTGGCTCTTCTGCTTCTGCTGGGCATGAAAACAGCCAGAACTACAGCAACAGCTGGGGAACATTAAACCGACAGAAATAGCTTAGGAGACTCCAATGGTGTGTGAGTCGGGGGAGGAGAGCCCAAGTATCAGATTTAAAAAATCAAAAGGGCAACTAAAAAGTGGGGGTGGGGGTGGGGGTGAGGGTGAGGGTGGGGGTGGGAGGTTGGGAGTAGCTGAAGCCTAAGGAGTATATCACATCTAAATTTCCTTTACCCAGCCAAGGAGATGCACTGAAGCAAATGAAGAAACAAGTTACTGCAGCCTAATTTGTCCACATATTCTTGGATGGAAAGTTTAGTCAAACCTAAAAATGTGGGTCAGAATGAGAACAAGTTGAGGGTGGAAAAGGAGGGGAGTTGTGGAAGCTCAAATGGGTCATCCCAGTATGGGTCGGTTGTGGACAGTAAAAATCAACTCCAAGATGGAGAAAGAGCAAACACTGTGAGAATGAATATATGCCAATCCCTAAATGGACGCAGACACTAGCCTAGTATAAGGCATCCCCTCAACTGGAGAGGACCAAGTACTGTATGAAATGCAGGCTCTTGGGGCTGTTCTTGCCAGAGAACAGCCCTATTTCTCCAATTGTAGCTTGTGAACCTGGAAGGCCTCTGAAGGTCGGCACAGGAATGCACCATCTGCCTGGCCCACTGCCCAAGTGAGTTCAGCCACATACCTGAGTGCCCTAAGGGAGCTTTATTCAGATCATCCCAAGGAAGTGGCTTGCAGGTTAGTCCCAGGATATATCTTCATCTCCCCTCCTTGCTAAGTTGTCTATTATCAAGGCCTCTCCCACCAAGATACTTTCTTTATAACTAATCTTACAGTATGCAGTTTCAGACAGCCCCCCCCACCTGCAAGCCTGAACAGGAAATGATTCTATTGCAGATATTAAGGTTGCAACTCTCTTTGGCAAGAGTGTTTTGTAACTGTGAGATTGCATGAACTTCAGCTAAATATTTTATTCGGCAAATCTCATGATTTACTAGAGAAAGCTCCAGACTGATGGTCTGTCTCAACAAAAAGCAGCCACTATACTACTCTCTTCTTAAATAGCTTGCTTCTTTTCTAACTACAAGGTTGGCAGGAAAATATGCTCATGCGTATTTCCAGTCTATATCACTTTTGTCTAAATAACTGTATCTGAACCTGGTTTTCTATAATGAGTCCAAACTCTCCAAATAATGTGCTCATTCTGAATACTTTAAGTTGGTATTAAGTTGGGTAAAGGGACTATTACAAATAAATTACTAGACAGGAGAATAACAAAAAAGTGAAAAGTTAATATATGTGTGTGTGTATATACACAAACAGATATAGATATATCACACACAGTTCATTTGGAGGCTAAATAACAAATAACATCAAAGGACAGGACATGTTATCCAAACTATTGTGAGTATAATCACCTCTGTGTGTGTGCAGCCTAGGTGGGTATAATTGAGTCAATATATCGCTCATCAGCATTTAGCAGAGTCATAAATATTTATAATTAGTTACTTATTTTGTGCATGCCTTGGTACTAGGTACAAGACAGGAACTCAGAAGGAAAATAACACTATACATTTATATGATACTTCATAAAGCTACTTTCACACATATGACTGCATTTGACCCTATGAGTTAGGACTGCAGACATTATATGCACTACACAATGAGAGGAACTGGTTTGTCAAGCTTAGAGTAACTTAACCAAGTTCACCAGTTGCAAGATCAAACGAAGAACTTCAGGTTCTTGACTACCAGCTCAGTGCTGGGACACACTACCTACCAAAAAAATGCTTCTACCCTCAAGGAATTAATCTCTGACACCTAATGTCTTGGCCAGTGTTTCTCAGAGGTATCAAGTTTCTTCCCAGTAAGAATCTCACCATCTCCTGGTCCAACGTCATATTCTGAATCTAATTCAAGATAATTATAGAAAAGGGTATTTATTAATATTACTGACAATTAACAGATGTGAGTTCCTTCTGAAGGCTAGAATTATAAATATGAAACTGAATAAAACTGGATTAAGACAAAGTGTTCAAAATTTATCTGTCACTTTTGGATAAACACCTCGTTTTGCTTATGGGCACAATACTGCCCTCTAGTGCCAGGAAGCACAGTAACTATCAGCAATCTCGGTAGAGTAACTCAATCTTGGTAGAGTAACTCAGCTAACGCATATGAACCACCTACTATCTATAAAACACTTTGCTAGGCACTTTAGAGGAAAAAAAGATTTTAAAAAGTTAAACCTATCATACACATACAACCATAAAAAATACATAAGCTCCTCAAGGAGTCTATAAAAATAAAGAAGATAAGAAGTGTAAAACAAATCACTGTAATCAGAGACAGAATTAGAAGTACATCAAAAGTCTGCAGAGAATAAATTACTAGGGTACAAAAAGGTAAGCAGTTTCAGAGCGGCAGAAGCATATCAGCAATCTGAAGGATTTCACAAACTAGAGATGAATAGCATAAGCCAAGGCCGAGAGGTAGGAAATACTATAAGGTTTATAAGGTTAAGAATATAACCAACACTATCCAATCTAGCTGGAGCATTAAGTTTGTGATAGAGAATAATGGAAGGCTGGCTAAGGTCAGAATGTGAAGGGTCTACAACTGTACTATTGGATATGGCAGCTACTAGTCACATATGCTATTTAAATTTAATTAAAATAAAATAAAATTGCGGTGTGTGCCTATAGTCCCAGCTACTTGGAAGGCTGAGGTGGGAGAACTGATTGAGCCAAGAAGTTTGAGTCTTATCTGGGAAACATAGCAAGATATTATATCTTTAAAATTTTTAAATTAAATTAAAATTCCAGTTCTTAATCAGTTTAGTCACATTTCAAGTTTCAATAGCTGCAGTTGGCTAGTGGCAACCATATTGGGTAGTACAGAGCTTATACTTGGTCAGTGCTGTACCAGGTTATCTAAAACCACAAAACATCAGTTTTCCAAGATGGCTCACTCCTTTAAAAAAAAAAAAAGGCCAGGTGCAATGGCTCACACTTGTAATCCCAGTACTTTGGGAGGTCAAGGTGAGAGGACTGCCCGAGCCCAGGGGTTCAAGCCCAGCCTGGGCAACTTGGCGAGTCCGTGTCTCAACAATAAAAATTACAAAAAATTAGCTGGATATGGTGATGCATGCCTGTAGTTCAGTTACTTGGAACTGAAGCAGAAGGATCACCTGAGCCCAGTAGGTCAAGGCTGTGGTGGCCATAAGTGCGCCACTGCACTCTAGCCTAAGCAACAGAGTGAGATTCTGACTCAAAAAAAAGAAATTATTATAATAATGCAGCTGATTCTTGCCAAAGTCTATAAAACTTTGAAAGAAAGAAAGATTATTACTATTAGGAAATTATCCATAATAACAAAATACAAGATTGAGAAGAAACATTTTTACTGGGCATCTTTGGATATTTCTTTTTTTCTTTTTCCTTTTTTTTTGAGTAGGAGTCTCACTCTGTCACCCAGGCTGGAGTGTTGTGGCACACTCATGGCCACCGCAGTGAGCTCAGGCGATCCCCCACCTCAGCTTTCCAAGTAGCTGGAACTATAGGCATGCGCCACCACACCCGGTTAATTTTCTAAATTTATTATAGAGATTAGATGTCACCAAGTTGCCCAGGCTGGTCTTGAACTCGTGGGCTCAGGCAATCTTTTCACTTCGGCCTCCCAAAGTGCTGTGATTATAGGCGTGAGCCACTATAACTATACCCAGACTCAATTTTTTTATTTATTGTAGAGACAAGGTCTCGCCATGTTGCTCAGGCTGGTCTTGAACCTCTGAGTTCAGGCAATCCTCTCTCCTCCACCTCCCAAAGTGCTGGAATTACAGACATGAGCCACTGCACCCAGTTATCTTTGGGTATTTCAAGGAAGAACTGTGTGTCCCTCAAACACCTGCTTTAGTCCAAAAAGAGTACATCAGACATCCTTTATACTTTTACTATATAATGCACAATTTGTTTCTCTTGCGCAGTTTACAAAATGACTAGGATTTTTAAAAAAATAATATGTTAATTTATTTATAGAAGATATAACTTGAGCCCTCTCAAGATCCAGCAGACATACAGAATTCTAAATATAGAGTTCTAAGCACACTATAAAATCAGAAAAGTATATAGTCAATTGCCTAGGGTAGTTATCTACATGATTATTCTGATCCTACTTACCACAAGTCTGCATTTCTATTTCCTACAAGTTTTTGCACTTAACCCAAAGGTATTCTTAATGATCAGGTTGGGAATCTGTAACATCACAGCACTCTGGATTAAGGGTCAAAGGTAAACCAGGCACAGTGGCTCACGCCTGTAATCCCAGCACTTTGGGAGGCAGAGGTGAGAGGACTGCCTGGGTCCAGGGATTCAAGACCAGGCTGGGCAACTTGGAGAGATCTTGTCTCTACAATAAATCAAAAAATTAGCCAGGCACGGTGGCACGTGCCTGTGGTTCCAGCTACATGGAAGGCTGAGGTGGGGGGATCGCCGAGTCCAGCAGGTCAAGACTGTGGTGACCATGAGTGTGCCACTACACTCCAGCCTGGGCAACAGAGTGAGATTCCTACTCAAAAAAAAAAAGAGTCAAAGGTAGCAGCCCAAAGATTTAAATTCTGAGCCATACTCTCTCTCCACCTCTAAATTACCTTTCCTCTAATGTTGCTGTGATGTTTCAACATTAGTCCAGAAAACTTCTAGATACTCAAGGAAAAATCAACCGTCTCTCAACCACTTCTTGAAACTATTCTCTTTGCAAACTCAGCACTGATAATCACTCCATCTTCTCTGTATCATGTTCATTCGATGTCAATTTCACATGCTCAAATCATCCTGTCAAATGTTCGTAAAGTCCCAAAGAGATCCCAAAATCTCAAAAGAAATGTGTAAGTTTTTAGACGAGTAGCATTTATGTAATCAATATTATAGATTGTATATAAATTCTGATACTAGATAATTAGAGTTTCCAAGTCAGGAGGAAAAAATATTGATAATTTTTTTCCATTCACACTTGAAAGATTTTGGATAAAGTTCTAACCCTTTCTTTTCATAACCCAGAACTCTTCAAAAAGAATTTTACTTAAATTTAAAACTAAAATTTTCTGCAGAATTCAAATGTATTTATTCCACTCCAAAATTATTTCTTTTCCAGCAATTTAAGATTATAGGCTGGGCTTGGTGGCTCAGCCTGTAATTCCAGCACTTCAGGAGGCCAAGGCGAGTGGATTGCCTGAGCCCGCGAGTTCAAGACCAGCCTGGGCAATTTGGTGAGACCTCGTGTCTACAATTAAAAAAAAAAAATTAGCTGGGTGTGGTAGCACATGTCTGTAGTTCCAACTACTTGGAAGGCTGAGGTGGAAGGCTCGCTGGAGCCCAGCAGGTCGACACTGGGGTGGCTGTGAGGGTGCTGCTGCACTCCAGCCTGGGCGACGGAGTGAGACTCCAACTCAAAAAAAAAAATTATGAAAGAGGCCAGGCACAGTGGCTCACACCAACATTTTGGGAGACTGAGGTGGGAGGATCACTTAAGGTCATGAGTTTGAAACCAGCTTGGGCAACACAGCAAGACTCCACTTCTATAAAAAAATTTTATTTAAAAATTAGCCAGGCTTGATGGCACATGCCTGTAGTACTAGCTACTTGGGAAGCTGAGGTGGGAGGACCACTTGAGCCCAGGAGTTCAAGGCTGCAGTGAGCTGTACTTGACCCCACTGAACTCCAGTCTGGGTAACATTGAGACCCAGTCACAAAAAAAGGAAGGAAGGAAGGAAGGAAGGAAGGAAGGAGGGAGGGAGGGAGGGAGGGAGGGAGGGAGGGAGGAAGGAAGCTGATTACAAAGGAAAACTCCTTTAAGATTAATAAGGCCAGTTCAAAGTGTTCACTTTAACTAAAACTAAGATGCCATACAAGTAAAAAGACTTTCAAGTGTTGTTTTATTTGAAATTATGTTGTCTTAATGTTATGAGACCTTAGAGGTTATCTACCTAAGTATTTAACAAACAGAAGCAGCTGAGATCATCATCAATAGCTCCCTATTTATCTGTATAAGACCTATGGCCAGAATATATCTTATTGATAAAACGCTGCATTAGACCATATAAAAAGGAAGCCTCCCACCTTATGAAAACTTTTCTTTCATTATTCCACAATCTGAGCTTAGCTATATGAGCTCTGCATGGGAGGAAGAAAAGGAATAAGAAAGTGAAACATCCTAATCACTGTCCCATCAGGTAATGAAATGCACCCTACAATACTATGCTTGGTTTTCTCTCTGTTGGGATCTCACCAAACTTTATATAAATCCTGGAAAGTCAAAGCCTGGATGGCTACAGAGAAATAGAAAGGAGATAAAAGACAGTAGTTAAGTTTAGGAAGAAACAAAAGCAACATGCAGATCCCAAAGGGATAAATACTCTAACCTTCCCGCAAACTGTGATAAGGGGTCAGGCACACTGCTGAGTAGCTGTCCTTTCCCGGTTTCAGGACAATCCATGAGAGTGGCAGAATCTTGCAGGTGGGTGGATGAATCTTGGTCTTCTCCAGCATGCTGGAGGAGATGTGAGACTCCAAAGGCCAGTGTTGCAAAAAACGAGTCTTCCTTCCCTTGCTCCTTAAAGAGGCCATTTATTATTTGCTGAAGATCTGATTAGCATTGCTCTTTAAGGTTAAAGTGGGCACTTCATTTCTGCAGTGCAAAGAGCTGCAAAAACATCTAGATCCCAAGTTTACTTAGGGAGTGGGGCATTAAAAGCAGAGACAGCAGAAGGTCAGAATCAGTAACTCTCCTGGCAAAACATTTCTTCCTGTCAGCACTGGGCCTTGACACAGACACCTCCCTCCTCTACCCAAATGCCAAAAAGCAGAACCAGGATGATTTCAATGTGTAGAGCTGGAAGAGGAGAGGATTCCCTTAGAGAAAATACTCGTAGCAACCAACCAACCTCATTCACCCAAAATAGTAAGCAGTTGGTTTCTCTGCTCAGAACCAAAAGACTTCTGCCAGACAAGCAGTATCACATGACTAGGTTCCCTCTTCTCTCCCCTGTCCTCCCTCCCTTCTTGTGTAAAGCTCACACCAAAGTGGAACAAGGAGTACTATTTTATTTTACTTCACATTTGTTTTAAAAATATTTATAGATGAAAGACATCAAATTAAAGAGAGGAAGTGGTACCAAAGGAAAAACTCAGGAAGAATTTACTTTGAAAAGAACCATATCACAGCACTGAGAAGGGAACCATAAACATAATGGTTAACTGGCAAATGTGTTCAATGAATGAACAAATAAATGAGCACACACTTCTTAGCAATTTGCAAACACTTTGCTAATAAATTTTCTAAAAGAAGATATAGCTCGGTACATATTTGGACTTTTTGTTTAGAAAGAAAAGAAAGGCTCTTAAGATGCCAGCTAGTGTCAGAGACAATGTACTGGGAAAATAGTGGCAGCACACCAAAAGTTTGAGATGCATACCCTTATCTTGTCAACCTCAACTTACCTCACCATTTGATTTTATTCCTTATAAGTCATAGTCCCACCATTCAAACCACAGGGTACGCAATCAGGACAGCTACAACAACAGACTGAACTGAAAAATCTACCCGGCTGATTATAAAAATAGTGGCCACCATGATACTCACAGGCATTTCCATCTAAGCGGAGAGGGGAAAAAGAGTAAGGCTGGCAGCACAGATGAAGCCAGATGTACCAACAAATTCTTCTCCCTACAAGATTCCTCAACACTTGAAAGCTGAGCAAGTCATGCGTGTAGAGACATAAAAGTGAAAACCTCTATGCTGATCAATTTGTTCCATGAAGAAACTAGGTAAAGTACAAGAATTAAATGCATCACCACCATCTGCCATGGTCCCTACTCACAGGGACAACCAGGGGACTTTGAGAGTAGAATTGCTCACCCTTATCCACCCCAAACTATAAATTGCTCAAAAACATGTGGAAAGTGGAAAGGAAAGGAAAGGAAAAAAACTTACATCAGAAACCCTTAATTTAAGCAACAAGAACACAAGGAGATCACTATTTGGCTAATATTAGAATACAAATACTATTAATAAATAATTTGCTATTGAGGATAAGGAACAATTGGCGCTCTCAGACATTACTGGGGAGTAGGGAGGATGCAAAATAATGCTACTTTTTTGAAAAACAGTTTGGAAGTTTCTTATAAAGTTAATGTTACACTTAACCATACAACCCAGTGATCCTATTCCTTTTTTTTTTTGGAGTTGAAGTCTCACTCCATCACCCAGGCTAGAGTGCAGTGGCACACTCATGGCTACCCCGGTGTCAATCTGCTGGGCTCTGTTTATCTTTCCGCCTCAGCCTTCCAAGTAGACGGAACTATAGGCGTGTGCTACTACACCCGGCTAATTTTTGATTTATTGTAAAGACGAGGTCTCGCCAAGTTGCCCAGGCAGGTCTCAAACCCGCGGGCTCAGGCAATCCACTCACCTCGGCCTCCCAAAGCGCTGGGATTAAAGGGTGAGCCACTGAACCTGGCCAGTAGCTGCCCTATCTTGGGAAGGGCTGTCCTTTCAGTGTAAAATTGTGACCATTGTATCTTTTAAAATGTCCTTTCTTTCAATGTTGGTGATAAGAGCTGGTAGGAACCATGCTTTGGTTAAGCTATGGCCAGGCCATACTTCACTGAGTTATGGCTGCCATACCTCATTTTATTTTTTTGAGTTGGAGTCTCACTCTGTTGCCCAGACTGGAGTGCATGGCACGCTCCCGGCCACCGCAGCCTCGACCTGTTGGGCTCAGGCCAAGCAGGTCTTGCCAACTTGCCTGGGCGGGTCTCAAACCCGTGGGCTCAGGTAATCCACTCTCCTCGGCCTCCCAAAGTGCTGGGATTACAGGCTGAGCCACCAAGTCCAGCCAATCTTATTTCTATTTACCCAACAGAAGTGAAAACACATGCCTATATAAAAAGCTATACAAGAATATTAAGAGCAACTTTATTTGTAATCGCCAAAAACTAGAAACAACCCAAAAGTCCTTCAACTTGTGAATGGAATAAAAAATTATGGTACATACATACAATGGAGTACTTAAGCAACTTAAAAAAACCTTCACCATCTATTGCTACAGGCAACAACATTGATGACCCTCAAAAGCATTATTTTATGTGAAAGAAGCCAGACACAAAAGGCTACATATACTATGTGACTGCAGTTATGTGAAAGTCAGAAAAAGGCAAAATGATAGGGGCAGAAATTAGATCAATTGCTGCCAGGGATTGGGAACAGAGGAGACAATCTACAAAAAGACATGATGGAACTTTTTTGGGCGATGGAAATATTCTGTGTATCTTGACTGTGGTGGTGATTTACCTTATATCGAAATTCATTAACTGTACCCTAGAAGGGGTGACTGTTACTGCATATAAATTGACCTCAATTTTTTTAAAAAGCAGATTACAAAACATGCATCAAAATGGAACCAGAGTATAGGCTCTTGAGCTAGACTGCCTGGGTTAAAATCTTGGCTCTACCACTTACTAGATGTGTGACTTTGCGATACTTAACATTTCTGTCTCCATTCCTCATCTGCCAACTGGGAATGACAGTATTCACCTCAGAATTAGTGTAACAAATGAGTTAATACATGTAAAGCACTTAGAATAGTGCCAATTCTATAAGCATTCAGTAAATTCCAGCTGTTATCATACAATTATGTAACACATATATATATGCATGTCTCTATATATGCACAGAAAAAAAGTAGAAGGATGATCAGTATCTGGGTAGTGAGAACAGAATCATCTTATTTTTTTTCTCCTTTTTGTTTATCTGTATCTTCTAAGTTTTCTACATTAAAAAACTATTGTCTTTATAATAAGGAAAAAAAAAAAAACAGTGCCTTGAGCTGGGAGCCAGGAGTCCTGGTTTTCAGCTATATTACTAATCTCTACAAAGGAGTAGCTAGAGCAAAAACTTCTATATCTAAAATGGAATTGTTTACTATATTTGCAAATATAACATATACTTAGAAAAATTTTACAAACAAAATGTCAGTACACTTTTATTTTCCATGGTTAACTGTGTATACTTGTTCATTCAACATTTATTGTGTATTATATATATGGAATATGGTAGATGCTAGGAAAGAAGGAAGACACAGACAATAAAAAAATAAACCACCAGCCAGGCTCGGTGGCTCAGCCTGTAATCCTGTGCCTTTGGGAGGCTGAGGTGAGTGGATTGCCTGAGCCCGCAGGTTCGAGACCCGCCTGGGCAGCGAGACCTCATCTCTGCAATAAATCAAAAAATCAGCTGGGCATGGTAGTGCATGCCTATAATTCTGGCTACTTGGAAGGCTGAGGCGGAAGGAACTCTGGAACCCACCAGGTCGAGGCTGCGGTGGCCGGGAGCGGCCACTGCACTCCAGTCTGGGCGACAGAGTGAGACTCTGACTCAAAAAAAAAATTAAAAAAATAAACCACCAGAGCAACCAAGAGAGCCAGATGGCTTTTGTCTGCCCAAGACCTATCCGTATCTTCTACCCCTCAGAAGCAGGATAAAGGTAGTATAATGTAGGGACTGAGAATTTGCACCTGATATCAGATGGACCTTTGTTCAAATTTTGGCTCTTACTACCTACTGCCAGTCTGATTTGGGGTAAGTTAATTAACATAGCTGAATTTTTATTTCATTACCTGAAAATGGAAACACTATCACCAAATTCATACAGTTTTAGAGTGAATTTCATGAGACAAAAAATCAATAACTAGTATGTCAGGTCAACAGAAAATGTACAGCCAATTGTCCCTTTTATTTTATTACTGTTAAATTTTAATTTTCTACTTATAAAACAGTCCACGAAATCCCACAACACAGACAAAATACTCACAAGGTAGGAAAAAGGGGGTGCAAAGTATAAAAAAGATCTGTTTAACATTACTAAATTCACCTTTTAGTGAGTTAGCTCACCACCATTTTCTTGTAAAGATATCACGCTGGGAACTTACATTCCTTTAGGATTTCTCAAACTGTTAACATCTGCCTACATTACGTGAACTAGTAAATTAAATAAAAACCATCACTCAAAATAGGGAGCCAGTCACAATCTCTCGCAGGATTCCTTGTTCTGAATCTCTGACCAATCCTGAGTCATTTAAAAAGCAGAGACAACACAAAGTACCGATAAGAAGTCTAAACACAAAACTGTGGAGTGGAGTTGCCAGAGCACACTGTGGACTGACCATTACTGCAAGCAGAACTTTTTGAAAAAGAAACACCAAGATGAAAGGAGAACTTTCTAACTGGCTGTGCTCCTGAGTAATCATGTCTCCCAAGGCAAAAGAGGCACAGCAATCAATATGTTTCCCAAGCCAAAAAAAAAAAAAAAAATGTTGTTTTAGTTTTTTTTTTTTTTTTTTTAGTTGGAGTGTCACTCTGTTGCCCAGGCTGGAGTGCAGTGGCACACTCATGGCCATCCCAGCATTGACCTGCTGGTCTCCGACGATCCTTCTGCTTTATTTATTGTAGAGACGAGGTCCTGCCAAGTTGCCTGGGCTGGTCTCAAACCTGCGGGCTCATGCAATCCACTCACCTCGGCCTCCCAAAATGCTGGAATTACAGGCTGAGTCACTGAATCCAACAAACAAACAAAAAATGTTTTAAATGAATTTTAAAAACTGTTGCTTCCCTATAAGTACATACTAAAAAATGTTTTGTTTTGTTTTGTTTTTGAGTTGGAGTCTCACTCTGTCGCCCAGACTGGAGTGCAGTGGCCGCTCCCGGCCACCGCAGCCTCGACCTGCTGGGCTCTGGCAATCCTTCCGCCTCAGCCTTCCGAGTAGCCGGAATTACAGGCATGCGCTACCACGCATGGCTGATTTTTTGATTTATTGTAGAGATGAGGTCTCGCCTGCCCAGGCGGTCTCGAACCCGCGGGCTCAGGCAATCTACTCACCTCAGCCTCCTAAAGGCGTGGGATTACAGGCTGAGCCACCAAGCCCGGCTTAAAAAATGTTTTAATTACTGTTTTTAAGATGTTTATTTCTTACAAATGACTCTGAAAGCAACAGTGATTATTTAAAGATTTTGCAGGAAGCCAGGCACAGTGGCTCATCCCTGTAATCCCAGCACTTTGGGAGGCAGAGGAGAAAGGATTACCTGAGTTCAAGTGCTTGAGACCAGCCTGGGCAACATGGCAAGACCTTGTCTCTACAAAAAAATAAAAAATAAAAATTAGCTGGGCATGGTGGCGCGTACCTGTAGTTACAGCTACTTGGAAGGCTGAGACAGAAGGATCACCTGAGCCCAGTAGGTCAAGGCTGGGAAGCGATGAGCATGCCACTGTACTCCAGCCTGAGCGACAGAGCGAGATTCCAAGTCAAAAAAAAAAAAAAAAAGAAAGAAAAGATTTTTGAACACAGACATAAACCAGAAAGAAAATGTCTTTTTTATGACACCAGACCTTAAGGGTCAAACCAATTTTACTGTACTTTCCCCATAAATATCTGTTTGCACTGAAACTTAGAGTGTGATATTTCAGTTGAAACGCAAGAATTTAAGAAGCAGAGGCAACCTGGACAGGATTTTCAAGTAAAGTCTATACTTTTTTATACCTTAGTTAAATAAAAATCTATGCAGACTTTTACACTGCTTTCTTTCATTGGTGGTTTACAATCTCCTTTATGAGGACTGTCCTCTGTCCTCATAATTATCATGCTTAATTATCATGCTTCCAGAGAACCCTAGGATCTTTTTTCTTACTTAGTGCCACAGAGGACACCTATTTGCTATCTTCCTCCACTCTGCACATTCACAATGCACATATACACACACAACACAGTCACACATCAATGCACAGGAAAGCCGACAGTTAGTGAAGCTTCTGAACAATCTGTGTACCCCTGCTGTGCTCCAGTCCACTTAAAGACCTCCTGGCTATATTGTGTATTATTAGCAAGAAGAGCCTAAAGAAACCACAAAGGCAAGTTCTTCCCTTCAGGTGCAGGAGACCTAACAAGGCTAAGGCTAACAAGGCTAGAAATCCTGTTCACTTGTGCTTCACCATAACTGCTTGTGATCACCTCATAATGTACCACCATTTACTCTTTTTTATTTTTATTTTTTTTTTGAGTTGGAGTCTCACTCCATCACCCAGGCTGGAGTGCAGTGGCACGCTCACAGCCGGCCACCCCAGCGTCAACCTGCTGGGCTCTAGCGATTCTTCTGCCTCAGCCTTCCAAGTGGCCAGAACTACAGGCAGGTGCTATTATGCCCGGCTAATTTTTGATTTATTGTAGAGAAAAGGTCTCGCCAAGTTGCCCAGGCTGATCTCAAATCCGCAGACTTAGGCAATCCACTTGCCTTGGCCTCCAAGGCTGTAATCCCTCCAAAAGTGCTGGGATTACAGGCTGAGCCACCAATCCCGGCCCCATTTACTCTTTTTTTAGTGATTCAGATATCACCAACCAGTTCAACAAAATCAGAAAATACATAATTTGATAAAAAATAAAAATAAAAAACCGAACTACCAAATGAAATCAAACTATATTTCTGCCGGCTTTCTCATTACTTTATTGTCTTTGATTCATCACATCATTCAAAGTCAAAGGCTATCAGAACCCCTCGATCAAAAGTCTATCTCATTTTCTCTGAGGCAAGGGCACTGCATGTTAATTCTTCTGCAAATCCAAATATTTTTTCTAGAAATCAGAGTACCCAGGCACCAATCATAAACTAGGGCTATATGTTTTGCTCCACAGGTATCAATCCTCTTGTCCACATGATACACACAAAAACAGGACAAATAGGAGAGTTATTTATTAACACAGTGTCTGTATTTTGGGAATCTGAAGGAAGTTTTAGCCCTTTAAGATATGAAGTTGACTGAGTTCCTTAAAAGGTATACTATACTCAGAGTCAATTCCAACTTGGAATGCTTCATAATGTTTTTTAAAAAGAGTAGAGTGTCCTTTATCACATACACTGACAACATTCTGATAATATTCAACAACAAATAATAATTTTTATCAAGACTACTATAAAAAAGGTATCAACATTTCCCAGGATACTTAAAAAAAAAAACTACCTAAAGCTGCATGAACCCATTCAAAAGATAGTTAAATTTAGATAAAAATTATGAATTTTACAGCTTTAAATGTAAGTAGTAAAGTTAAGAAAGTTCAAAACTGAATTGGGGGGGTGAACAGTCTTCTCTGCATAAGTTCATTATTTTAAGAAAACAAATATTTTATAACTTAAAATTAGTTTTAAAAATTCAAAAGTTGGTCAGGCGCAGTGGTTCATGCCTATAATCCCAGCACTTTGGGAGGCCAAGGTGGAGGACTGCCTAAGCTTGCAGGTTCGAGACCAGCCTGGGCAACTTGGTGAGACCTCATCTCTACAAAAAATCAAAAAGTTAGCCAGGCATGGTGGTACATGCCTGTAGTTCAGACTGCTTGGAAGGCTGAGGAGGAAGGATCGCCTGAGCCCAGCAGGTCAAGGCTGCAGTGGCTGGGAGCATGCTACTGCCCTCCAGCCTGGGTGACAGTGAGACTCCAACTCAAAAAAAAAAAAATTCAATAGTGGCTCTTTCCCATCTTGCAAGATGAGAAAGTTGGAAAGCCAGATACTAAGGAAAAGAAACCTGAAGTCAAGAAGGTTGATACTGGTGGCAAGGTGAAAAAGGGTAACCCCAAGGCTAAAAAGAATGGGAAGTCCCACTGCAGCCAAAATCCTATCCTTGTGAGAGGTTTGGAAGATATTCCCAATCTGCTATGTATTCCCGAAAGGTCATGTACAAGAGGAAGTACTCAGCTGCTAAATCCAAAGTTGAAAGAAAAAAAAAGAGAGAGAGAGAAGGTTCTTGTAATTATTACCAAACCAGTTGGTGGTGATAAGAATGGTGGTACTCCAGTGGTTAAACTTTGCAAAATGCCTAGATGTTATCCTACTGAAGATGTGCCTTGAAAGCTGTTAAATCATGGTAAAAAGCACTTCAGTCAGGATGTGAGAGAAAACTGCAAGCTAGCATCACTCCTGGGACCATCCTGATCATCCTTACTGGATGCCACAGAGGCAAGAGGGTGGTTTTCCTGAAGCAACTGGGCAATGGCTTGTTTACTTGTGACTGGACCTCTGCTCCTCAATCGAGTTCCTCTGCAAAGAACACACCAGAAATTTGTCATTGCCACCTCCACAATAACTGGTATCAGCAATGAGAAAATCCCAAAACAACTTGCTGATGCTTACTTCAAGAAGAAACAGTTACAGAAGCCTAGGCACCAGGAGGATGAGATCTTCAACACAGAAGAAGAAAAATATGAGATTATAGAGCAGCACAAGATTGATCAGAAAGCTGTGGACTTGCAAATTTTACCAAAAATCAAAGCTATTCCTCAGCTCCAGGGCTACTTGCAATCTGTGTTTGCCCTGATGAATGGCATTTATCCTCACAAACAAGTGTTCTAAATTTCTTTTCAAAGAACCTAATTAAATAACTGATAATTTTTAAAAATTTCAAAAGTGGTTACATAATTGTGTTTGAAAAAAATTAGCCTGGATTTCTCAAATTTTTTAAGACTCAAATTCTCAGAGCCAGGCGCAGTGGCTTGCACTTATAATCCCAGTTACTCAGGGGCTAAAGTGGGGAGAAAGCTTGAGCCCAGGAGTTCAAAACCAGCCTGGGCAACAGAGTAAGGCTCCATCACTAAAAAAATTTAAAAGATTAACCAGATATGGGAGGCCCATTCTATAATACCAGGTACTTGGAAGGCTAAGGCAGGAGGATCACTGGAGCTCAGGATGGAGGCTGCAGTGAGTTATAACAGCACTACCACACTCCAACATGGCTGACAGAGCAAGATCCTGTCACTAAAAAAAAAAAAAGTGGGGGCGGGGGAGACTCAAATTCTCAAGATAAATGCTCCATCTGGTCAGAATTTAAGCCATGACTGGTTCTAAACCTGCTAATACATCAGCCTTTATGTCAGGAAGCAGTAACTTTTCTGATTAATAAAACTAGGTAAAGAGGAACAATTCAAAATCACCTCTAATTCTTATATTTTTATAAAAACGTCAAAAAACTAAGAATTATTTTCTGAATCCAGATCTTATCATTTAAGCCCCACCCTCATAAATTTAAGCAATCAAAGGACATGGGAAAGCAGAGCAAAGAGCTTGATCTTTGAACTAGAAAAGGGTTTGACTGCTGGGCATGGTGGCTCACGCCTATAATCCCAGCACTTTAGGAGGTGGAGGCAAGAGGACTGCCTGAGTCCGAGTTCAAAACCAGCCTGGGCAACTTGGTGGGACATCGATTCTTTAAAAAAAAGGGTTTGATCAAATACAATCCTCAATTTAGAATTTCAAGTGAAGGTGTTGTGACAAAACATTTCCCCTTTTTTTTAAGTTATGAAACATTCCAAATTGGAATGAACTCTGAGTATAGATTTTTTTAGGAAACTCAGTCCTGCCACCTGTTCAGTCCATCATCTTACAACTGGCTCAAAACTTACCTAACCTATTCCCAAAACCTTCTCTGATTAACCTAAAAAAACTGATCACTCCACCTTCAACATAAAATTTCCTTTTATTTTGTAGCATAATTACTGTATCTAGTGGAATGTTAAACTCTTCAAAGAAAAAAGGATTAGTATCTTATTTCTTACTCTTTTTTTTGGCCACAAAATAAAACAGGGCTGTAGCCAATGGCTATTCAATAGACACTATCAGATACCCAAAGCATCTAGTCCACTGCCTTTCAGCTAACAGATACTCACAAATTATTGTCTCTTAGTAATGTTATTTATCATCATCACCAGATACCAGACAAAGGTAAGTGGAAAGAGCTTAAACTGAAATTAGCCCCTGGTATTGATAAGTATAGACTGTGGTGACCTATATGTATGTCAAAATCAAGTTAAAAATTATTCATGAATCTTATCCATACTCTTTCATACTGTATCTAATTAAAAGACTCTATGGTTTAATAATCAGATGCTTTGAAGTTGAAGGTCTGAACTCTAACTTCAGTATTTATCAACTAGGTTATAGTTTCAAAGTAAAATTTTACTTAACTTGAAGGACTGCTGTTGAAGTTAAATGAGATAACTATTTAAAGTGCCTAATACAAAAGAAGCAGTCAATATATGGTAGCTATTCTTACTGTGAAACTTATGATTAATGCTATGGTTTGAATGTGTCCTCTCCAAAACTGAGGTTTTGCCAATGTGATAGTATTAAGAGGCTAGGCCTTTAAGAGGTGATAAGGGCTCCTCCCTCACAATGGAATTAAGGCCCTTATAAAAGGGGCTTCACACAGCTTTGGGATGGCTTGCCCTTCCATCATGTGAGGACACACAGGTTTCCTTCCCTTCAGAGCATGCAGCTCTCACAAGACAATCAAATCTACCAGTGCCTTGATCTTAGACTTCACAGCCCGTGAGAAAATACATTTCTATTCTTTATAAATTACCTAGTCTCAGATATTTCACTGTAGCAGCACAAAAAGACTAGGACAATCATAAAAACTATCCACAACATAGATTATGTTAGTTATTACATAAAAGAGTATTATGGCATCAATTCTCCAGTGAAATATGGTATATAAAATATAATCCCTTCTTGGATGTGATCTGCCTCCCACTGTGGTAAACTTCCCCAGAAAAATTATCTCTGCAGCAAAGTAACTTGCCTAGAAGTCTAGGGAAGAAGGTTTTGCACAGATGCACAGCTTTATTTCCCAGTATAACCCAGTTTTATGCAACATTTGCACATTTGTCTAGCTTTTTACTATTAAGGGAACTGTTGTATTTGTCCCTGATATCTATGTCTCCCAGGGCATTTTAAGAAGAAGGGGTTTCTTTGGTGCCCAAAGAAGCTGAGTTTTTGTGGGGCTTATTCCCACTGACCTGTTAAGAAACCTAATTAAGATCCTCATTGGAGGCATATTAGAATAACAATGAGCTATCACCTCGTACCCATATTACACCAATATCTAGCAGAGAAGTGGGGAAAGGATATTATCATACATAACTGGCAGGAATGTGAGGTCTTGAGGGGGTGGCTCACACCTGTAACCCCAGCAACTTGGGAGGCGGAAGTGAGAGGATTGCCTGAGCCCAGGGTTTTGAGACCAGCCTGGGCAACGAGACCTCATCTCTACAATGAATCAAAAAATTAACCAGATGTGGTGGCACATGCCTGTGGTTCCAGTTACTTGGAAAGCTGAGGCAGAAGGATTGCCTGAGTCCAGCAGGTCGAGGCTGCAGTAGCTGTGAGCATGCCCCTGCATTCCAGCCTGGGCAACAGAGTGAGACTCCTACTCAAATAAAAAAAAGAAATGTGAAGTCTTTTAAAAAGCAATTTGGGGGTGTGGCAATGTGTGTCTATAGTCCCAGTTACTAGGGAGGTTGAGGCGACAGATAACTAGAGATCATGAGTTCGAGACCCATCTGGGCAAGACAGTGAGACCATTTCTTCAAGGAAAAAAAAAAAGGCAATTTGACAGCAGTATCTATTGACCTTAAATATACATATTCTCCTTAATTCATCAGTTCCACTCCTAGAACCACAGCCACAGAAAAATACACATCAATATATAAAACATGTAAAAAAAAGATGTTTACTGCAGCATTTTTCATAATGGAAAAAAGGGAAGAATGAAAAAGCAAGAAAAGAATACCGAGGGAAATGCCAAAATACATTATAGTACATACAAGCCATGAAGTAGTTTGCAGTCATTAAAAAGAGCTATGTCAGATGACATGAAGGGACCGTCATATATCAAATGAAATGGAGGGATTCCATTAAGTATTGAGTGAGAAAAACAAAAACAACAAACATAGTGAAATCTTGTCTGTACAAAAAAAACAAAAAAATAAGCAGAGCGTGGTGGCATATGCTTGTAGTCCCAGCTACTCAGAAGACTGAAGCGGAAGGATAGCCTGAGCCCAGTAGCTTAAGGCTGCGATAGCCATAACCACTGTACTCCACCCTGGGTGACAGAGTAAGACTCCAACTCAAAATAATAATAATTCAATGGCCAAAAATGCACTATGTTTGTGTGTACATATGCATTGATATGGGATTATGTTGAGTGCAGGAAAAAAGATAGGATATACACTAGGGTGTTTGTATGGTTTGGGGATAAAGACACACCCAATGTGGGAAGAATGAGGGGGAAAAAGGGGGAAGAATGCTATGCAAAAAAGAAAAAAGGTTTTAATTAAAAAATAAGGATGCAAATTTTCAGATTTATGCTTCTATGTAGAATTATGTATATTTATATATAAAAACTTTTTACAAAATTTTAAAATATTAACAATCCCTAAATGGAGAGTAATGAATCATGACTTAAATTACTCAATTATCTCATTCTGATAGCTTCATCTGTCAACTGCTGTTCTTCTATAAGCCATGAATCTAAAACTAATCACCCTTTTCTATCACTATTTTCACAGCTTAAACAGTTAAGACACACAGCAGTAGGCAGGCTTGTTGGCTCAGCCTGTAATCCCGTGCTTTGGAAGGCCAAGGGGAGTGGATTGCCTGAGCCCGCGGGTTTGTGACCCACCAAGGCAACTTGGCGAGACCTCATCTCTACAATAAAAATCAAAAAATTAGCCAGGTATGGTAGTGTGCGCCTGTAGTTCCAGCTACTTGGAAAGCTGAGGCGGAAGGATCACCGGAGCCCAGCAGGTGGAGGCTGCGGTGGCCGGGAGTGGCCACTGCACTCCAGTCTGGGTGACAGAGTGAGACTCCAACTCAAAAAAAAAAAAAAAAGACACACAGCAGCATAAACACTATAACAAACAGTTAACCCAGTGCACTAGCTGCCAACAAGAACAAGTAATATACAATAAAGGCTTACTCCTTAAAATACTTTTGTGAAATATCGTTGAATACACTATTATTTTAATATTTAATGACTACATATAATATACTGATTCTGCTTATTATGGTTGATAAATTCTGACTAGGATTCATTATGGTCTCCATTGGCATTTTGTTAAAAGTTATTGTGCTAGCCGGGCTCGGTGGCTCAGCCTGTAATCCCGCGCCTTTGGGAGGCTGAGGTGAGTGGATTGCCAGAGCCCGTGGATTCGAGACCCGCCTGGGCAAGTGAGACCTCATCTCTACAATAAATCAAAAAATCAGCCGGGCGTGGTAGCGCATGCCTGTAATTCTGGCTACTCAGAAGGCTGAGGCGGAAGGATCGCCGGAGCCCAGCAGGTCGAGGCTGCGGTGGCCAGGAGCAGCCACTGCACTCCAGTCTGGGTGACAGAGTGAGACTCCAACTCAAAAAAAAAAAAAAAAGTTTTTGTGCTCCCAAAAAGAAGCTACCATAGCATTAGAAACTTCTCTTTTAGTCAGCCAAGTATTTTATTAATTATTGATTATACATGTAACATTATGGTAGTTACTCTGGAGGATTCCTCATAAACATAAGAAATTATTCAGAAACACAAGAAATCTTTATTCTTGTTGGAGATACAGGGGTTATATAAGATTACAAGATCCTAAGAAAGAAGACAAATGAGGTCAAAGTCCTTAGAGGTTAGGGAGGGAAGAGTGAATCCAGATGATATTCAGTTAGGAAAAGTATCCAAAGGAAAGATATGGAAACTAGATCAGGCATGGTATGTGAGGAAGAAAACAAAGTATGTGATAAAAGACTGGGTTGAAGAGATAATAAGGAGCTGGATTACTGAAGAGCCTGAATATGAAATGAGAGTTTGGCTTCACTAAATGGTAGAGTCATTTTAAGCTCTCGAGTAATTATTATTTAATTTATCAATTTCTTTCAATAGTTACTTTTTAATTGGAATTTGTATTGAGATGATTGTAGATTTACATGAAGTTATAAAAAATAATAGAGAGGTTCTTACATATTAATTAATTAATTAACTTATTTATTTTTAAATTTTGTTTTTGAGTTGGAGTCTCAGTCTGTCGCCCAGACTGGAGTGCAGTGGCCGCTCCCAACCACCGCAGCCTCGACCTGCTGGGCTCCGGCGATCCTTCTGCCTCAGCCTTCCAAGTAGCTGGAACTACAGGCACGCGCTACCATGCCTGGCTAATTTTTGATTTATTGTAGAGATGAGGTCTCGCCAAATTGCCCAGGCGGGTCTCGAACCCATGGGCTCAGGCAATCCACTCTCCTCAGCCTCCCAAGGCGCGGGATTACAGGCTGAGCCACCGAGCCAGGCTTTTTTTTTTTTTTTTTTTTAAAGAAACAAGGTCACCCAGGCTGGAGTACAGTGGCACAATCATAGCTCATCTACTCCTGGACTCAAGCATTCCTCCCACCTCAATCCCCTAAGAAGCTCGGACTACAAGTACACACTACCATGCCCAATAATTTTTTGTTTTGGTAGAGTCAGGATCTCTCTTTGTTGCCCAGGCTGATCTCAAACTCCTGGTCTCAAGAAATTCTCCCACCTTGGCCTCCCAAAGTGCTGGGATTACAGGTGTGAGTCACTGCATCCGACCCACAATAATTAATTTTTAAGAGCTAAATTTGTGAGTCATTTCCAAAGTTGCATAGATGTATAAAACATTGTATCTGCTTTTTGTAAGCATACAGGAAAAAGACACATCCTTGAAATAGATTACATATAACAAAAAGTGAAGCATACAGTATGTGGGCCCACGAGCCAAGCTTTTAAAGTTAGAGAAACAGCGAATTACTTTTGGAAGGAGTTAGGAAAGGCTTCACGGTACTGGTTCCATATGAAATTATTCGCTCAGTACCTAATGTATGCTAAGGACTGTGCCAGATGCTAGGGGTACAGTGGTGAATGAGACAGAAACAGTCTCTCTGCCTTCACACAGTTTGAAATTTATTGGTAAAAGTAGACAAGCAATTATAATAGAACAGAAGGTTTTAACAGGGGATAATTAGAACAGAGCAGAGGGATCTAAACAATTCTGGGGAACACTGCAGGAAAGTCTTGCAGAAGACAGGATGTTTAAGCTATGACCTGAAGGTTGTTCCAGCAGAGAGAACAATATGAAGCCCTGGAAGAAAGGAGTAAAACAGTACATTTGGGAAACTTATGAACTTTTGCTAGTTAGTAATAGAGAGACAACGCAGTATAATGGATATGAGTGAAGGCTTCAGAGCATGACTGGGTTTACCACTTGGCTTTACCACTTACCAGTTGTCCTTAGACACATCTATGTGCCTCTGTTTTCCAATATGAAATGGGGTATAACAATAATTTCTATCTTACAGATTAGGACTAAATAATTTAGGACATATAATGCCCTTAGATTAGTGCCTAACACATGGTAAATGCTTAGTACATGTTAGTCATTACTGCTAATGCTACAACTACCACTTTTTTTTTTTTGAGTTAGAGTCTCACTCCATCGCCTAGGTCGGAGTGCAGTGGCACACTCACGGCCACCTCAGCGTTGACCTGCTGGGCTCCAGCGATCCTTCCACCTCAGCCTTCCAAGTAGCCAGAATTTCAGGTGCACACTACCATGCCCGGCTAATTTTTTGATTTATTGTAGAGACAGGATCTCGCCAAGTTGAAGAAAATGGCTGGGCGCGGTGACTTAGCCTGTAATTCCAGCACTTTGGGAAGCTGAGACAAGTGGACTGCCTGAGCCCACAGGTTCGAGACTAGCCTGGGCAACTTGGTGAGACTTCATCTCTACAATAAATCAAAAAAAATAAGTACTATTAAGAAGATAAGCCGGGCTTGGTGGCTCATAAGTGTAATCCCAGCACCTGGGAGGCAGAAGCGAGAGAACTGCCTGAACCCAGGGGTTCGAGACCAGCCTGGGCAACATGGTGAGACCTCATCTCTACAATAAATAAAAAAAACTAACCAGGCAAGGTGTCGCATGCTTGTAGTTCCAGTTATTTAGAAGGCTGAGGCAGGAGGATCGCCTGAGCCCAGCAGGCCGAGGCTGCGGTGGCTGTGAACGTGATACTGAACTCCGACCTGGGCGACAGAGTGAGACTGTGACTCAAAAAAAAAAAAAAAAGAAAGTAAGGAAAGAGAACAGATGGTAAGAGTCTGTAGCTATTTTAGAAAGGGTGGTGAGAGAAGGCCTTTCTGAGAAGGTGACAGTTAAGTGGAAACCTGAATGAAGTGAAGGAGTAGTCATGCTCATGTTTTTCTGGGGAAAACTTTCCCGGTAGAGGTATGAGCATGCTTAGCATGTTCAAAAACTAGAAAGGATGGTGGAACAGTACGAATGAGGAATGTATATGCCACAAGGACTGGGGTCATGTTCATCTTGTTTACCTATAATTATCTTGAGCAGTAGTTAGCACATAGTGGATGCTCAAGGAATACTTCTTGAATGGATAGAGAGAATGTTGAATGAATGAACAAACCAAGGATTCATTCCCCCTCCCCCAAAATCTAGAATCTAGGATGGGGAGAGAAAATAGGAAAATTATATTAAGAAAGCTGTGGGTAAGCTTCCTAACAAGCACCTTTCTTACATGTGAGAGCTTAAGAGGAGCTAGACTGTTAGGTCCAAATTCCGGCTGCTCCACATCTGCTGGATGTGTAACCTCAGGCAAGTTACTTATCTTCCATGTACTTCAATGTCTTCATCTGAAAAATGAGAGCAACAACAGTGCCTACACCTCACAGGGCCACTGCAGGATTTCTCAACTTCGGCATTATTGATGTTTTGAGTCAGATAATTCTTTGTTGTAGGGGGCATTCTTGTGGGTTGCAGGGTGTTTAGATGTATTCCTGGCTTCTATCTACTAGATACCAGTAGCAACTCTCTGTTGTAACAAGCAAAAATATCTCTAGATAGTACCATATGTCCCAACTGAGTCAAAAATCACCCTGGGTTGAGAATGACTGGATTATTGTGAGGATTAAAAGTTGATATGTGTAAAGCACATAGAACAGTAAGTACCTGGCACAGGTGCTGTTATTAAGATTAGCACAGTGGCTTCTAGGGAAAAACAAATGTTTTTCCTAACAGAATTGAGAACAATTCAGTTTCCCTCATGACTAACTAAATAATAAAAAATAAATCACAGATGCTTTATGGAGTATTAAAAAATGGGCTTGTCTATTCCCGATAAGATTTATTTATACTCAAGTGACACTTTCTATGGCTATAATGCATTCCACTCATTGAGGAAACCCTGACTCTACCTTTATATATAAACCTGTCTCTGAAGTGGAAGTTTCTTTAAGGTGGAAGAATATTAGTAACAGGTTATTTCTACAGTAACTGGTCTGGGGGCAATTTTTTTTTTTTTTTTTTTGAGTTGGAGTCTCACTCTGTCGCCCAGACTGGAGTGCAGTGGCCACTCCCGGCCACCGCAGCCTTGACCTGCTGGGCTCCGGCGATCCTTCCACCTCAGCCTTCCAAGTAGCTGAAACTACAGGTGCACGCTACCACACCCGGCTAATTTTTTTATTTATTGTAGAGATGAGGTCTCGCCAAGTTGCCCAGGCAGGTCTCAAACCCCCAGGCTCAGGCAATCCACTCACCTCAGCCTCCCAAAGTGCTGAGATTACAGGCTGAGCCACCGAGCCTGGCTGGCAATTTTTAATAAATACTTTGGCTTCTAAGATTACAGTATGCTTTTCTTTGTGTGCATAGTAACTTTTAACAAGGTGCTGGTATTGACAGCTCAAACCTCAAACATCTATGCTAACAGGAGAAAACATACCGCATGGAAAGAAAACATGGTAGATGAGTTCAACCATCTTTCAGAGTGGGCAGGAATGCTTGTATTTGTATTAAGTACTGGGTAGTTGTTTCCAGTTTTCTAGGAAGTCACAAAACAGTCACAAATGGTTTTTAACTACACAATTCTTCCTTTGTCAGGTCCAGTGCCCACTCAGTTTATCATTTTACATTGGCAAACAACTGTACAACTTTCCTCATCTGTGATACAAAGATAAAAATAAACAGTAGTATTCATATTCTAAACATTTTCTGGTTCACACCTTCCCCTATCAGAGAGCTCACTGGACACTAACAATTCTCCATAATCAGGTGCAGAGGCTCACACCTGTAATCCCAGACCTTTGGAAGCCGAGGTGGGAGGATCACTTAAGCCCAGGAGTTCTAGACCAGCCTAGGCGACATGGCAAAAACTTATCTCTACAAAAATAAAAAATTAGCTGGGCATGATGGCACACACCTGCAGTCCCAGCTACTCAGAAGGCTGAGGCTGAAGGATTGCCTAAACCCAGAAGGTCAGGAATGCAGTTAGCTGAGGTCATGCCACTGCATTCTAGCATGGGTGACAGAGTGAGACCTGGACTGAGGAAGGGGAAAAAGAATCATTCATTCTCTTACTAGGGAGATGTATCTTGTTTGTGTCAGAAAAGCACTTTTGTAAATAGAATACAATGACAATATTATTAAAATCTGAAAGAAAGATTTGCCCCCAGAAATCCCTCCTGCTATGATTTACTCTTAGGATAATTTGGGGTTGATAAAGAGCCAAATTCTTTCCATAGTCCACAGAGATTTGCCTTGGCTTGGGGCTATTTTCTCTAAGATAGCGTTTCTAAACTTCTACAACTCTTGGATTAGTTTGTTTCTCATCTGGCTGGTCAAAGTTTTCTTATAACAACAGACCACATAACTAAAAAGCTAAGTTTCTTGGTCTGAATTTTTGTTTATACCTGGTAGAAGCTACAGCTTGTTTCCAGAGGGAATTCAAAATGCCTATGCTTATCTCCAGAGAACTCTTCAAATACTTTCAGTAATCTAATGGCTATAGCTTACTAAAAATTTCCCAACATCTTCCTGTTTTGGCAGGTCCCACTGAAATCCCCCTCCCCATAATGGGGAATTTGAGTAAAAACATTGCCAATTTCAAGTTCCCTTAGGCAAATTTCCAGTCCCAGTACAAGGTCATGAGGTTAAACATCTCTCAATGACGCAGGCTCCCTCAGAGGGAGAAACAAGAAAAAAAAAAAATCAAAACTTATTCTTCCCAATGCAGTAAATCAAGAGATAGCAACCAAGTCCTTAAAAAAAAACAAAGTGGAAGCAGTTAAACTATATAGTGTTTGCTCTGCCAAGGCCCCCAGTGGGAGCACAGAACCCAAACAGAACCCAAATCAGAACTGTGGGATGGGAGAAGAACTGCAAATTCAGCAATCTAGTCACATCAACAGATACATCTCTAGATTCTCTAGATCATCTCTAGAAAATATATATATATATAATTTTTTTGAGTCAGAGTCTCACTCTGTCACCCAGGCTGGAGTGCAGTGGCACGCTCACAGCCACCACAGCCTTGACCTGATGGGCTCTGGGGACCCTTCTGCTTCAGCCTTCCAAGTGGCTGGAACTACAGGTACACACCACTACACCTGACTAGTTTTTTTATTTATTGTAGAGAAGAGGTCTCGCCATGTTGCCCAGACTGGTCTCGAACTTGTGGGCTCAGGAAATCCTCTTGCCTCTGCTTCCTGAAGTGCTGGGATTACAGGCGTGAGCCACTGCACCTGGCCACCTCTAGAATACTAATACGGTGTATGTTTCTAGCCACTACATAAATTATAATTACAAGAGCAACTAAAGCAAAGTGACTGAATTAGTGGTTGTAGGGTGTGGAATGGAGTCACACATGGAGCAAAACATTATTTAGGATTAAAATGTATATTAGGTGGGAGGTTGGAAAAACTAAACGAAAGTACATTTAATCAACTTCTTGGAGAAAGAACATAAGCTGATTATAAAGAAGGCAAGCTCATCTGAGGGGCTGGTAGAGTTCTTGGACCTCTGGCAGCCTGCAGATAGAGAACTGAATAAAATAAAATCAGACTTGTTTCCCAGGAACTGATTCATAGGTTACAGAGCTTTAGAGTTTAAAAAAAAAAAAAAAGCCTAATGCTTACAAGAAAATTCCAATGATAAAAATAGTTATATGTGTATATACTGCTTTACACCTCAAAGTGCTTACACTGAGTCATTAAGTAAAAATTTTTATGTACCTGCTATGTGTCAGGAACTGGGGATACAGAAATTAGATACCATTCTACTTTCAAGGAGCTTACTTCTAATGATGAGACCTGTTAGGAATAATAATACAATAAAACAATCCTTCAATGGTGGTATGTAAGGAGAGCACAGGAGAAGGGGCACCTAAGTTTCTGGGAGGAATCAAAGATAGCATTCATCTCAGAAGAGTAAGACCTTGAACTGGGACATGAAGGATAAATAGAAGTTGGTGAGCTGTCAAGCAGAGAGAGGAATGGTCAAGGCAAAGGGAAGAATATACATAAAGGAAAAGAAAAATAAAAGAGAACAAAGTATTCTAGAAACCAAAAGCTGATCAGTACTGCTGTAGACAGTAAGGTTGGAAGTGACAGGAGATAACTAGTCAGAGCCTAAACAGATGAATACAAGAGTTTAAGGTTTACCCCACAAGAAATTGAAGAATTCTGAACAGGAGAATAAAATTATTAGAACTAATAGTGCACACGCCTGTAGTTCCAGCTACTTGGAAGGCTGAGGAGGATCGCCGGAGCCCAGCAGGTCGAGGCTGTGGTGGCTGGGAGCGTGCCACTGCACTCCAGTCTGGGCGACAGAGTGAGACTCCAACTCAAAAAAAAAGAACTAATAGTAAAGTATCTTGGCAGCTGAATGGACAGATCAGATTTGGGCTATAAGCAGGAAGCCTAGTAAAAAGGCTACTAAAACCACAGAGAGAAATGCTGAGAACCCATCTAGGGCAGACAAAATATGAAAGATTCAAGTAGAGATAGATTCTATAGAACTAAGAAGTCAAATAGCTGTGAGTAGTACAGGAAAGGAGGACTCAAGAGTGTCTCCTAATTTTCTGGTTAAGGCAACTAATACTGAGTTAGGAAAGCAGGGCTGGAGGTAGTTTATGGGAATGGTGACATCAGTTTTAAATGCACAGGAGTCATCTAGATGCCCAGGTGGAAAGAATTATTGGATTAACTGAATCTAGGACTTAAGAAATAGATCAGGACTACAGATATGAATACACACATCACTCAATAAGCAATAGCCACAGGTTGAGATGAGATTATTACTAAGAAGAAAAAAGGGTCAAGGATTAAGCCTGGGAAACACTGCAAAAGAGAAGGAATAATTGCCAGAGACCAGGAAGCAAACTGTAGAGAGAATGATGTTCATAGTTAGCTGTCCAGCTTACACATACCTTTCCTGTTTGGGGGAAATTCCAAGATAAGAAGAAGACAGGTCCCTCTTCCTACTACAGGAACCAAAGAGTAACAGATATTCCCTCTCTCATCTCTCTGGCATCTAGGCACAGATATATAACCCAAGTTCAGCCAATCAGATTCTCTCATCTAGATCTCTGAATATTGAGGGAATGATACAAAAGAGAAAAATATAATCAGAAATCATTCATGGCACTGTAACAAGTGTCTACTAATGGCAGAGCCAACAGCAACAGGTGTTCATTGGCAACCAGGCTAACAATAGTGGCAAAGAAGGCCCCGTGAGCAGTGCTAGTGACAGAGGCCTCAGCAGACTGGTTCTATGACATAGTCTTCACTATGTCTTGCATTGTTCATTTTCTGAACTTGGTTATTCAGCCTTCCTATTAAGTCTGTGCACTACCCAATACTCTTCCAATAAATTTATTTTATGCTTAGGTTAATCAAGATTACACAGAGAACCCTCAGAGATATAGAATTAGAAGAGAACATCAAATAAGGTCAAATGATACATAAAGATCGAGTATGATGAGGCCTAGAGTGGGCCCACTAAATAAGGTGACTAGAAGGTCACTGGTGATCTTAGTGAAATAGCTCACATTTGTCACCTCATTTTATCCTTACAATATCTTGTGAGGAAAATAAGGTAGGCACTATATATTTTTTGTAAGGCTGAAAAAACAGAAGCTAAAAGAGATTAAGGTCATATACTTCTTTATACTATCCAAGGTTGCCCTCAAAAAAGTTGTTTTTGCCTATAGGCTCCCTGGAATAAAAAGAAATTAAAATAAAATAAATAAAAAGTTGTTTTATAGATAGTAAAGAAGATGTGAAATGACCATACTAATTCTTATACCAAATATTAGCTGACACAGACAATAACCATATATGGTTCCCAATGGTCTTCCAGCTCCTTCAATGTTGGCAATATAAAGAATATCCTAACAACACTAAACTCCTTGTAGACAATCACCCAGAAACAGGCTAATGAGGTTCCTTGCCAATATCCTTCCATGGATCACTCAGGGTACCTTGGTTACTACTTAAAAAATACATCATCAGCTAAAAGGGACTCCTCAAGTGGAAGAAGGGATCTTCTATCCCTGGCCATGAGAACCACTGTGGGAATGAGAGGTTGAGAGCTTTCAAAAGATGATGATGATTTCTCAACTTCATTCCTTTGGGATATGTCACAGCCAGGAAGGGAGAAATTGAAAAAAGCAGCTTTCACAAGCTGCCAGATCCATGTCCTAGTCTCAGGGGATAATTAGCCAGTGAGGTTTTGTGGAGCTGATGTAATGTTGGCAGAGACTAATGTTTTATGGTTGAACATGTAGCCTCTTGATATTTAGCTATAGGGCTGAAACGGATGACATCTAGAAAAGCTAAGAAACCCATAACACCACCACTTAGCAATTTGCATAGTAAAAGTAATTTGTAAACTTTAACTGATCCATCTTTTTCATGAATAGCTTACAAGAGCATTTGTTAAACTACAAATTTTTTTAATCTTATTTTATATAACTCATTTGCTTTGAAAAGAAATTTCTAAGTATCTCCAAAGAACAAAGACAATTTAGAAAGCTTAAAGTAACATAAGAAAGAATTAGAAAAAAGGGAAGTTTTCCAAGGAGTAAAATCTGTTTGTGGCACTTTAATCCTACTACCAGCATACCAAGTTTGAAAATCTCTGTCAAGCTTACGAAAACAATTTTTGAAACTGAGAACACTAAGCCAAAAGCTTTCAGGAGCACCCCATATCTCACAAAAATTGTCAATCTTAACCTTATAAGTACTCTGAGATGCAGAAGTACTGAGAATCAGTAGACAAGAAGCAGAAGTATTAAGACTCATGGTTTGAGCTTGGGCTATTAAACTTCAAATAGAACACTTGCCATTTTAATAAAAATGGTCAGTTCTTTGACGTAAATATGCCACAATGATTTCTCAAAGCCTGGAAAAAACTAAGTATATATATAAAAAAAATTAAATCCCTAATCAATAAGACAAAAAATATACAGTGCTTCCAAATACATGCTAGCTCCTTACTTGAAATAAGGGACATTTTTGGTTCAACCCTGGATACAAAAAACTCTGTAGTTTATATATCTTAACAATGTCACAAAAATTGAGAATCACATTTCTCTGAATGGGGAGGGGGGTAGGAGAAAGTTAGAGATGAATAAAAAACATGACCCTCTTACATCTTATAAAGGAACTAAAAAGTCATCCTTAGCAAGATAGTTTCTACTTCTCTTGAAGGAAACATTTCTTGGGAGAAACTGTTGGGTTGGGGGACCTAAATATAGACTGGAAGGGCTTTCTTCTTCCCAATCTCTCCAATATTTCATATTCACTTCATTTATTCATTAACATACATTTATTCAGCACTTGCTATGTATCAAGTACCCTGATAGACGCTGGATATAAAATGGTAAAACAATAACAGATACCTCCTTTCATAGTACTTACACTAGTGAAATACAAATTAAACAAACCCAAAAAATCCCATAGTCAAACATATACAATAATCTCAAAGTGTAAGTACAATGAAGAACGAGAGAAAGAAAAACTATGCAAACTGGTGTAGAAGGATATTCTCTGAGAAATGAAGGAATGAGGAAAGGAAAGAAAAAAGAAGAGGAGGATGGAACATAGAGAACAAAGGGAAAATAGCAAAGGTGAAGTTAAAGAGGTAGGCAGGAACAGAGAAAACGAAGCCAGGCACATCAGGAAACTCTCATATCAGTCTATGAGGACAAATATTAACTTCAAGACAAACATTATTTAATCTCTTACTCTAAACTATCTAAACCAGATCATGATCCCTATGCAAGTGGGGACCATATTTTTCTTAGATACTCTTAACACCTTTCATGTAACATCTGGCATACGACAAATTCTATGAGTACATAAAAAATATATACTTTTCTGCCAAATTATGTATAAAGACTTTTCTAAAAACATTCACACTAATTACCTTAGTTGGGATTAAATATAAATTCAGTAACATTGAGTCAGCTGACCAAAAGCCTAAATGCAAGAGGATCACCTTCAGGATAAAGCTAATGGAAGATTATCTGCAAACTCCTCATGGACTGACTTAGCAGATATAAAACTCAGCTGTTAAGAATTTTCTCAAAGCCTTCTCAGAAGTAAGGGACCTTTTTCTTAGCAGAGCCATTAAGGATCTTCACACAGCAAATGTTCTACTCTAAAGATATACAGGTTTAATTTTAAATTCCAAGCTGGGCTCGGTGGCTCAGCCTGTAATCCCGTGCCTTTGGGAGGCTGAGGTGAGTGGATTGCCTGAGCCCGCGGGTTTGAAACCCGCCTGGACAGCGAGACCTCATCTCTACAATAAATCAAAAAAATCAGCCGGGCATGGTAGCGCATGCCTGTAATTCCGGCTACTCGGAAGCCTGAGGCGGAAGGATCGCCAGAGCCCAGCAGGTCGAGGCTGTGGTGGCCGGGAGCGGCCACTGCACTCCAGTCTGGGCGACAGAGGAGACTCCAACTCAAACAAACAAACAAACAACAACAACAAAAAAAACCCACAAATTCCAACCCACAGAAACTATCTGCTACGTCGGAAAAAATTTCTAATGCACGTTTATGGCAAGACACTCGGAGGTTTTTGCTTAGTTTCAAACGTATGATGCTGTTTTTGGTCATGGGTGTAGAGTCAGAAATTTTACTACACTGTAATTCAAAATAGCATCTCTTCTAATCCTTGTTAACAGGTACGAGTCACTGTTAAAAACAAGGAACTTTCTATGGAAAGGTTAAGGCTTATCTTATAAAGCCTTCCTTTAAATGTCAAATGTACAAAAAAGGTCATCTCTATGCAGAAAGGAGATCTAAAACAACAGAATTTAATACAGGTATTCTAAAAGAAGGAAAAGAGGAGTTTTGGTTTGTTTTTCATGGTTATGTTGTAGTGTTCTGGCTGGGAGGGATAAAACAGGGAGTGAAGGGGACTAAAAAGTCAGTTAGGCTGGGAGAATGGAACAGAGGAACCTAGAAGTTATAACAGCCCATCAAGGCCAGGTGGGCATGCCTATAAATAATCTCAGCATGATGGGAGTCTGAGGTAAGAGGATTGCTTGAGCCCAGGAATTTGAAAACAGCTTTGACAACACAGCAGCACCTTACTCTGTCTTTACAAAAATAAAAAATTTAGCCAGGTGTGGTAGCACATGCCTGTAGTCCCAGCTACTTGGGAGGTTAAGGTGGAAGGATTGCCCGAGCCAAGCAGGTCAAGGCTGCATGCGGCAAGCCATGATCGTGACATTGCCCTCCAGCCTGGGTGACAGAATGAGACTCCAACTCAAAAAAGAAAAAAAAAAAGCCCATCAAGAGCTAACACAGAGGGTCTGATAAAGGGTTTAAAGTTCACATAAAAGGAAATATAGTGTAGTGGTAAAGAATATGGATTCAGAAGCCAGACTACCTGGGAGCAATCTTAGCTCTACCACTTACCAAGTATGTGGCATTGGAAAAGTTTCAAAATCACCTTGCCACTCAATTTCCTCACCTGTAAAATGGAATAAAAGCATCCACCTCACATAATTGTTGCGAAGATTAAGAGAATATCTGTAAGGAGCTTGGAATACTGTTTGGCACACTGCTATTGTGATTTATAATAAAAAAAATTCAGGGGGTGCCAAAAAATGTATACACATTTTAAAAGATGTTATCTATGTATTACTTTTAGTTTGCTGTCATCAGAAGTGCCTGGACACTGATGGTAACCACTTTGAGCACCTCTTGTAATTCCAGAACTCAAACATGACTTGTATTCTTCTTTTATTGGTATTTAATGAGTATTACAATTTTAAAACAGTTTATTTCCTTTCTTAAAATGTGTATACATTTTTTTGGCACATCTGTATATTTGGTCTTTGTCTTCATTGCTGGTACTGAGCTTCTAAAATTGGATGCTGGAATTTCCTAAGTAATTGATAAGAGCAATAAAGTGTAAAGAGCGTCTTTTGTTATTCATAACAAGCTCCTTTCAACCACACTAGAGTTTGTTAATGAGGTAATTTTGGGAAGCTCCCCTAAAGGTGGGACTGGTTGCCAGAGAAACCAACCTGGCGATTGGAGGGTTGGCACTTTCAACCTTACCGTCCGACTTCCAAGGAGGCAAGAGGGGCAGGAGATTGACTAACTCATTTATGGCCAGTGTTTTGATCAATCATGCCTACATAATGAAGCCTCCATAAAAATCCAAAAGGATAAGTTCTAAGAGACTTCAAGACTGATAAACACATTAAGGTGCTAGGAGGGCGGCACACCCAGAGAAGGTATGGAAGCTCCACACAATCCCCCTCATACTTTGTCCTATGAAACAGACTCTCATTTGGCTATTCCTACATTGTATCCTTTATAATAAACTGGGAAGGCAGCAAAGTGCCTTCCTAAGTTCTGTGAGACACTCTAGCAAATGATCTAACCTGAGAGGGCAGATGTGGGCACTTCTAATTTGTAGCCAAGTCAGATAGAGGTTGTGGGGTAGCCTGGGGACCCACCCTCATCAGATGACATCTAAGGTTGACAGCAGTCTTCCCTTAACCCATGGGGTTTGTACTAACTCCAGACAATTTTGTGTCAAAATTGAGTTAAATTGTAGGACACCAAGTGTGTGTCCAGAGAGTTGGAGAATAGGTTGTCAGTGGGGGAAAAAACCCATACCTCTGATGTCATCAGAATTGAAGTGTTAAGAGTAAGAGTAGAGTATCAGGGGGAAAAAAGGATTATTGGTAAACTATTTAAAATGCTGGCTACTATTATTTTATATTAAATATTTTTATATTTTTACAAAATTGACTTACAATCCCATATCCTAAAAATGTGTCCCTTTTGTGTTTTTTTTGGGGGGGGGTTATTGTTTTAGGGACTTTTGTTATTGTTTTGATTTTTTGCATTTTCTTGTTTGGCCTGTCTTAATAAATTTAGTTTTGGTTGTTTGTTTGTTTGTTTTTGAGTTGGAGTCTCACTCTGTCGCCCAGGCTGGAGTGCAGTGGCATGCTCATGGCCACCCCAGCATCAACCTGCTGGAATCTGGCGATCCTTCCACCTCAGCCTTCCAAGTAGCTAGAACTATAGGCAAGTGTGACCATGCCCAGCTACTTTTTTATTTATTGTAGAGATGAGATCTTGTCAAGTTGCCCAGGCTGGTCTTGAACCCACAGGCTCAGGCAATCCACTCGCCTCAGCCTCCCAAGATGCTGGGATTATAGGTTGAGCCACCAAGTCCAGCCTAAGTTACTTTTTAAAATATTAGGGGATGGTCTGGGCAGGGTGGCTTAGACCTGAGCCACTGTACCCGGCCCTGTTTTTTTATTTTACAAAAAAAATTTTTTTAAACCAGCTGGGTGTGGTGGCACACACCTGTAGTTCCAGCTGGTTAGGAGACTGAGGCAGGAGGATCACTTGAGCCCAAGAGTTCAAGGTTGCAGTGAGCTATGATTGCACCACTGCACTCCAGCCTAGGCAACAGAGACCCTATTTCAAAAAATAATAATAAAATACAAGGTTGTCTCACCCATGCTTAAGGAAACAATAAAAAAAGAGATCTGTCCACCTCTGGGGCAGAATTTTAAATGGAAAATACTCTACATTAAGTTTAGGCATGGTAGGACCCAAGAAAAAAGAGAGGGGTAGGTACATGGGAGAAGAAAGAAAACTTAGGGAGAAAACTGAGAAGCCACCTATTGGATCTTCTCATTTAGATTACCTTCTAGAACTGTTATCAACCCTTGGAGGGTTTTGTGTAATATTTCATTTAGACAAACCACTTCTTAGCTAGATACCAGGGTTGGAAGACAGAGGCAATGTAGGTGGGAAAGAAGTTCATGCACTTGGTTTTGTTTTTACCTAGCAGTGGTAGATTTCCCTTCTCCTCATGCTTGCTTACTTCCTTCAGGAGTAATTTTAACTCCCACCTTCTGCACCCAAGTTAGCTCAGAGCACTCCACGGTGGAGGTGAAAGGCAATCACCCTGGTTTGTTATACCCAATGGGACAATTTTTTTTTTTTTTTTTGAGTTGGAGTCTCACTCTGTTGCCCAGACTGGAGTGCAGTGGCCGCTCCCGGCCACCGCAGCCTCGACCTGCTGGGCTCCGGCGATCCTGTAGCCTCAGTCTTCCGAGTAGCTGGAATTACAGGCATGCACTACCACGCCCAGCTGATTTTTTTATTTATTGCCGAGATGAGTTGCCCAGGTGGGTCTCGCCAAGTTGCCCAGGTGGGTCTCGAACCCACGGGCTCAGACAATTCACTCACCTCAGCCTCCCAAAGGTACAGGATTACAGGCTGAGCCACCGAGCCCGGCTGGGACATTTTTTATATCATACATAAATGGAACAAAGCAAAAAGAGCGATAGAATGTTCCATAAACAAAAAAATTTAGAACAATCACACCCACTAATGGGTTTTGAAAAGCTTGGCCACAGAATCACAAAAGACATAAGAGCACAGTATGACTGAAATTGTTCTAGTTTTGTCATAGAAATTGATTAGACTGAAAAAGGAGAATAGAAATTAGCAATATAAGCAATTTGTGTAATCACTGTTGGTCTTATATTAATGAGACAAGAAAATTTTAACCTAAAAGTCATTGTAAGCTTACAATTAGAGCTGCTTTTTTTTTTCTTTTTTAAATTTTTAACTTTTTGTAGTGACAGAGTCTCACATTGCTGCTGAGGCTGGTATCCATCTCCTGTCCTCAAGCGATCCTCCTGCCTCAGCCTCCCAAAGTGCTGGGCTTATAGGCATGAGTCAACACACCATACTCGGCCAGAGATAATTTTATATATTTTAAAAGTCAACCTTATTAAATTTTAATTTGGATACAATCAACATCACTAAGTGTACGATTTAACACATTATGACAAATGCACATGCCTGTATAATCATCACAACAATCAAGAAATACAACATTTTCATCCCCTGAAGTTTTCTTATGTACTTTTTCAGTCAATTTTCCCTTCTACTTCCAATCCCAGGCAAACACTGATTTGCTGTTTGTCTTCTAGAGAAATCTCAAACAATTTTAAAAAGTGAGATATAATTCATATACCATACAATTCATCCATTCAGTAGGGTTTTTTTATTTTTTAATTTTTTTTGAGTTGGAGTCTCACTCTGTCACCCAGACTGGCCGCTCCCAGCCACCGCAGCCTCGACCCGCTGGGCTGCGGCGATCCTTCTGCCTCAGCCTTCCAAGTAGCTGGAACTACAGGCGCACGCTACCATGCCTGGCTCATTTTTGATTTATTGTAGAGATGAGGTCTCGCCAAGTTGCCCAGGCGAGTCTCGAACCTGCGGGCTCAGGCAATCCACTCACCTCAGCCTCCCAAAGGTGCAAGATTACAGGCTGAGCTACCGAGCCCAGCTGATTTTTTTTTTTTTAATAGTGGAGATGAGGTCTCACCAAGTTGCCCAGGCTGGCCTCAAATCCACAGGCTCAGGCAATTCTCTCACCTCGGCCTCCCAAAGTGCTAGGATTATAGACGTGAGCCACCACACCCGGCTAGTAGTCTTTAGTATAGTCACAAAGTTGTGCAATCGCCATCAACACTATTTAATTCCACTATCGAATCACCATCACCACTGTCTAATTCCAGAACATTTTCATTACCCCCAAATGAAACCCTGTATCCATCAAAGACACTCCCCAAACCTGCCACTCCCCACCTCTCCGTCACATACACTCCAGGCCCTGGAAACCACTAATCTACTTTTTGTCTCTACGGATTTGCCTATTCTAGACATTGCATATACATGGAATCACACAATATGAACTGTTTTGTGTCTATCTTCTTTTACTTGGCACAATGTTTTGTTTTTTAAAGGTTTATTCATTTAATAGCATATATAATTTCTTTTGTGTGTGTGTTGTGTGTGTGTGTGTGTGTGTGTGTGTGTGTGTGTGTGTTGGAGTTGCACTCCATTGCCCAGGCTGGAGCACACTCTCAGCCATCCCAGCGTCGACCTGCTGGGCCCCAGTGATCCTTCCACTTTAGCCTTCCAAGTAGCTAGAACTACAGGCATGCACTACCATGCCTAGCTTATTTTTTAATTTATTGTAGAGATGAGGTCTCACCATGTTGCCCAGGCTAACCTCAAACCCGCCGGCTCAAGACAGTCCTCTCACCTCAGCCTCCCAAAGTGCTGGGATTACAGGTGTGAGCCACTGTGCCCAGCCTATAATTACTTCATTTTTATAACTGAATAATATTTCAGTGTGTGGATATATCCCTTTTGTTTTTTCTTTCATCAGTTGATGAACATTTGGATTTTTTTCACTTTTCAGCTCATAAATAATGCTGCTATTTGTGTACAAGTTTTTGTACCTTTTGTGCATTGCATACACGTTTTTGCATGGATAAATGTTTTCCATTTTCTAGGGTATATACCTAGGAATGGAACTGCCAGGTCATATGATTTATGTCAAACTTTTGAAAATCTGTCAAATGGTCTACATTTTTTAAATTAAACTTTTCATCTTGAGATAATTACAGATTCACATGCAGCTGTAGAAAATAATATAATAGAGATTCTGGCCTGATGCGGTGGCTCACACTTGTAATCCCAGCGCTTTACAAGGCTGAGGTGGGTGGATTGCTTGAAGTCAGGAGTTCAAGACCAGCCTGAGAAACACAGCAAGATCCCCCTCTATAAAAAATTTTAAAAAGGAAAAAAGAAGAAACTGGGCACACTAGCTCACACCTGTAATCCCAGCACTTTGTGAGGTCGAGGTAAGAGGACTGCTTGAACCCAGGAGCTCAAGATCGGCCTAGGCTACATAGCAAGACCTCTATTCTAAAAGTAATAATAATAAATAAAAAGAAAAAAAAAAGAGAGTGAAATTCACTGTATCCTTCACCCAATTTCTCCCAATAACAACTTGCAAAAAAAAAAAAAAAAAGTACAATATTACAACCAGAATACTGACATCGATATAATCAAGATACAGAACATTTCTGTCGCCTCAAGGGTCCCTCATGTTGACCTTTTATGGCCACACTTACTTCCCTCCCAGCTCCATACCATCCTTAGGCCCTGACAACCACCAATCTGTTCTTCTTACCTATAATTTTGTTATTTCAAGAATATTATACAAATAAAATCATTTGATATATAACCTTTTAGGATGGTCTTTTTTCACTTAGCATAATTCTCAAGAGTCATCCAGGGTGTCTTATTTATCAGAAGTTTGCCCTTTTTAAAAAAGATGTTAAGTAGTATTCCACTACTGCATTTTTTTAAATGTCATATAAATGGTATCATTCAGTGTGTAATTCATCTGAGTCTAACTTCTTGCATTTGTGTATCAGTGATCTGTTCATTTTACTGCTAGTACTATTCTACTTTATAAATGTACCACAATTTATCTACTCAAATGTTGATGGCACCTGGGTGGTTTCCAGATTTTGTCATTAAGAATAAAGTTGCGGGCCAGGCTCGGTAGCTCAGCCTGTAATCCCAGCACCTTGGGAGGCCAATGCAAGTGGATTTCCTGAGCCTGCAGATTCGAGACCAGCCTGGGCACCTAGGCAAGAACTCATCTCTACAATAAATTTTTTAAAAATTAGCTGGGTGTGGTAGCACGTGCCTTTAGTTCCGGCTACTTGGAAGGCTGAGGCGAAAGGATTGCTGGAGCCCAGCAGGTCGACGATGGGGGTGGCATTGAGTGTGACACTGCACTCCAGCCTGGGTGACAGAGTAAGACTCCAACTCAAAAAAAAAAAAAGAATAAAGTTGCGGCTGGTTAGGTGGCTCACATCTGTAATCCCCAGTAATTTGGGAGCCCAAGGCAGGAGGATTGCTTAAGCCCAGAAGTTCAAGTTCAGCCTAGGCAACATAGTAAGACTTTGTCTTTACAAAGAATTTTTAAAAATTAGCCAGGTTTGGTGGTGAGCACCTGTAGTCTCAGCTAGGCAACAAAGTGAGACCCTGACTTCAAAAAAAAGAGAAAAGAATACGGTGGCTATGAACCCTAAGAATAAATGTGAATACATGTTATTTACATTTTCATCTTTCTTGGGTAAAAATCTTAGAACAGGATTACTGGGTTATTTGGGTTTTTTTTGTTTGTTTGTTTTGTTTTGTTTTTTGAGTTGGAGTTTCACTCTGTCACCCAGACTGGAGTGCAGTGGCCGCTCCCGGCCACCGCAGCCTCGACCTGCTGGGCTCCGGCAATCCTTCCACCTCAGCCTCCCAAGTAGCCGGAATTACAGGCACGCGGTACCATGCCCGGCTAATTTTTTGATTTATTGTAGAGATGAGGTCTCGCCAAGTTGCCCAGGCGGGTCTCGAACCCGCGGGCTCAGGCAATTCACTCACCTCAGCCTCCCAAGGCACAGGATTACAGGCTGAGCCACCGAGCCTGGCTGGGTTATTTGTTAAATATGTTTAATTTTTTACGAAACTGTCAAATTGTTTCCCAAAATAGTTATATACCATTTTACATTCCACCAGCTGTGTATGAGTTCCTGTTGCTCCACATCCTTGGCAACATTTGCTATTGTCAGTCATTTTGGTTTTAGCTATTCTAGTGGGTGTGTAATAGCATCTCATTGTGGTTTTAATTTGTATTTCCCTGTTAACCAATGATGTTTAGCAAATTTTCATGTGGTTATTGACCATTACACTTTTTAAAGTATCTGATAGAGCCATTCTATGACTTGCTTTTTCATATTTTCGGATGTATAAAGAGAAAAAAAGCATTTACACTGGATAAAGTCCAATTTAAGAACTTTTCCTTTATAGTTCATGCTTTCCATGTCCTTTCACTTTTACATTTAGGAGTAAGACCCATTTCAAATGAATTTTTATGTATGATTGAGGGTCAGTTTTTCTCTCTCTCTCTCTCTCTCTCTCTCTCTCTCTCTCTCTCTCTCTCTCTCTCTCTCTCTCATACAAATAGCCAGTTCTTTCCTGATTTATAAGCTTTTATTTAAGCCAGGGTTGGAAGGAAAACAAAACAACACTCAAAACCACTGCCAAAACACAATCCCGCCATTTCAGTAGAACAGAAAATCCCCATACCTTCCCTCCCAGTCCTGCACCTTCCAGCTCAGAGAGCACAGGACTGAGCAAGCAAGCTCTACCAGTTCACAAGAAGGAATTCATCCTTCAGACAACAGGGAAATGTCTTCTCTGAAATTATTGCTTGAGTTCACATAAGAAGGAAAGAGAGTTCTATCATTTTCCCAAGATGCTCTGAGATGTATTGGATTTACTCTCACTCATAACTGTTCAGTATGGTTTCAGCATAGGAGGTCCAAAGATCAGTAGCTTGAAAATCAGGTCAGGAGGAGTCCACACTATGTAATCTTAGCTAAGTCACTTAACATTCTTAGTCCCCTAAGGTTTTGTATCAGATTGTTAGGGCACGGATAGGGTGAGGGTGGATGGATGGTGGGAAGAGATGGAGAGGGGAGGGGAGGTGCAACACAGCTGGAGCCAGAGTGCCAGAGGTGTGTGCCAGTAACCCAGAGATCTGAGTAATGCAAAGAATTGCAACACACACAAAGAGGCAAACAAAGAAAAGTTTACTTAAAAGTAAGTTAGAGAGAGAAAGAGGAGGGAGAGAGAGATTCACCTACCCAAGGCGGGAGAGGGGGCCAAAGCCAGGAAGCATGGCAGCAGTCATAGCTAAAAACAGAGCACATGGCCACACCAGAGTCTAGCAAGGCAATGGCCGCTGGTTGCTTGTGGTTGAGTCCGTTTAACCATTCCCCCTGATGGGGGAAGATCATTAAGGTGATTGGGTGGTGGTCTGTTCTGTGTCATCACAAAGGGGCAGGCAAGCGCAGGTGACGGACAGCAGGCAGATGGGTGGGTTAGTCACATGACTGCTGCCATGGTGGGGTTTATCTGTGTGACATAGGTCACAAAGGGTTGATTAGGTTAACTTGGGAAGTTTGGACCTGGAGGGGTTTTTCATGGAAGAGACTTGTTAGACATTTGCAATCCACAAACTCCTTGACCAAAGGTGGTCTTATTATCACTTTTATGACTTTGGCCAGCCAAGGGTGATCTTTGACCTTAGACCTTGACAAGCAACCTAAAAGTTTACTAGAGATTATTATGCTAAACCATGTATTGAAAGGTTGGGCTGTCCTTCATCTGATGGGGATTTGCCTAGGGGGGAATGGGGTAGGCTGCTGCTTGTCCTGCAGCAGAATTTCTGAATGCTTTCTAATGGTTATGCTGAGAAAAAAAGACTAAACTTAGAAGAAGCTAGGTTTCTATAAGTATCACCTTTCACAGATCATCCCTAAAATCCCTTCCCAATTAAACATTCTAGAATGCCAAGAATAAATATATGTGTTTTTTCTTTGAAATATAAAGAAAAACAGCAAAAAAAAAAAGTCATACTGTGAATGTTTATCTAACCCAGAGTACTGGATTCGGAGCAGGTTTTCTTGTTGTTTGTTTCCTGTTTTATCCTATACTTACACAATAATTAGACATCATATAATCTTTCCACTCATTGTATTCTTATTCCCTGATTTTCTTTTCTTTTCTTTATTTTTTTTTAGCTGTGGTGTCACTCTGTCACCTAAAATGGAGTGAAGTAGCACAATCACAGCTCACTGCAGCCTCAAACTCCTGGGTTCAAGGGATCCTCCCACCTCAGCTTTCCGAGTTTCTGAAACTACAGGCACATGCCACCATGCCCAACTAATATTTTTTTATTTTTGTAGAGATAAGGTCTCACTACGTTGCCCAACTAGTTTTGAACTCCTGGCCTCAAGCAATACTCCGGCTTCGGCTTCCCAAAGTCCTGGGATTACAACTGCAAACAACTGCACCAGGCCTGATTTTTATCATTTTGAGCATCACTTACTCCCCAGGAAATACACCAACGATTCATCTTCATTTTACTTGTTTTCCTCAAAAAAAGTCAATAGAAATAAAGTATCTGTTGGACCACTACTTCTCAACTCTAAGATGCATGTAAGGATCTTATTAAAATGCAGATTCTGGTTATGCAGGTTTGAAGTGAAGTCTGAGATTCTGTATTCTTAATAGTCTTACAGGTGACAGAGAGGCTATTGGTCCTTGGAACATACTTTGAGTAGCAAGGCGTTAGAAGACTAAGGCTGTAGTATCGTTTGGATAGTCTAATTAATGTTAATACCTAAGTTTTCCTTTCTTTTTTTGAGTCAGAGTCTCACTCTGTCGCCCAGGCTGGAATACAGTGGCACACTCACAGTAACCACAGCTTCTGCCTCAGTCTACCAAGTAGAGAGTACTACAGGCATGCACTACCACGCCCAGATAATTTTTTTATTTATTGTACAGATGAGGTCTTGCCATGGTGCTCAGGCTGGTCTCACCCATGAGTTCAGGCAATCCTCTCACCTCCGCCTCCCAAAGTGCTGGGATTACAGGCATGAGCCACTATGCCTAATACCTAAGTTTTCAATACCTTAAATAACCAAATAAATTAGTCTTATTGCACTGACTTGAGGAATATAATCTAGCTGAATCCCAAGAGAAAATACAAAGAAAACAATTCACAAAATCAAGTTTAATTTAACTAATATTTTGATTAAATTCCTAATCAAATTCAAGATCCTATTTGCAAGGCAAAGATGGGTAATATGAATTTTGACTTTCTGATGAAGATTACATGGATTGTTAAGAGGATTTCCACATTTACTCTAGGGTCCACAAACAAAAAATAACAAAGAGGTGCACTTTCAAATAATTAAAATATTTTATACTAACACCATTACCATATACCTAAGGGAAGTTAGTTATTCTCATCCATCAGGAAAAAAAAATGTAGTGCTTTTTTTTTTAAGTAAAAACTTAAGAGAGGTTCAGCAAATTGAGAGTAAATTTGTGCGCACAGGAAGGATCTACAGCTCTGCCAAGAATATGACCTAACACAAACTCTGCAAAGATAAATTTCAATAAATCTTACAAAATAGAAACAAAGGCAAAAATGTAACAGATTTATACAAACTAGACTGGTCAAAGGGAACAGTTTAAAGGGATGAAACGCCTCCTTATTATGCATTGTTTGGTCAGTGGAGTGCTTTGACTGCAGAGGTCCCAAAATAATAGGTCTAGCTCCTAATCTAAGACACTGCGCTCCCAGCATTTTTCTCCCTCTTTGAACTGTACCTACATGTGTACAAACACACACACATACAATGTAATATGGGTCTTATTTGAACACAAAAGGAATGTATGCTCATCACAGAAAATCAGAAAGACACAAAGAAAATCCAAAGAATTGAAAAAAAAATCCCTTGTGAAATCCCACTACCCAGAGACAATTATTAATATTTTAATGTATACTCTTACATTTTTCTAGAATTATATAAACAGTAAACATCATTCCACATCTTCAAATAATCTCATGATTACATTAGTTTCAATCATATGAAGATACCATAAGATATTTAACCAATCTTCTACAGTTAAAATTTAGATTTATTTCCATTTGTTTTTGGTTTCCTACTATAAATAATGCTGCTTTGAACAACATCATATATAAATCTTGGGCTTTTTTGTTTTCTCTGTCAGGGTCTCACTCTGTGACCCAGGCTGCAGTGCAGTGGCACAATCACTACAGTCTCAACCATCTGGGCTGGGACTACAGGCTTACATCATCACGCTCGGTTATTTTTTCATAGAGACATGGTCTTGCTATGTTGCCTAGGCTGGTCTTGAACTCCTGGGCTCGAGAGATCCTCTTGCCTCAGATTTCCAAAGTGCTGGGATTAGAGGCATGAGTCGCAGTACCTGGCCTGTATATTTTTTATAGTTTCCTTTGAATAAACTCACAGAAGTATTTCAAAGTTAAAGAAGTCTTTTTTTTTTTTTTTTGAGTTGGAGTCTCACTCTGTCGCCCAGACTGGACCTGCTGGGCTCCGGCAATCCTTCCGCCTCAGCCTTCCGAGTAGCCGGAATTACAGGCATGCGCTACCACGCCCAGCTAATTTTTTGATTTTATTGTAGAGGTGAGGTCTTGCCTGCCCAGGCGGATCTTGAACCCACGGGCTCGGGCAATCCACTCACCTCAGCCTCCCAAAGGTGCGGGATTACAGGCTGAGCCACCGAGCCCGGCCAAGAAGTCATTTTTAAAAATTGTGTAAGTGTTGCCAAATATCAAGAGAGTTGTGCCAGGTTGTCAGAATATCCAGGAAGAAATAAAAATCTGCATCTAAAAGCATTCAAAATCTCTGCCGGAAGTGGTGGCGCATGTCTATAATGCCAGCACTTTGGGAGGCCGAGGTGAGAGGATTGTCTGAGCCCATGAGTTCGAGTCCAGCCTGGGCAACTTGGCGAGACCTCATCTCTACAATGAATCAAAAAATTAGCCAGGTGTGGTGGTGCATGCCTGGAAGCTACTTGGAAGGTTGAGGTGGAAGGATTGCCCAAGCCCAGCATATCGATAGAGGCTGCAGTGACCATGAGCGTACCACTGCATTCCAGCCTGGCTGACAGAGTAAGACTCCAGAACAACAACAACAACAAAAATTCTCAGCAGAGTGCAGTGGCTCATACCTGTAATCCCAGTACTTTAGTAGGCCAAGGTAGGAGAATAGTTTGGGCCAGGGGTTTAAGCCTGACCTCAACTCTACAAAAAAAATTAAAAATTAGCCAGACATGGTGACTATATTTGCAGTCCTAGCTATTCAGGGGGCTTAGATGGGAGGATTGCTTGACCCTAGGAGGTGAGGCTACATGAGCTGTATTCACACCGAATAAGACTCCATCTCTTTTAAAAAAAATTTTTTTTAAATAATAATAAAATGAAAAAAGTTAAAAAAAGCATTCAAACTCAACAACAATAAACAATTACAAAGACATCAAAAAAACATAAGGTATTTACTATGCGTCAGTCACTGATATAAACATTTTACATATATTAACTCATTTAATATAGCAAGTTCCTATGGTAGGTATTATTTGTATAACTATTTCACAGATAAGTAACAAGCACAAAGAGGTTTAATAATTTGCCCAAAATCATACAGCTAATCAGTGAAAGAGTTAGAAAACCTAGATTCCAAAGTTGATTCTCTTAAATACTATACCTGTACTTCTCAAATGTTTTGGTGTCAGGACTCTTATCCTCTTATAATTACTGAAGACTTCAAAGAGATTATTTATATGGGTTACATCTACCATTATTTATCATATTAGAATTTAAAACTGAAAATTTAAAAATAAACCCATTACAATTAAACCAATAATAAGCTTAGTATATGTTAACATAATAACATTTTAATGAAAATATTATTTTCAAAAAAAAAAAAGTGGTACCACTTTTACAAATCTCTAATGTATGGTTTACTAAAAGATGAATTTTCATATCTGATTCTGCATTCATCTGTTAAAATATATCATGTAGTTCCATAAAACCACATTGAACAGTAAAAAAAGATAAATGATATTTTAGTATACATATACAAAGTTTTGATCTCACACATATTAAAAAGGTCTCAGGGACACCTGGGGCTCCTCAGACCATACTTTAAGAACTAATACTAGCTGGGCTCGGTGGCTCAGCCCGTAATCCCGCGCCTTGGGAGGCTGAGGTGAGTGGATTACCTGAGCCCGCGGGTTCGAGACCCGCCTGGGCAACTTGGTGAGAATTCATCTCTACAATAAATCAAAAAAATTAGCCGAGTGTGGTAGCGCGCGCCTGTAGTTCCAGCTACTTGGAAGGCTGAGGCGGAAGGATTGCTGGAACCCAGCAGGTCAAGGCTGTGGTGGCCAGGAGCGGCGACTGCACTCCAGTCTGGGTGACAGAGTGAGACTACAACTCAAAAAAAAAAAGAAGAACCAATACTTTGAGGCACATACTATACAGCCTCTTCAGTTGGAACATGCTATACAAATAGTTAAAAGGTATGGTCGCATGAACATTATTTACCTAAAACATATCCTAAATTTTTTGGCAAATCATTTATTCAAAAATTATAAAGCGCTTATTATGTTCCAAGTACTCTTTTACACACAGCAGAAAACAAAAGAGAAAAAAATCCCTTACTTTGTGGCACTTACATCCTAGTAGGGAGAAACTGAGGCAATCAATAAGCAAACAAATCGTGTATTCTGTCAAATGATAAATGGTATAAAGAAAAAATAAAAGCTGGATTTTACAAAACAGGATGGTCAGGGAAGGCCTAACTGAAAAAGTAACATCTGAACAAAGATCTGAAAGGGTGAAGGAGAAATCCATGAGGCTACTCAGTGAAGAATGCTCTAAACAGAAGGAATAACATGTACAAAGGCCCTAGTATGGGAGCTCAGGCACTTAGGGACAGCAAAGAAGCCAATATGGCTGGGGTAAGGTAAAACAAGGGAGAGAAGAGAAGGAGATGAAAACAGAGAGTTACGGGGCTGGAAGCATATCATGCAGGACCTTGTAGAGCATTATAAGGACTTTAGCTTTTTCTGTGAAAGAGAATCACTGGCAGGTTCTGAGGGAGAAGAGTATATGATCTGACTTTAATTTAAAATGTATTATGTAAGCAGTGTTTTACACTCAAAAAACCTGAATTTAAACACCATTCCATCTCTATGTGTTCTTAAACTTTCAAGTCTCAGTCTCCTCTGTAATTTGAGATGATACAGATACTGCAAAGATTTGCTGTAAAGATAAATAAGATAATATACATAAAATACTTTTAAATTATGACCACTATACAAATTTCACTGCTGAGTTTATCTGCGCTATGTAACTGCCAGATATTCTTGTTTTCTAGGCCCTTTGTACACAACCTACTGCTACCACCACCCAGTTATGTGACTTTGCCATGAAATTTAAAATGTCTCAGACCTCTGACACCATGTACTCAGCCTGCTATCTTGACAAATACAAGGCCAAAAAAAAAATTTGTGTTTTTTGTTGTTAATGGCAGGGCAGGGTCTTTTAGTATTATTTTCCTTGTTATTATAAAGAAAAATATTTTTAAAATAATGCATGTAGTAATCATAAAAGTGAAGTTCCAAAAAAAACAAGACTGTATGAATCTCATCTTTATTTAATTTGGCATGGTTTTAATAAAGCTAAAACTGTGGTTCATGGTCTTGACAGCTTGCCTCACTCAAAAAGGAAACAAAAAGAAAAAAAAAAGATGTAGACAGACAGATGAATTCAAATTCCTTTGATCTGGGTCCTAATTCTAAGGGGACCTCAGATAAATCAATGAGTCAGAGAAGGGGCAGTAAGACGTAAGCCAGAATACTGATAGCAACAGCTGTCTGTCTGCCTACCTGTCTTCTGAGATCATCATCATGTTATGAGATCATCACCCAAAACAGAGAAGACAAAGCAAGATGGAGGTCCATCAGAGAATTAGAGCCTGTAACATTCTGACTACACTTCCCAGAGGGCGGGAGGTGAACACCCAGGCACTGACTTCTATCTCCATCTCTTAAGACGTGAGTCAGTCTGAATAGTGACAGAAACCTGCAATGGAAAAACCCAAGGAAAACTAACATCTTTGGGGAAAATTATAAACAACCTCATATATTAGAAGCCTCTAATGATTTCTTTTTAAGTATGTTAAAAAAAAAAACAAACAGAAAGAACAGTGTCATGGGAGTAAGAAAATGAATTCTCCTTACATCTCTGCCACTAATTAATTATGTGACTTTCAGAAAACTAATTAACATCAATAGGCCATTTCCTCTCCTTAAATAGAAACAAAAAGAAGTTTTTTAAAAGCTCACATAAGTCAGGCTCGGTGGTTCAGTCTGTAATCCCAGCACTTTGGGAGGCTGAGGTGAGTGGATTGCCTGAGCCCACGGGTTTGAGACCTGCCTGGGCAACCTGGCGAGACCTCATCTCTACGATAAATAAAAAATGAGCCGGGTGTGATAGCGCACGCCTGTAGTTCCAGCTACTTGGAAGGCTGAGGCAGAAGGATTGCCGGAGCCCAGCAGGTCGAGGCTGCGGTGGCCGGGAGTGGCCACTGCACTCCAGTCTGGGTGACAGAGTGAGACTCCAACTTAAAAAAAAAAAAAAAAAAGCTCACATTAATATTTAGAGTACTAAGAGATCCAAAACGTAGGTGTTGCTGAAGGATTTCTAGTTTTTCAACAGCTTCATAGAACTCTGAGTGATGTGAACTCAAACAAGGTTCCTTCAAGAGTCTACCTATTAACAAAAAGGGCAAAATTGATCTGCCCACAATCTGCCCTTTTGGTCCGCCATCCTTCCTTTAACCTTGCTTTTATCAATTACCACTCTCCTCTCTCCAACCCATACTACTCTAAAACATACAACTCATAAGCAAACTATAATGACTAGGAAACTAGAAGTTAACAAAATACATAAGAATTAAGTATATAGATATCAGGAGATGAGAGAGTAAATAGACTGAAGAGACACTTTTTAAAATAATTAACAAATATATTTTGATAGATAACATGCATGTGGTATAAAACATAAAATATTTAAAAGGTATACAGTTAAAAACAAACATAACTGCTGGACTCAGTGGCTCAGCCTGTAATCCCGTGCCTTTGGGAGGCTAAGGTGAGTAGATTGCCTGAGCCTACGGGTTCAAGACCCGCCTGGGCAACTTGGCGAGACCTCATCTCTACAATAAATCAAAAAATTAGCCGGGCGTGGTAGCGCGTGCCTGTAGTTCCAGCTACTTGGAAGGCTGAGGCGGAAGGATCACTGGAGCCCAGCAGGTCGAGGCTTCAGTGGCCGGGAGCAGACATTGCACTCCAGTCTGGGCGACAGAGTGAGACTCCAGTCAAAAAAAAAGAAAAAAAAAGAAAACAAACATAACCATTTTCTGAGGGATAAATCAAAGAGGACATTTAGAAGTCTTCTGTAAGCTGGGCTCGGTGGCTCAGCCTGTAATCCCGCGCATTTTGGAGGCTGAAGTGAGTGGATTGCCTGAGCCCGTGGGTTCGAGACCCGCCTGGGCAACTTGGCGAGACCTCATCTCTACAATAAATCAAAAATTAGCCGGGCATGGTAGTGCGCGCCTGTAGTTCCAGCTACTTGGAAGGCTGAGGCGGAAGGATCGCCAGAGCCCAGCAGGCTGAGGCTGCAGTGGCCGGGAGTGGCCACTGCACTCCAGTCTGGGCGACAGACTGAGACTCCAACGCAAAAAAAAAAAAAAAAAAAGTCTTCTGTATATAGGTTATATTCTATTTCTTAGGTTGGGTAGTAGGTATGGGTTTGTGTCAAATTTTATATGTATATTACTTACTCTATATATTATTTTGCATTTATGAAGTATTCCCATAATAATAAACTTAAAAGAGAACTCAACTCTTTGTGGAACAAGAAGTCTCTTTCATCCTAGTCCTCCATCCCTCTTCCCTAAGGCAGCCACTGTTACCAGTTTCTTGTGGTCCTTCATGTATACAAGAGAGACAAAGAAAAAATAAACTTGATTCCCTAATTGTGCCTTGTCAAGATAAGGTGTATGTCATAGGACCAAAGCATATCTAGAGAACTAAATCAATCTTTTTCGCTACAGGCAAATTCTGTCCCACTATTGCAGATTTATAAACTAAAAGGACTGCAAAAGATACAGAAACAGGGCCTGCCTAGTCAAAGCCTTACATATCAGCTGTAAAGAGCTGAGCCTTAGCATTTCCCCACTCTAAAAGATACCAGAGTCAGAGCTATGCCCCAATATTCCCTTAGTCTTAGCTTCAGAAATTCCGTAATACCCATCTTATTCATTTTATAACCATAAAGATCCAGACAGGTTTTCAATTGTAGCTGTTCAGAAAACTTAGATTCAGCAATACTCATCATAGGCAGGCAGGGCACAAGGCATAGTCTGAGATGCAAAAGAATTCCAACTTTGAAAGTCAAGCTTTCAACAGCACCTACTTTGGGCAAGGATTGGCTAAAATACAGGCTGGTGGTTAGAAAATTCACTTTTTTTTTTTTTTTCTTTTTTTGAGTTGGAGTCTCACTCTGTCGCCCAGACTGGAGTGCAGTGGCCGCTCCCGGCCACCGCAGCCTCGACCTGCTGGGCTCTGGTAATCCTTCCACCTCAGCCTTCCAAGTAGCCGGAATTACAGGCATGCACTACCACGCCTGGTTGATTTTTTGATTTATTGTAGAGATGAGGTCTCGCTGCCCAGGCGGGTCTCGAACCTGCGGACTCAGGCAATCCACTCACCTCACCCTCCCAAAGGCGTGGGATTACAGGCTGAGCCACCGAGTCCGGCTGAAAATTCACTTCTTAATGTAATAATAAATCTCAAAATACTTTGATAAAAGTGCTTGATTTAAAAGCTTATGCCTATTTATTAGGAAAAGTATGCCAAGCCAAATTTCATAATTCTCATTCATTCAAGGATACTTACTGAGTGTCTATCATGTGCCAACATCAGAAGCCAATATACAGATGAATCATATTGCCCCAGAAGCTAATAATATAATTAGGAAGACACAGAAAAAATGATAACTAGTGTACATTATAAGAAAGGTACTACAGGAACAGAAAGAAGGAAGGGCCAGTTCTACTAAGAGAGGTTTCACAATAAGGCAGCAGCTGACTAGATCCAAAAGATAAGTAAGAGACCACCAGCAGAGAAGAGGATAAAATTTTTTGGTATACATACATGAGTATGTCTCATCAAAATCTCCAAGCTCCAAATACTGAATAAAAACTGTTGATAAGTATACAATGTACCCTGAAACTTTGCTATCATATTCAGTATCTTAAAGTTTGATTTAGGGTAAAAACACTACATCTTGAATTTTGTCTAATAAGGTTCAGTTACTTAAAAAGTGTCATTAAGCAGTAGTCTTCCCTATAAATCATGTATTCATGGAGGGCAAGACAATCTGTGACTAGAAAATCTATGGTTCATATGTTTATCTATGGATATAAGTCTAAATGCCTTGTCTTTTCAGAAGAATGGTCGGTTTTTAGTTCATGAGGTTTCATAACAAATGCTTTTTAATTTCCTAATTATTTCATAAATGACTACAATATGTTACTTATATAGTTGTCATATTACTGTTATAACTCAGTTAATGGCTATAGCACTTCAGAATAAAATGGTAACAATTTTACAAAACGAATACATCATTAATGTTTTTAAACATTTAGGAAAGACAGGAACCACAGAAATCAGTTTGCTATTACACCTTCCTATACCCAGTTCCTCTACTTTTATGAACATAAGCAAAAAAAGAAATCTACATACATGTCATTCTTGGCAGACTTTTCATTTTACCTGTATCTAACACACTTGTCAATTTCATCCATACTTGTCTTACATACTATTTATTATCCTTTGAAAGTTTTATGAAGTAGCTAGTCCAACAGATGGGTGGCTAGCCCTGCCCAACATATGTTATAGGAAAAACAGCTTTGGGGCAAGACAAGAAAATATTAAACGCATCCCTTTCCCTTTTAAGGCTGGACACACTGAGACCACCTTAAGGAAAAGCAAACAATCTTTTAACTTTTAAAAAGAAAAGTTACTGGATTGAGATGATTTGTAAGTAACAAAGTAATAAACGAGGAGACAGTTCAAACGCTAAAATTCACCCCTTAAGATAAAATATGCACTTGCCCATACATAGCAGAGAACTAGAATACAGAAAGGGGGAAAATAAATCCAAGTCAGTTTAATTGAGAGCTTTTTCATCAAGGACAGATGGTAAGCATTCAGATAAGCGTATTATCTTGTTTAGAACACAAAGCTCAAAAGATCTGTGGGAGGGAAAGGCAAGGCAACCTGAAACATAGCCTGTATGTACAGAAAACTTTTAACTAATAAATGACTCATTATGTTAATAAAACCAGAAAGAACAAAATGGTAGTAGTATCTTTCCTCTTTGCTCTTTCCCTGTCCATAATGCTTATTAACCTGATAGTAGCTGATCCTGTCTTCACAGATGTATATCTGTGTCTTTCAACATACGACCTAAGCACTCCCCAAGGTGAACAGTGAGACCAATTCTGCCACAGGCAGTAACTACCAGCACCAAGGAGTCTTATTCTCCTTTGAGTGAAGGCCAGTGGATGAACAAGAGGTCCCAGGTCCCTAAATGCCACTTGTATGAATATTTTCAGATATAGCTGAAACAAGAAAACACTACAGATTACATTTTAGAAGTCTAAAAATAACAAAAGAACATTCTGTATTTTTAGATATCTGACTTATAAGTTTAAAAACACTAAAAGAAACCATTAAAAATGAACTGGAAATTTAAAATGTTTTAAAAGACACTTTTGAATAGGAAAACTGTTTTTAGAGACAGAATTTCAAAATTCTTGCATTATTTCTGTTGACTGCCTTCTTGCTCAAACTTACCCAAAATTTAGTGCTAGTCCTATGTATTATCAAGAGTACTTCCACAGAACCAAAAGGTGATACATAAAGAAGGTTAAACCACAAAAGAGAAAAGCTAAGAAACAAACTTTAAAGATGCTTTCATAAAAATATAATGTAGACTAGTGATTAAAGACAGTAATGTATAAAACAGCTAAAGAAAAAAAAAACATGCCATAGACAATAAGACTCTTGATTAAAGAGGACAAATTGTTCTTTTTTCTCAACTTAAGTCTCCTCTATGAACAGTCTTAAGATCAGCAAGCACCTAATTCAAAGCTATATCTGAACAGCTACAATTTGACATTAGAGAAAAATTATTAATTTTTTTACAATAAAAACCTAAAAATGCAATACAATTCCTGGACAATTTTTTTCTTCCTTCTCATCTCTGTCTAATCTTAGTACAAACTACAATTCGCAATTAGAAAAAAATTATTAACTTTTTACAATAAAAACCTGAAAATGCAGTACTGGACAATTTATGTTTTTTCTTCCTCTCCATCTCTCCAATCCTAGTACAAAATGCCCAATCTTTTTTTAAGAAGCTGATAGCAAATAGAATTTGCAGGAAATAAAGGAATTACCTGACTGTACAGCCATCATTAACATCTCAGGTTCCAGCAGAGTCATGACAGATTCTTCTCAGAAACAACAGTCCACAAATACAATGAAGAAAGCCAAAGCCACGGGAAAAAAGATGTCTTCAAAGGCTAGCAAAAGCTTTCACAAATCCAATCTCATGCCTTGTGCTCAAATCAGGCAGTGAGAACTCACTCCCCTTCTGAGTGCAGTTACCAATTTATCCACCCTTCAGGCAAGTCAAGATGGTACAGAGTTGAATTACTGCCGACAGGAAACCAAAAAGTGCTCAAGTTAAGACATATGAAATGTGGTTAGAACAGTGAGTGAGCTCCTCCCCCTGCTATTCGTGGGGGTGGGGAGAAGAAACCTACATAAAGAGACTTTCAGAAAACAGATCAACTGCTTTTTTTTAATCTTCTTTTATTTAAGAAGAAAAAATGAGGTTTTGTTCAAAACTGTACTATAAGACCCTGCTGCTAATGCAGTTTAGAGGAACAAATTAAACACACTTCAAACAACTCAATCTTCTGCCAGCGTTGGTGGTATAGTGGTGAACATAGCTGCCTTCCAAACAACCCAATCTTATGAAAAAAGCAGTCCAATTACTGACCCATTAATGAGAGGTGGGGATGGGATTTAGACACATATAAATATATACATACAAATAAATATGTAAGCTGAGTAAATTTTCTGAGAAAGAATTCCAACGGTTTTTTCCTCTATGATATTTATAGATAACAGGCTAAGGAAGTTGAACATTTAATGACAGAAGCTCAACTATTTCTCCACCCCCATTCCAATTAAAATATCTGTTTCAAAAAGTCATCTGAATACATTCTGGAGCTGTAATCTGTCTTTCAGCTCTGTCAGTCCTCTAAAAGAGTCCCTTACTTGCACCTACGTGAGACATACAATCTGTGAATAGACAGTATACTAATGTTATTTGACTTTTCTAAAATGTTTTAGGATAAAGATGGATGCATGGAACACATAAGAAGGTAGTTTTAATACATAAGAATTTCCCTTTCCTGATTAAAAAGAAAACGTCAATCCTTTTCCCGATAGCACAGAGCGGGTCTTCTAAGAACAAACAGGAATTTACCTTCCATTGCAAAAACAAAAATTAAAATCCTTTTAAATTATTCCAGTTTTAATTTGCCCCCACTTAAAAGCTCACTCATTCCCCTCACAGCACTTTTTACTAATATTCATAATAATGATATTAAGATGCCTTTTTGGCACATTTGACTTTTTGAAAGTCGAAAACTAGAAAACCATGTTTGATATGTTTATTTAGAGTTCCTCAATCTTTCTGGTTAAGAATCAGTCTGGCCGTCCTCTCTTTAATAAATCTCTGTTAATTCATACAATAAAAAAGAACCAGCCTGGCAAGGCATAGTGGCTCACGCCTATAATTCCAGTACTTTGGGAGGTTGAGGTGAGAGGACTGCCTGAGCCCAAGGGTTTGAGAGACTAGCCTGGGCAACTTGGCAAGACCTCCTCACTACAACAAATTTTTTTAAAAAGCCGGGCGTGATAATGTGTGCTTGTAGTTCCACCTACTTGCAACTTGGAAGGCTGAGGCAGAAGGATCACCTAAACCCAGCAGGCTGAGGATGCCGTGGCTGTGAATGTGCCACTACACTCCAGCCTGGGCAACACAGAGTGAGACTTCAACTAAAAAAAAAAAAAAGAATCAGCCTGTATCTTGAAAGCCTGCTGCTGCATAGCAAATACCTTAATGATTACAAAGTCAAACAAACGATAGATGAAAGCACTAGAAGATCTTAAAAAAGAAAATCTCACAATGATTGAGGGCAATACTGTTATTAGAAAAGAGAAAGCAATGCAGATTAGGGTGGGGGAGATTCTGTGGAAGAGAGAGAAACTTCCTTTCTTTCCCACTCCAAGAACATCATGTTTAAAAGAAAAGCCAGAAAAGCTCTATATAGAACTGTGGGAATGACTCAACAGGCAATGGAGTGGCAGCCAGTGTGGGCTAAATGCTGCTCTGGGAAGGCAGAAGCATTTCACTGGCCCCTTCTGGCAACCGAGCTCTCAAATTGTCTTACGAAAAATGTGTAAATTTCAAACCTCAGACTACATGACAGTCTGGTCAGAGGTTAGCAACTAAGGGGAAAGCATGACTAAAAGGTTGAGTCATTCCTTTGTCTCTATGTGGCCTGAACAATTTACTGTGTGAGGGTTTTTCAAATGAAACAAGTTCGCACCATTCTGTACTTACAGGAAAATAAATACAAATTATAAAATTCTTGCACAGAAGATGACAGGAAGGGGAGAGGGCTATCTCCTCTTTGGAGATACTCTCTTTGCTGTAGGAGAGTGTTTGTAATGCCATAAATGTCAATATTTCAGTCTCATAGGAGATGCTGGCAATCATGTAGTGGTAGTAACAATAAAACATAACATTTTGATTCATTCAATTTGTTCAACGCAATTTCACACCCATTATCTCATTTGCAGTTTGGGATAAAAGAAATTAAATGAAAGAAAAAAATTGTTTTTAATCTAAAAAAACAAGAATCAATGTAATCTGTGTCTATTGCTAAGATTTGGCAGTTACCCGAAGAGCATCAGCACACAGCTGGGCTCGGTGGCTCAGCCTGTAACCCGGCGCCTTTGGGAGGCTGAGGTGAGTGGATTACCTGAGCCTGCGGGTTCGAGACCGCCTGGGCAACTTGGTGAGACCTCATCTCTACAATAAAAAATTAGCCGGGCGTGGTAGCACGCGTCTGTAATTCCGGCTGCTTGGAAGGCTGAGGCGGAAGGATTGCCGGAGCCCAGCAGGACGAGGCTGTAGTGGCCGGGAGCGGCCACTGCACTCCAGTCTGGGTGACAGAGTGAGACTCCAACTCAAAAAAAAAAAAAAAAAAACAAGAGCATCAGCACAGCAACAGATTCACTATGAGAACAAACTCTAAAACAAATTTCACAAACCTAAAAGTTTGAACCTATGACAACTTCAATTCCACTATTTTCTGTGCAAATTAGCAAAGTCATAGAAAATGAACTAAAGTGAACTTTAACAATGAAGATGACTTTCTAGTTAACAACACTAAGGGGGAATGAAGGATAATGATCTTAATTTCCAATAAAATAAAAACTTAGTTTCTAATCTTAACCATAGTCATTCAATACAAATTTAATATAATCTATAGTCTCTATTAATTCACTCTAAAGGGCCATGATACTGTAGGATATCAATAAAATTTTTAAATGTTTAACAGTTATTAATAAATGTTTGACAATTAACTATAATTCTGTATATGGGTTTCCTGCCCCCATCCTGCCACAGACTCTCCAAAGGCCTTCAGTGCTCATAATCAAGAAGAACCAGACAACAAGTTTTTATCCTACTTGACCTTTCTACTGGATTTGTTAGTTTCCATACTCTCAAAACTTCCTATTTTCTAGATTTTCTTAAAATCCTACTTTCTACTTTGGGAGGCCAAGGCAAGAAGACTGCCTGAGCCCAGGAATTCGAGGTCAGCATGGGCAACTTGATGAGACTTTTGTCTCCACAATAAATCTAATAATCAGTTAGGCATGGTGGCATGCGCCTGTAGTCCCAGCTACTCAGAAGGCTAAGGCAGAAGGATCACCTGAGACCAGCAGGTCATAGCTGTGATATGCCACTGCACTCAAGTCTGGACAACAGAGTGAGACTCTGACTCAAAACTTCTACTTGCTTACCTCTCTAACCTTTCCTCTCAGAATCCTAAATGGCTCCTCTTTCTCTGTGCACCCCCACCCCTCACAATCTCATCCTTTCTTAAAGGTTTACCACCTAAACACTAATCTACAATCTATACCTAGCCCTGACTTCACCTGTAAGTTTCCACCTTTGCATCTCTACCTCACTATCTTAAACTCAAACTCAATATGTCCAAAAGCAAACTTCCAATGTCATCACCTTGCACCAACCCTTCAAGGTATATTGCTTCCATTTTCTCTATCTTTGGTAACAGTATTCAGATCCCCAACTTAGACTCCCCTCTCTCCATTCCTAAACATCTAATTCATTACCAAATGTAGCTAATTATTTCACAGCATAGTCCTTAAATTCACTTTTTTTTCTTTTTTTTTTTTTTTTTTGAGTTGGAGTCTCACTCTGTCGCCCAGACTGGAGTGCAGTGGCCACTCCCGGCCACCGCAGCATCGACCTGCTAGGCTTCGGCGATCCTTCCGCCTCAGCCATCCAAGTAGCTTTTTGTTCTATCCCTACAAGTGCTTTATTTCAGGTCCTTAATATTTCTCGCCTGGAATACAGGGTCAGCTTTTTAAAAACATATTATAGAAAAGTTCAAACATACAAAAAGGTAAAAAGAAGGGCATAATAAACTGCTTGTGTACCTACCACCATCACTTAGCTTCAAAAGTTATCAACACGTGACCAAACTTGTTTCCTCTGTCCTACCTTGCTCCCTTACTCCTCACAATATACACAAAGAGATGAGGTCTTGTGAAGTTGCCCAAGCTAGTCTCAAACCTGTGGGCTCAGGCAATCTTCTTGCCTTGGCCTCACAAAGTGCTGGGATTACAGACTTGAGCCATCACGCCTGGCCAATAACTTTTTTCTTAACATAACTACAATACTATTACCACATCTAAATTTTTTAAATTCCTTAATATTATCAACTACCCGGTATTCAAATTTTCTTACCTGTCTCATAAATATTTTAGAGTTGATTTATTCAGTCCAACAGGAATAACAGTTTGTACTTAATTGATATGTTTCTTATATCTCTTTTACTTTACAGATTTCTTTTTCTTTATTTGTTGAAGAAAGCAGGCTGTTTCCTCCATTTTGGATTTTGCTAACTGTATCCCCATGGCATCATTTAAACACATGTATTTATTTATTTATTTGTTAAGAGATGGGATCTTGCTGTGTTGCCCAGCCTGGTCTCGAACACCTGGGCGATCCTCCAACCTCGGCCTCCCAAAGTGCTGGGATTACAGGCATGAGTCACTGTGCCCAGTCCCCATGGTAATATTTAATATGCTGCTCCATCCACCCAAATGTCCAGTAAGTTATGAGTCATAGAGGCTTGATCCAATTCAGGATAAAGTTTTTGACAATACTTCACAGGTGGTAGCATGTACTTTAGCAATAGCTTCTAAACTGTGTTCTTTCTCTCTGGACTTGCCTCTATTAAAAACCATTCTTGTTACCAACTGATTCCTATTTATCTTTCAAAATTCTGGTTAGGTACTGCCTTCTCCAGAAAGCTTCCCTGATCCTTACACATGCCCCAACTTTCTCACAGCTTCCATGGATAATGCTAACTACCCCTCCTTGAGGCTACCCCAGCACCTATACCCATTTCTCTTATAGCCCTTTACTACATGGCTTAATTCCTCTGCATTCTCAGATCTAGCTCAATGTGTACCATATATGATAGTATTCATAAATGTGTGCCAAGTGGAATGAAAAGCCTTATTTATCACAGAAATTTCAAACAGAATGAGAAAAGTTCTTAACAAAAGAATACCCACCCAAAAAGAGCAGGTACTCTGATAAATTTTCATTAGAACACATACTGAAGGTGCCATTACTTAGAAAACTACATGAAGTATTGAAGTATAGGGTTAACATAAATAAGGACACCCACAATAATACCCTCAGGAATATTAAGTCCTAATGAGAATGAAAATGTTGAAACTGTAGAGAATGAAAAGGAGAAACCAGAAAAACAGAGAACATAGCTCACCCACAAAATAACCTTTAACCATAGAAAGCTGTCAATCTCACTAACAACTGATATCAATTTCTGTGACAAAATATAATACAGACATGGTCACAAAGAAATAACAAATGCCTTTTAGGATCTCTGTGGGATTTCAGAACACTGAAATGAAGCCCTGTTCCCATATCTATTTCTAATTTGGGTTCTTACAAGTGCATGCACGCGTTTATTTTAGCTTACAAAAATCGAATCCTCACATCAAAATTTCAAATGCTCCCATCAGCTACGACTTTCCCCTAGCTACCTGGTGTTGGGCAGGGTGAAAACACCCCAAAGGTAACATAACCAGCACTCAGGCAAGTTGCTACAGGCCCTTGGGCAGCTTCCATTTCCTGTGACCACAACCTGTGGTGATGAAGAACCCAGTCAAGATCTGTGATCCTGGGAGGATCACACATTATCATGAGCATGTTATTCCTTGGACTCAGCACAGATATTGGTTGAATTTCCAGCTCACTTTTTAAGGTTACAATACTCATAGATATGAATAGCCAATTCATTTATATTCTATGTTTGAAATACTATTATTAAGTACACAGTGTCAATATTAATAGGGGAACAAAGACAAAGATGAATCAAACTGATACTGGTTTTGGTCTCAAGACTTTTAGAGTGGAGTAGGGTAGAAAATCCCAAACCAACAATAAAAATAAGAAAAAAACGAAATGCTAAATTTGAGTACAAACCATGAACTAAACAACTATAAAAGCAGCAACAATTAATTCTGGTTACAAGAAACTCAGTTCACTTCTTATATGAAGGATATATGGGCTAGTCCTTAAAAAAAAATAAAAAGGCATCAGAGTTTATCAGTTTTTCAAATTTCCAACTCCACAGACTTGTATATCCATGAACCATAAAATAAAGCCAAAAAAAAAAAAAATTGTCCTGCCCTAAATGCAGTCTCTCATCTAGAGTACTGAGAGTGAGGAACACATAAGAAACTCTTCTACAAATTCCTAGAAAGTGGTTTCCAGTCTGTTACTAGAGTACCTATGGAAGAACCTTTAAAATAATGTTTTAAGTGAGCAAAAAAAGAACATGATCAAAACTGATAAAATACCTACTGGCTACAAACATTTGGGAAAAGGTTCTTTGGTTACTAAACCAAAGAGACAAATAGAAATGAAAACATTTCACCTATCACATTAGCAAAGTTTTTTTTTTGTTGTTACTGTTGTTGTTTTTACATGAGAATCAATGTGAATAAGAAAAACAGGCACTCATACAGGTTGACAGAAGTTTAAACTGGTAGGCCAATTTGGAATATAATTGAACAATGTATTTTTCAAGAACCTCAATTCTTAGGGCCTACAAAGGTCTATATGATTTGATCCTACCTACTCATTTCACATCACTTTCTCCCTCATACTTTCCGCTGACCTTCTGGTGTTCTATTTCTTTCTTTCTTTTTTTTTTTTTGAGTTGGAGTCTCACTCTGGCGCCCAGACTGGAGTGCAGTGGCCGCTCCTGGCCACCACAGCCTCGACCTGCTGGGCTCCGGCAACTCTTCCGCCTCAGCCTTCCAAGTAGCTGGAACTACAGGCGCGCGCTACCACGCCCGGCTAATTTATTTATTTATTTATTGTAGAGATGAGGTCTCGCCAAGTTGCCCAGGCGGATCTCAAACCCGCAGGCTTAGGCAATTCACTCATCTCAGCCTCCCAAAGCGCGGGATTACAGGCTGAGCCACAGAGTCCGGCATGTTCTATTTCTTTTGTGCCATTTTCCCCAATAATCTTTGCCTGACCCTCTCCATCATATCTCCTTCTCCCCTGACCTTCACATATGCTATATTCCTTCTTTCGTTTGGCAAGCCACTACTTATGTTTTGGCCCTTAGCCTAAATACCTCTTCCTCAATGAAGCCTTTCCTGACCGCCATTAGAACCATCCCTATTAGATCTGTTATTCTGTTACAACACCTTGTACTTAAAAAAACAAAAACAAAGCAATTACCAAAGTTTGTAATTATGAATTGGTTTGTATAACCCTCTGTTTAATCTTTGTCTATTCACAGAACTTAAAGTTCCTTGACAATGAGAATCTTATCTGTCTTGATAACTATTCTATCTCCAATATTTAGCATACAATTGGCACTTAATCACTGAATAACATCTCCAATATTAAAATGGTCATATTCTTTTTTGTTTGTTGTTGTTTTTAAAGAGACATGGTATTGCTCTACTGCCCAGTTGGAGTGCAGTAGCATGATCATAGCTCACGGTAACCTTGAACTCCTAGGCTCAAGTGATCCCCCACCTCAATCTCTCTAGTAAATGGAACTACAGATGCATACCACCATGCCTGGCTGCCTTTTAATTTTTATTTTGCAGAGATAGGGGTCTTGCTGTGTTACCCAGGCTGGTCTCCAATTCCTGGACTCAAATGATCCTACTATCTTAGCTTCCCAAAGTACGGGGATTGCAGGCATGAGCCACCACATTCAGCCTAAAATGGTCAAATTCTTTAAGTCATATTTCTACTTCTAAGGAAATAATACGAAATGCAAAAATAAGTTTTAAAAAAATGTTCATTCAAATATTAGTATAGGATTCAAAAGTCCAACTGGGGAGAAATTAAATAAATGATGGCACAGGATAGAATGTTATATACCCCATTAAAATGGCTACTTACAAAAATATTTCAGTAACATAAAAAAACTGTTTGTTTTTTTTTTAGTCTGGGTCTCACTCTGTCACCAAGGCATGATCATGGCTTACCACAGACTCAAACTTCCGGGTGCAAGCAATCCTCCCTTCTCAGCCTCCTGAGTAGCTGAGACTATAGGTGCACAATACCATGCCTGGCTGATTTTTTGTAGAGACAAGGTCTTGCTATGCCGCCCACTTGGTCTTGAATTTCTGGGCTCAAGCAACCTCTGGCCTCAGCCTTCCAAAGTGCTAGGATTACAGACGTGAGCCAACATTGCTGGCTATAACATGAAAAATCTTAAGCTACAATGCTAAATGAAAAAATCAGGACACAGAATTGGGTCTATAGTATTAACTCTTTTTTTATTTAATTTAATTTAATTTATTTTTTGAGTTGGAGTCTCACTCTGTCGCCGAGGCTGAGGTGGATGTGAAAGGTGGCTCAGCCTCAACCTGCTGTACTTAGGCAATCCTTCCGCCTCAGCCTTCCAAGTAGCTGGAACTACAGACGCATGCCACCACACCTGGCTAATAACTCAGCTATTTAAAAAACACACATTTGGAAGAACACTAGAGGGAAATAAACCATATGTTAACAGTGATTTTCTCTGGGGAATGGGATCAATTGGAAGTTGATTTTTTGTTTTGTTTTGCGTGGAGCAGAAATTCTATCTGGTACCTGTTCTCCAGGAGCCTAACACAACGTGTGATGAATAAGTGAGAATGGGAAACTGGTTACCTCTAAGTACTGAGATGAAGTAGGTTACGAAACGATCTCAGTTATATTATAAACATAATCATTTAATGAATTGACGTGCTTAAGATCTGGGCATTTCAATTGAGATACCTAATTTTAAAAATCCTTATGAAAACCAGACTTTCTGGCTGGGCACGGTGGCTCAAGCCTGTAATCCCAGCACTTTGGGAGGCCGAGGCAAGAAGAATGCCTGAGCCCAGAGGTTCAAGACCAGCCTGGGCAACTTGGTGAGACCTCATCTCTACAATAAATCAAAAAATTAGCTGGGCTGGTAGCTTGTTCCTGTAGTTCTTGGAAGGCTGAGGTGGAAGGATCGTCTGAGCCCAGTAGGTCGACACTGGGTGGCCATGAATGTGCAACTATACTCCAGGCTGGGTGACAGAGTGAGACTCCAAGTCAAAAAAGAAAGCCGGGCTCGGTGACTCAGCCTGTAATCCCGTGCCTTTGGGAAGCTGAGGTGAGTGGATTGCCTGAGCCCGCGGGTTCGAGACCCGCCTGGGCAGGCAAGACCTCATTTCTACAATAAATCAAAAAATCAGCCGGGCGTGGTAGTGCATGCCTGTAATTCCGGCTACTCGGAAGGCTGAGGTGGAAGGATTGCCAGAGCCCAGCAGGTCGAGGCTGCGGTGGCCGGGAGCGACCACTGCACTCCAGTCTGGGTGACAGAGTGAGACTCCAACTCAAAAAAAAAAAAATAAAGAAAAGAAAACCAGGCTTTCTGAGGAACATAATCAACAAATCTCTTTCCTTCTTCCAAAAAAAAATTATAATTTGAATCAGAAACTGCCCACTCAAAATCTTTACTTCTCCCAGCAATTAATTCGTACCTCCTGTGCAATACTACAGCACAGGAGTGCTGTACAGTTCGTACCCTTACAGAAAATAAATACATTAACTGCCCTTTCTTCCACAGGCTGCAGATGTGAAAAACAAATAAATACTTCTGAAATCTTATACAAAGGATGAGAAAAACCACTGCAAAAGGAGAACAAGTATGTCCCAAAAGAGTGAAAACACTCTTATTCTCTTATTCTCCTGCTTACTTATCTTTACATGACACTTCCCATCCCACCAAGCATCCCAGATAACAAACACACATACAAACTATATTTGTTATATCTCTCAGAACAATATTTGGGATCAGCAAGAAAGTTCAAAAATTAAAAAATTTTTTACAACAACATTAAAACAGAAGAAATGTCTAAAAGTAAAACTAGCAAAAGATGTATAAGACCATCACAGAGAAAATTATAAAAACTCACTGGGAAACCTTACAGAAGATTTAAATTAATGGAAAAATTATACCACATTTATAGTACAATGATATTTCTAAACTATCAAATTTTCCCAAATTAGTTTACAGATTTAATGCAATTCCAACCAAAATCCCAAAGTGATTTTAAAATTCATATGGAAATGCGAAGGACCAAGAATAGCCAAGGATGACACTCTTTAAATAAAGAAGAAGGTGGGAGGACTTACTTCTTCCATATAACAGGGCTTATTACAGTTATCATAATTAAAACTGTGAGGCACTGGTGTAGGCATACACAAACAGACCAGGAAACCAAATAATGAGTTTAGAAACACACCCATACATAGGTAATTCCTTGAAATATGAAAGAGTATTTTCAATAAATAGGAAGAAAAAAATGAAATTGTGCCTTAACTTACCCACATACAAAAAGTTATTTCCAGAAAAACAAGATACAAAGCTCACTAACTATAAAACACTCATCAATTACATTAAATTTAGAAATTCTTAGTCAAGTCTGTGTGGTGGCTTATGCCTGTAATTCCAGCACTTTGGGAAGCCGAGGCAGGAATTTGATTGAGCCCAGGAGTTTGAGACCAGCCTGGGTGACATAGAGAGACTTCATTCTCTACAAAAAAATCAAAAAATTAGCCAGGCATGGTGGTATGCACCTGCAGTTCCAGCTACTCAGGGAACATGTGGAAGGATCACCTGAGCCCAGGAGGTCAAGGCTAAGGTAAGCCATAATCATGCCACTACACTTCAGCTTGGGTGACAGAGTGAGACCACGACTCAAAAAAAAAAAAATTCTTAGTCAAAAGACACACTAAAAAGAAAGAAAAAGACAAACCACAGAGTAGAAGAAGATACCTGCAACACACTTAAGCAACAACAAACTAATATTCAGAATATTTAAAGAAGTCCTTTCATTCAACAAGAAAACAATGGACAATACAATAGAAAAAATAGGCAAAAGATTTACCCTGCCAGTTCACAAAAGAGGAAATCCAAATGGTCAACAAATATAAGAAGAGATAGTCAATCTAATTAGAAACAGGTAAAAATCAAAGGGTTAAGCTTTAAAAGAAGTCTAGCAATTCCAAGTGTTCTCAAGGATATAAAGTAGTGGGAACTTTAATATAACTGCTGAAGGCTATAAACTGGTACAATAAGCTATGGAAAATAGTCTAGCATTGCCTAGTAATTTTGTATTATAATACATATATATTAGTAATTCTGATTCTTATGTTTACATCCATGTGCCAGGACACATGAAGAACATTCACAGCAACACTGTAATAGCCTAAAACTGGAGACAAAATATCTACCATCAGAATGGATGTTCTTTTTTTTTTTTTTGAGCTGGAGTCTCACTCTGTTGCCCAGACTGGAGTGCAGTAGCCGCTCCCGGCCACCGCAGCCTCGACCTGCTGGGCTCCGGCGATCCTTCCGCCTTAGCCTTCCAAGTAGCCAGAATTACAGGCATGTGCTACCACGCCCGGCTGATTTTTTGATTTATTGTAGAGATGAGGTCTCGCCTGCCCAGGCGGGTCTCAAACCGCGGGCTCAGGCAATCCACTCACCTCAGCCTCCCAAAGGCGCGGGATTACAGGCTGAGCCACCGAGCCCAGCTCAGAATGGATGTTCTTTAAACAACTGAATAATTATCCAACATGGATGAATTCCACTTATGTTGAGCAAAAGAAAAACACAAACTCTTTTCATTTATATGAACTTCAACTAATCTATACTGTTTAAGAATAAATATATAATTGGTAAATCATTTTCCATTATGATACATTCATTCAATGGGTGCCAGAACTTCTTGAGCTAAAGTCAAAGAGGATGGGGTTAGATCATTAGAAGATTTTTCTGTGGCAGTATCTGAAAGAACTAGAAACTGACCTTCCATATGACCCAGCAATTCCCCTATTGGGAATACACCCGGAAGAACTCAAATCTTTCTACAAAAAAGATACCTGCACACATATGTTTGTTGCAGCTCTATTCACAATAGCAAAAACATGGAACCAACTATGTTGCCCATCGAAGCTGGACTGGGTAAAAAAAAGTGTGATACATATACACAATGGAATATGATGCAGCCATAAAGAAGGACAAACATATGGATTCTGCAAAATTTGGATGGATTTAGAGTCAATCGTACTCAGTGATCTATCACAGAAACAAAGAACACAGTACCATATGTTTTCACTCATAAGCAGACCTTGAACAATTACAATACTATAAGAAAGCGACTGGCAGTAGAGGGAAACTGTCAGGGGAGGAGGGGTGGGATTGGCAGTTGAAGGAAACTGCTAGGGGAGGGAGGGGCATACCTCATCAACAAGGGTACCTGCACAATCAACGTTTGTATACCTAATCCTGAATTGTACACCACATTTTTATAATTAAAAAAAAGAGCCGGGCTTGGTGGCTCAGCCTATATTCCTGTGCTTTGGGAGGCTGAGGTGAGTGGATTGCCTGAGTCCGTGGGTTCAAGACTCGCCTGGGCAACTTGGCAAGACCTCATCTCTACAATAAATCAAAAAATCAGCTGGGCATGGTAGCGCATGCCTGTAATTCCAGCTACTTGGAAGGCTGAGGTGGAAGGATCGCCGGAGCCCAGTGGGTCGAGGCTGCAGTGGCCGGGAGCGGCCACCACACTCCAGTCTGGGCGACAGAGTGAGACTCCAACTCAAAAAAAAAAAATTTTTCTCAACAATCTTTCAACACACAGTACACCCCTTCATGAAAAAAGTACCTCCTCTAACTTCAGAATTTATCCTGTTGTAGAACTCCACAATTGTCAATTTCACAATCTTCTCAGGGAATTTTCTGTTTTTGCTCCTACCATTACTTCCCTACAAATGACCATGCAAAAACCTAGTGTAAATAAAATAATGATTTTTCTTTTTTTTTTGAGTCGGAGTCTCACTGTCATCCAGGCTGCAGTGCAGTGGCATGCTCACAGCCATTGCAGCCTCAACCTCCTGAGCTCAGGCAATCTTTCTGCCTCAGCTTTCCAAGTAGCTGGAACTACAGGTGTATGCCACCATGCCTGCCTAATTTTTTGAATTATTGTAGAGACGAGGTCTCACCAAGTTGCCCAAGCTGGTCTCGAACCCCTGGGCTCAGGCAATCCTCTCACCTCTGCCTCTCAAAGTGCTGGGATTACAGGATTGAGCCATCGCTCCCGACATATGATTTTCTTACCAGTACATTCAGCCTCTTTCCTCCAGGACTGAATGCTGAGGAGAAACAAAATTTAAGAGATATTTAGTGAATGACAGCAAGGGAGTGGCTGGAAAGGTAGAGTTAAAGCCCGAAAAGGATAATGTCACAGATCTCACTGGAGAAGTTTCCAGTCTGAGGGAGAGGCCAACTGTGTCAAATACTACAGAGAAGTCAAGTAGCATGAAGACTAAAGAGTGCTTATTTGATGTACAAAAAGAACACACATGACTTTGGCAAAGGCAGTTTCTGAAGAAAGGTAGTGACAGAAGCCAGAAAGCAATGAAATCTCTGGAATATGAGAAAGTAGAAACAATGGACTACTTTTTCAGGATCTTGAATACAAAGGGGAGGTTGGGGTTATTAAGAAAGATTTCAGTTCATTTATATGCTAAAATAAAAGACTTCAGAGAATAAGGCTAAGATACACCAACACCTTAGCCCCAACAGCAACACCGGCCTTCTACTTTACTGAAAGGGACTCCACTAACTACAGTCAGCACCAATTTCCTCCACTTTCTGCACAGTAAAGGTTTCACTGTCATCTGTCATCACTTTCACTACCAATTCTCCTGCAGAAGAAAAGTAGGTCCTTATTCCTGTCTGAAGCAGAGCCAGTATCTTTGAATCCCATCCTCTCACATGTCCACAGGAACCCTTTCTCTGTTTTGGTGCTTCTACCTTTCCCTCTGGATTAACTCTTTCCCCTTAGCATATAAGTAAGCTGAAGTCTCTGTCATCTTGTGGGGAGCAGGAGAAATAGAGTGGAAATTAGAAATGAAAAAAAAAACTGCTTAAGTATCTACTATATCCCAATACTCTGCTAATCACTAGAGGTAAAAACAGGGCTCTTACCTCTAGTAGGACAAAGAAAGTAAATCATTCATTTATCCATTCAATAAATATTTATTTAGTGCCCACTATGAGTCTACTACTGGGAATCAGTATATAACAGTGAACAAAATAAAGTGTCTGCCCTCAGGAAATGTACCATCAAAGGCAAGAATATAGATAATAAATACACACAAAATGGCAGATAAGAAGTGCTCTGAAGAAAAACAAAGAAGGATAGAGAGTAACAGAAGGTGTTATCAAAAGAAGGGTACCTAACACTAAATATGAGTTATAAAAAACTTCTCTAAGTGATGCCAGAACAGAATACTGAAGGGCAAGGAAGAGTTGGCAAGTAGAGCAGGAAAGAGAAAGGGTACTCCACACAGAGGGCACAGATGTAGAAAAGACATAGAGTTTTGAAAAGACCTGACATTCCTATATCCCAGCATCAAACAAAATATTTTATGAAAATGTACCATATGTCTACCAAAAAAAAGATATCAAGGAATAAATCTAATAAATATTTGTATGACCTTTATAAGGAAATTAATAAAACTCTGTGTAAGACATTAAAGAAAATCTATTTATTTGGAGAGATAAAACTAATTAATGAACAGAAAGACCCAATATCTTAAAATGTGTATTCACATTTTAAGTGATAGCTTTAAAAAAAAATTCCAGCAAGTACACCACAAAACATATACAAGATTTCCAGACTGGGTGCAGTGGCTCACACCTGTAATTTCAGCACTTTGGAAAGTCAAAGTAATAGGATTGCTTGAGACCAGAAGTTCGAGACCACCCTGGGCAACACAGCAAGATCTCTCTCATCCCTACCAAAAAAAAAAAATCAAAAAATTAGCCAAGCACAGTGGCACATACCTATAATCCTAGCTACTCAGAAGGCTGAGGCAGAAGGATCAACTGAGCGTGGGAGATCTAGGCTGCAGTTAGCCATGACTGCACCACTGCACTCCAGCCTGGGAGACTGGCGGCGGGGTATGGAAACATATAACATATTGGTGTCTGCAATTTGCTTCAAAATGCATCAAAAAAAGATGGAGTGATGGATAGATAGAAAGATATAGATATATATGTTACAAAGCAAGTGTTATAAAATGTTAATTGCAGGAATCTAAGAGATGGGCATACAGGTATTCACCATAAAGTTCATTCTACTTTATTAAAGATATGTTTATAAGACAAGGTCTCTTTCTGTCTCCCAGGGTGGAATACAGTGGTACAATCACAGCTCACTGCAACCTGAACTCCTGGACTCAAAGAATCCTCCAGCCTCAGATTCCCGAGTAACTAGGATACACACCATTATGCACATCTAATTTTTTGACTTTTTTGTAGAGACAGGGTCTAGCTATGATGCTGAAGCTGGTCTTGAACTCCTGGCCTCAAGCAATTTTCCTACCTTGACCTCCCAAAGCGCTGAGATTCTATAGATGAGAGCCAGTTGGTTGTCCTAAATTTATTCATGGTTAAAATGCTGTAGAACTTGATAAACGAATTCTAACTTCATGGAAAATTTAAAGAGTAAGAACAGCCATGACAACTTTGAAAAAGAAAATGGCACCGGGTGTGGTGACTCACAGCATGTGATCTCAGCACTTTAGAAGGCAGAGGCCCAAGCATTGTCTGAGCCCAGGGGTTTGAGACCGGCCTGGGCAACTTGGTGAGATCTCGTCTCTACAATAAATCAAAAAATTAGCTGGGCATTGTGGCACATGGCGATAGTTCCAGCTATTTGGAAGGCGGAGGCAAAAAGATCATCTGAGCCCAGCAGGTTGAGGCTGAGGTGACCATGAGCATGCTACTGCACTCTAGCCTGGGCAACACAGTGAGACTTTGGCTCAAATTAAAAAAAAAAAAAAAAAAGGCAAGAAGAGACTAATCCTAACAGGTAGCAAGACCAATCATTAAGAATAACTAAAATGAGGTAGTACAGACACAGAGATGGACTGAGAGAGACCAGTCAAAGAATAGAGAGCCTAAAAACTAACTCATACACACACAGAAATGAAATACAACTGGCACTAAAGACCAGTATGAAAAAGTAGAACTATTCAATAAACGGTGCTTAACAGCTCAGGCTAGAAAATAATAAAGATTATCTTTCATAACTCACAGTGGAAATAAATACTGAACAATAAACATAAGTTGCAGAAGAATATGTAGTATAGTTTTTTCTCATATATATTATATATGGGTTTAAAACATGAAAAACAATATTATATATTGCTTAACAATTAAGCAGGAAATGTAAACTGCTCTACCAAAAAGATACTTGCACATGTATGTTCGTTGCAGCACCATTCACAACAGGAAAAACACAGACCCAATCCAGATGCCCAACAAAAGTGGATTGGATAAAGAAAATGTGACACATAAACAGGGTGGACTATTACACAGTCATAAAGAAGAGCAAAATCATGTCCTTTGCAGCAAGATGGATCCAGCTGGAGAACCTCATACTAAGTGAACTACCATAGAAACAAAAAACTGAATAGTGCATGTTCTCACTCATAAGCAGGCCATGATCACTGGTCACATGAGCACAAAGGTGGGAACAACAGATGCTGGACACTGCTAAAGGAAGGAAGGAGGAGAGATATGGGGCACACAGCCACACAGTGGGTAGCAGGTCCACTATCAGGAAGAGAGAGGGCCCTTTAGAAGCCCAAACCTCATTTGCACACAATTTATTGATGTAGTAAATCCTCACATGTACCCCAGAACTCAAAATAAAATAAGCAAAATTTAAAAGGTTCGAAAGAAAATAAATAATTAGGCCAGGTATGAGGGCTCATGCCTATAATCCTAGCACTTTGGGAGACTGAGGCAGGACAATTGCTTGAGCCCAAGAGTTCAAGGCCAACCTGGGCATTGTAGCAAAACCTCGTTTCTACAAAAAATTAAAAAATTAGCAGGGTATGGTGGTGTGCACCTATAGTCCAGCTACTTGGGAGGCTGATGCGGAAAAATCACCTGAGCATAGGAGGTAGAGACCGCAGTAGGCCATGATCATGCCACTGCATTCCAGCCTGGGTGACAGAGTGAAATCTCAACTCAAAAACAAAAAAGAATATATTCATAAATGAAAAAAATACAGAAATATATGGCGATGAAATACCAAATTCAGATTTGCAGTTACTTCAAGGGTAAGGGAGATTCATGGAGAATACATGAGTTGGGTGGTACTTGAGCATGTAAGTATTTGCTATAATATCCTTTAAACCTTTTTTCAAATCTTAAACATTCTGTAATATATTATACCTTTTTAATTTAAAAAAGACTGAGGCCGGGCTTGGTGGCTCAGTCTGTAATCCCAGCACTTTGGGAGGCCGACGCGAGTGGACTGCCTGAGCCCCCAAGTTCAAGACCAGCCTGGGCAACTTGGCGAGACCTCATCTCTACAATAAATCAAAAAATGAGCCGGGCATGGTAGCACACACCTGTAGTTCCGGTTACTTGGAAGGTTGAGGTGGAAGGATCGTCAGAGCCCAGCAGGTCAACGCTGGGATGACCGTGAGCATGTCACTGCACTCTAGCCTGGAAAACAGAGTGAGACTCCAACCCAAGAAAAAAAAAGGCTGAGGTATGAGTACATGGCATATAATGATACTAAACATACTTTAACAGGTTGGAACAAATAATAAGAATGGGAGAATAATGAGAGAAGTAGCTAAAGAAACAGAAATAGAACAGATCCTGCAGACTTGTAAAACATGTCAAGAAATTTACTTTGCTTTTGTTTTATCCCACAGGGCAATCACTGAAAAGTGTTAAGCTATGAAGTTATAAAAAATTATTCTGAAAAAGGTATAGCCTAGGGTTAATCTCCTGACAGAGGCTTATTTACCATTTAATCCGTAATCTTAGCACAGTTCATAATATCTTGATATTAATGAATATATATGCTATGTTAATGAATTTGTGGAAGGAACGGAGTGGAAGGTGCAAAGAAGTAGGAAGACAAATTAGGAAAACATGATAATAATCCAGGCAGGAAATGTTGGGCTACCAGTGATCAGCTAAATTTACAGCTATTTATTTTACAAGAAATATTAAGGCTATAAGAAATTTTTGGTCGGGTTCGGTGGTTCAGCCTGTAATCCCGCACTTTGGGAGGCCGAGGTGAGTGAATTGTCTGAGCCCACAGGTTCGAGACCCACCCGGGCAACTTGGAGAAACCTCGTCTCTACAATAAATTTTTTAAAAAATTAGCCGGGCGTGGTAGCGCGCGCCTGTAGTTCCAGCTACTTGGAAGGCGGAGGCGGAAGGATTGCCAGAGCCCAGCAGGTAGAGGCTGTGGTGGCCAGGAGCATGCTACTGCACTGCACTCCAGTCTGGGCGACAGAGTGAGACTCCGACTCAAAAAAAAAAAAAAAAAAAAGAAATTTTCAAGGAACATGAAATAAAGAAAGGATCAATAACATTATAAACATGAAAATGCTGGATCAAATCAGGCAATGCAATAATTCCATTATCTACTCACCATTTTTCCGCTCACTAAGTGGAGGTAAATTGGGATTCCTGCCAGGGTGGAGGCCTAAGGTCAGCTCGGGCTGCAGGGAAAGTTCCTGCAGTTCATTGGCAACAGCTTCACTCTGGGGACTTGGTGCCGCAGACAGGGACACAAGCACTGGTTCATCATCATTTTCGCCAGCCCCTCCTCCGTCCAGCCCATTCACAGCAATGACGGAAGGGGGCAGGCACACCACACCGGAGAAATCCACTTTGGCTTTCGTGATGGCAACCTGGAAACAGAAGAAGAAATAAAAAGTTTATAAGGTACCATGAAGAAACTGCCACTGAGTATATGCTGTATAATATATAAAAAATATATATAAAATGTGTGTGTGTGTGTTTGTGTGTGTGTGTGTGTGTGTGTGTGTGTTTGAGTTGGAGTCTCACTCCGTTGCCCGAGGCTGGAGTGCAGTGATACAACATGCTGGGCTCAGGTGACCCTTCTGCCTCGGCCTTCCAAGTAGCTGTAATTACAAGCATACACTACCACGCCTGGCTAGTTTTTTTATTTACTGTAGAGTAAGACTCTGACTCAAAAACATACAAAAAAATTTAAGAAAAGTAAGATATAAAAATACATACTCATATATAAAAATATTACACAGAAAAAAGACTTTAAGAAGCATATCGGCTGGGCGCGGTGGCTCAAGCCTATAATCCCAGCACTCTGGGAGGCCGAGGCGAGAGGACTGCCTGGGCCTACAGTTCAAGACCAGCCTGGGCAACATAATGAGACCTCGTCTCTATAATAAAATCAAAAAATTAGCCAGGCATGGTAGCACACACCTATAGTTCCAGCTACTTGGAAGGATGAAGTGGAAGGATTGTTTGTAGAAGGTCGATGCTGAGGTGGCTGTGAGTGTGTCACTGCACTTCAGCCTGGGCAACAGAGTGAGACTCCAACACCCAAAAAAAGAAAAAATATATATCGCCAGGTATAGTGGCTCACACCTGTAATCCCAGCATCTTGGGAGGCTGAGCCAAGAGGAATACCTCACCCAGGGGTTCAAGACCAGCCAGGGCAACTTGGTGAGACTTCAACTCCACAATAAATCAACAAAAATTAGCCAGGTGTGGTGGTGCGCACTTATGGTTCCAGCTACTTGGAAGGCTGAGGCAGAAGGATCACCTGAGCCCAGCAGGTCGAGGCTACAGTAGCCGTGAGCGTGCTACTACACTCCGGTCTGGGTGACAGAGTGAGACTCTGACTCAAAAAAAGAGAAGCATATCAAAACACAAAACAAGAGGTTTTGCTTAATTGGACAATGAAAAAATATTCATTCTTTTTACAGTTTTCAAATTTCTTATAGTTTCCAAATTTTCTCTAAATTACTTATATTGCTTTTATAACGAAAAAACTATAGTTTTTTCTCTATAAAGGGAGAGTCTCTGGAAGTTCCCTGCATACTTTAGGACTTTAATGTAATGTGCTTCAGATGCAGAAACCAATAAAGTACTGAACAGTCATGAAATGAAGAAATGCATTGAAAACTAAAAAGACCATTACATTCTATCTTCATGTAAGGCAATAGTGCGCCCAAAGCTGATTGTAGTTCTGGCTGATATACCTCATAAAATATAAACTGGACTGGAAAGGGTCCAGATAAGGCCAATTAAGGTGGAGGAAATTACATTAAAAAGAATAAAGATATTAAGAAGAACTCTCTACTTCAAAAAGAGTTGAAAGAAGACTTGAGTGAGATAAGATGAAAAGAAAAAATAATCGAAACCGAACATTAAAAACTCAATATTCTCTGAGGTAATATGAGAAAATATTAGGAAAATAATTTTTTTGGAAGGGTTTGAACAATTTTAGAAATCACAAAAACTACAAATGTCTACTAAGAAAATTCAGACTCTAACCTTCAAAGAATTTTTTTCCATCTTGCCTATGATTTATTATGGCTTAAACAATGTTTCTGTGTCCATTGGGAAAAAACAACTGCTATGTAGGATTAATCTATCTGACTCTGTTTTCTTTGCCATTGACTCAGAAAGAGCATGTTTGCTCCTATTAACATCAGGTTTTCAGACTACAATGACATCAGTTTTACGACATCCAAAGACCTCTTGAGACCTAACCTCCCTGAGAGCAGTCCTCAATCCTCTTCTTCCCTCTAATAAACATAAATACACACATGTATACACATGAATTATGAACTAGAATGAATTTAAAAAAAAAAAACAGGAGAAAGACAATGGTATTAAAACTTCAGCCCTAGGACCTAGAAAAAGTAGTTTCACATAGAGTAACAGGTTTTCCACAGACAACTGAGAAATCGTTATGGATGATAATAGTTCACACCCCTCATTAGAAAATTGAGAAATTTAACTGTAACAATAACAACTGTATATATAGTGGGTAGGCCCTGCAAGCAGTATATACATATAACAGGCACTCAATAAATAGTTATTGACTGAACAAAGAGAGAAGCAAATGAAAGATAAACATAACCTAGGGACCAAGACAGGCAGGTCTTGGGGAAAATATGGATGACACAAGGCATACTGCATGAAATATACAGAAACACTAAAAATAATGTGATTAGATTGGTAACATATAAAAATAATCCCAACACTTTGGGAGGCAGAGGTAAGAGGCCTGCCTGAGTTCAGGGGTTCAAGACCAGCCTGGGGAACTTGGTGAGACCTCGACTCTACAATTAAAAAAAAATTAGCCAGGTATGGTGATGCACCTGTAGTTCCAGCTATCTGGAAGGCTGAGGCAGAAGGATCACCTCAGTCCAACAGGTCGAGAATGTGATAGCTGTGAGCATGCCACTGCACTCCAGCCTGGGCGACAGAGTATGACTGCAATTCAAAAAAAAAAAAAAAGCAAGAAAATTATTTTATTTAAAATAAACTTTGTTAAAAAAAAAAAAAAGGCCCTTAAAAGAAAGCCAACCCAAGTCCAGAGCTAGGCATGAAGAGAAAATAAAATTTAAGGTGATGTTTCTTAGAACACATACTTTTTTTTTTTTTTTTTTTTTGAGTTGGAGCCTCACTCTGTCACTCAGATTGGAGTGCAGTGGCTGCTCCCGGCCACCGCAGTCTCGACCTGCTGAGCTCCAGCGATCCTTCCGCCTCAGTCTTCCAAGTAGCCGGAATTACAGGCATGTGCTACCACGCCCGGCTGATTTTTTTTTTTTTTTTTTTTTAATTTATTGTAGAGATGAGGTCTCGCTGCCCAGGCGGGTCTCGAACCCGCGGGCTCAGGCAATTCACTCACCTCAGCCTCCCAAAGGTGCGGGATTACAGGCTGAGCCACCGAGCCCGACTAGAACACATACATTTTAATATAGATTAAAGAAAGGACTGCTTGATACTTTACTATGCTGCAAACCATGATTGTATCTACCAATGTCCATAATAAAAGAAAAAAGCAATCTGAAAATTTATTTTAGCAAGCATTCAATTTACAATTCAACAACTTAGTAACCAAGTTCTATATTTATAGAATCATTAAGGACTTGAAGAGGTCATTTAAAATTTATATATATGTGTTATATATATCTACACACACGTGCGCACATACACATATACTTAACCACATATTTTTATTGGGTCAATTATATGCTATGGTGGTATTTGTTAATTTATGAACTTCAAAAGCTTCAGGATATATCCTTTAACTGGCTAATATTACACTGTATTACAGGGGGCCGGGTTATGGGCTGTGGGTAGGGGCAAAGGCTAAGCCTGGAGGCGAGTCAGAACCTGAGGGCTGGGCAGAGGGTGGCAGAAAATGGGGCACAGCAAGGCTGGGAACCAGCCCTGAGCTCGTCCTGCATGAGGGGAGCCAAGCTCAGGGGCTGCCACAGCTGGAGGTGGAAGAGTGGAGTCACAAGAAGAACCTAGGCTGAAACATGGCCATATATTACCAAGCAGAGCATGTGCACCTGTGCCGAGCTGATGACATTCATTCATGTCTCATTGATACTTTCTCTCTCATTGAGCATCTGCAAGGCTTAAGCCAAGTTGTGCCATGGCACACTATCCAGCAGTTACTTGGTCAGCAGCTTATGTCTTCACTAGTCTGAATTTAAGACTCCTATTAACACCCTCCAAAGAGTAGGAAGCAGACAGGCAAATTTAAGGGTGGAAAATTTAGGGGAGGTTGGTTTGGTTGCTGTTTTAGAAACTACACCAAACTTGATAAATCAAGGGTTTTATGAATAAAACTGAATCCAGAAGAAAAAAAAAAACTGTATTACAATAAAATGATTCTATAAAGAATATGGGGCAGGAGGTTGGAAGACAACAGATGAAACATGAAACAAGAGTGGCAGAAAGTTGATAACTGTTGAAGCTGGATATTGGGTATATGAAAATTCATTATATTACTCTCTACATTTGTGATAATTTTCTTTCTTTTTTTGTTGTTTTTTGTTTTGGTTTGTTTTGTTTTGAGTTGGAGTCTCACTCTGTCACCCAGACTGGAGTGCCGTGGCCACTCCCGGCCACTGCAGCCTCGACCTGCTGGGCTCCGGCGATCCTTCCACCTCAGCCTTCCGAGTAGCCGGAATTACAGGCATGCGCTATCACGCCCGGCTGATTTTTTGATTTATTGTAGAGATGAGGTCTCGCCTGCCCAGGCGGGTCTCGAACCTGCGGGCTCAGGCAATCCACTCACCTCAGCCTCCTAAAGGCGCAGGATTACAGGCTGAGTCACCGAGCCCGGCTTGTTTTGTTTTTTTAAGAGACAGAGCCTGCTCTGTTGTCCCGGCTGAATTGCAGCGGCACAATCATTGATCAAGTGATCCTCCCACCTTAGACTTCCCCAAATAGCTGGGACTACAGGTGTGCCACCATTCCCAATTAATTTTTTGTAGAGACGGGGTTGTATGATGTTTAAGCTAGTCTCACACTCCTAGTTTCAAATGATCCTGCTGTCTTGGCCTTCCAAATCTCTGGGATTACAGGCATGAGCCACTGCACCCAACCCATGATAACATTCTTATAAATCTTTTTTAAAATAAGATTCTTCCATAGGACCAGGCATAGTCCCTCACGCTTGTAATCCCAGCACTTTGGAAGGCCAAGGCAGGAGGATCACTTGAGGCCAGGAGCTTGAGCAAATCTGGGCAATATAATGAAACTCTGTCTCTACTTTTAAAAAATCATCATCATCATCAGTAAAATCAAGATTCTTTCATAGAACAAAGGGAAGACCTGATGAGACATAAAGCAAGGTTTTCTTTTTTCTTGTTTTAAGTCATTGTCTCACTCTGTCACCTAGGCTAGAGTGCAGTGGCATGCTAATAGGCTCTCACCACAGTCTTGGACTCTGGAGCTCAAGGGATCTTTCCACCTCAACCTTCCAAGTAGATGGGACTACAGGCATGCACCATCTCACCCAGCTAACGTTTTGATTTTTTGTGGAGGCAAAGTCTAGTTATGCTACCTAGGCTGGTCTCAAACCCCTGGGCTCAAGAAATCCTCTTGCATTGGCCTCCCTAAGTGCTGGAATTAACAGGCATGAGCCACCACATCCAGTCATCTTTTTTTTTTTTTTGAGTTGGGGTCTTACTCTGTCATCTAGGTTGGAGTGCAGTGGCTCACTGCAGCCTTGACCTCCTGGGCTCAGGCAATCCTTTAACCTCAGTTTCCCAAGTAGATGAGACTACAAGCACACATCACCACGCATGACTAATTTTTTTTTCTTTCTTTCTTTTTTGTTTTTGTTGGTAGAGATGAGGTCACACCATGTTGCCTAGGCTGGTCTCAAACTCCTGGGCTCTAACAATCCTCCTGGCTTGGTCTCCTACAGGCATGGGCCACAGCACCCTGATTATGCAAGGTTTTCTTAACCTTGCTCTTAAGAAAAGACCAGATGTCAAATACAAGCACTGACAAAAGAAAAGAGAATAAATTAGCTTAAAACATATTCATTAGAAAGATTTATCACTCTAGCAAACACACTACTCTCTACTCATTCTGAAATAGCCCACAGGAGAAAATCCCATAAACTATGACAATCTAGAGACAAGATCCAAAAATACTGAGGTACAATCATCACAGATTAAGTCCCCTCTACCAAATCCAGAATATTGCTACAATTTTATTTACTGTAAAACTTGCATCATTTTAGTGTTTTTAATTTATAATTCTGCTGAGTCTAAGATCAAACTTTCTTTTTCATCAAAGGATTACTAACTCCAGTTTCTGGATTGCTGATTCACATGTGATCAGTAGCAGCCAGAACAAAAACAACATGGGGGCAGGGTCATCTCCCACAACCCATCTGTTTCCCTCTCTTGCTGGCCTGATTCCGCCTCATCTTTTCTCCACCCCACTCCCTTTTGGGCAGCATGCCTTCTGCCTGTGAACAGCAACATATGTAACCAGAAGCAACAGCACAAAATGTATTAGAGAAATGCAAGACCTCAGACAACTACTGATAACTCTAAATGTAAGTACTAGCAGGATTCTTAACTAGGACCCATGATAAAGAGGTAGTTTCATGCAATCAAATGGCTTAGTTCTTCTGAAGATGGTATGGTTCTCTAGGGGAAAAAAATTCTGGATTAATGAACCTTCTTCTGGCTAGGCAGATTTTTACTTTAATTTTCCATTATTTATTTTCAATGTAGTAGATAACCCAAATCTTGAAAAATCTTACTGTCTAGGCAGGTGTGTGTGTATGTGTACATGCACATATATAAAATTTGACATGAAGGAATTCAAATCAAGTGAACAAGCATTTCCTAAGAGCTTACTACATATGAACTAGGTACTGCCCTAGGTCCTATAGTAGAAGGTGAGGAAAACATCAAGTCTTGGCTAACAGCCTTTACCTCTATCACTACCATCCCTATTATCATAAATACCTTAAAAACTACAAAACTTTAGAGATGGCCAAACAAAAAGGCCTCCTGCTCCCTCTTCATCTTAGAAATCTTCTAAAAACAAGGAGTAGGCCACGCATGGTGGCTCAAGCCTGTAATCCCAGCACTTTGGGAGGCTGAGGTGAAAGGGCTGTCTGAGCCCAGGGGTTCGAGACAAACCTGGGCAACTAGGTGGGACCTCGTCGCTACAATAAATAAAATTAGCCGGGCATGGTAGTGTACGCCTGTAGTTCCAGCTACTTGGAAGGCTGAGGCAGAAGGAGCCCAGTAAGTCGACACTGGGGTGGTGGTAAACGTTCCACTGCACTCCATCCAGCCTGGGCGACGGAGTGACACTCAACTCAAAAAAAAAAAAAGTACAAGAAACAGAAAAATATACCAAAATAATAGAAAGCATATAAAAGAATGGCAAGCAGATTAAAGATAGCTACAAATTCTGACCCTTTTTCCCACCCTTTAATAAGTGGAGTCTGTTTCTCCTTACCTTGAATCAGGGCTAGTCTCTTCCTTAATCAGTGAGTACTGTATAGTGAAAGTGATGTTATGCCAATTCAAGATCTAGACTTTACAAAGACTGGCAGCTTATACCCTGGTCTCCTGAAGGCCTATAAGAAGCCTAACTACCTTACTGGGTAGGTAGATCATTAAGAAGAGGTCTCAAGACTCCCAGAAAGATAGCAATCCAGCTGAGTCTAGCCTTCTAGACATTCACTCTAAGATGTCAAGCAACTGAGAAAAATCATCCTGAACACTTTAGACAAGCCTAGTCACCTGCTGACACTAAGTAATCTCAGTTAACATTGCGTAGACCCAGGTTGACACCATAAGGAGCAGAATCCCTAAACTAAGCCCTGTCCAAATTCCTTATCCACAAAACTTTAAAATACAATAGCATCAGACTTCTCAACAGCATCATTGGAAATTAAATGATACTAGAGTAATGCTTTCAAATTTTGAGGATAGTTAACAAACTAGAATTGCTTACATAATAGAACTATCAACCAAGTGTGAAAACATTCCAAATAATAAAAAATTTTACTTTCCAAGTAACCTTTTCAATCAGCTATTTGTTGTACCACATCTAGGGAGTAAACAAAGAAAGAAAAAAGGTAACAGAAGCTCCAACACAAGAAAGAAACACAGTTCCCAGGATGAAGGCAAAGACAAATACTAAGGTACCTCTACCTCTACAGCAGTTCAAAAAGCTAGGAGTCCAGACTAGAGCAGGAGAACAAGAAGCTTCAGGAGGAAAATCTCCAGGGGGGATAAATTGGATAAATTATCTAATTTAACCATGCTAAGTTTAACCATGTAGAAAACTATACTGGAAACTTCAAAGGGTATACGAAGAATCAGTGATATTTATAGAGAAAACTAACCAAAATTTTAATATTAACTGCTTAAGCTAAATAGTATATTATTTTATTTACTTTTCCTTGTATAATATTTTCTTTTTCTGTAGTTGATGAAATCTTCTAAAAACAATGTTGATGACTGTCAACTACAGAAAAATAAAATATTATACAAGGAAAAGTAAATAAAATAATATACTATTTAACTTAAGCAGTTAATAATATTTACACATTTATAATAATGTCAACATTGAATACAGATTTAACCAAAAATTGTAAAATGAGCTAATTGGAAGGTGGCAGAAAGGAAGGAAGCTATGAGACAAATAAATTTTCTTCTACTATAATAGGTAGTCAATAGATAAAGTCTACAGTTGCTCAATCAAGATATCAAAGTATAAGCATACATAGAAACATGGAGGCAAATAACAGAGGAAACATAAGAATTTTAAGTGGCTTGCCTCAAAGTAGTAAGACTGGTAAGCGGGGTAGATATCTCAACTAAGAGTTCTCAACTAATTGGGCAACCAATGGTGATAGATACTTTCACAGTCCTTAAGTTATCTGCCTTTGTTCACATCAGCTCCTCCTAATCATTCTGCATTTTTAAAAATTACTTTATTTATTTATATATTTTGTAGAGACAGAGTCTCATTATGTTGCTCAGGCTGATCTTGAACTCCTGACTTCAAGCAATCCTCCCACCTCAGCCTCCCAGAGTGCTGGGATTACAGGTGTGAGCCACGGCACCCTGTTCCTCTTGCTCATTCTACAGGGAATCAGTAATCCAAGTTTGCTCTTCTTTCCCCAACAAAATGGATAATAGTAACAATATATAACATTGCCTCTTCAATTACAACAGTACAAGATCCTTCACTATTTGCTTCATTTCTTACCACTCTTTATGTACCCTCTACACAAACCCTTTGTACCTGTTATGCTGCTCTCCACTATAATTGCCCAGAATTGCTTCTTCTTTCCCATCCCAATCCCTTCTCCCTATTATCCATCCGCTTCCAACAGGTTATGCTTCCACAAGATCTCAGGCTTGCTTCTATCATTTCTTATGTTTACTATTATAATGAATTGATCTCCCAGTAGATGTTAAATTCATTAGGAAGGAAATTCTACTCTATTGTCTTTTTGTCTCAAGTACCTAGATACAATACTTGAAAAAGAAAAATAATCCAATAAATATGTGTTAATTTACTATGTATATTAACCTCACAGCAACCACATAATTTATACAGGGTCAGCACAGATACAGGAAAAAAGAGGAAGGAAAGTTCTGTCACAGGCAGAAATACAAAGAAGATAGAAAAAGCTTCCCAAGAGAGGCAATTTTATCTGAGAACAGTCTTTAAAAAAAAAAAAAGGATAGGACTGACAGGATTTATGTATTTTTCATCCATTCTTTTCATAAATATTTACTGAGCACCTATCTACATGCCAGGTACTGGATATGGAGAGTTACAATGAATAAAACAAAGTTCCTGCCCTCAAGGAGCTTACATTCAGTCAGGTGCAGTAACCCACTCCTATAATCCCAGCACTTTGGAAGGTGGAGCCAAGAGGATTGCCTGAGTCCAGGGGTTCGAGACCAGTCTAGGCAACTTGGCGAGCCCTCATCTCTATAATAAATCAAAAAATTAGATGGGCATGGTGGCATGTGCCTGTAGTTCCAGCAACTTGTAAAGCTGAGGCGTAAGGACCACCTGAGCCCAGCAGATCGAGGGTGTGGTGTCTGTGAGCGTGCCACTGCACTCCAGCCTGGGCAACAGAGTGAGATGCCTATTTAAAAAAAAAAAAAGAAGCTTATGTTTTTCCAAGAGACATAATTGCATGACCAAAACAATAGGTATGAAAAAAGTGGAGTATGTTCCAAAAGGGCAATTCAGTTTGGCAGATTACATGGTTCAAGTACAAGACAATTAATATGGCAGTGGAGTTATACTGGATTGGAAAAAAGGAAATATGAGATGGGGAGGGGAAAGTATGAAGCTACTTCATTAAGCAAAGTATAATGGGTTGAGACCCTAAATTTGTGTATTTTTTTGTTTTTGTTTTTTTGAGTAGGAGTCTCACTCTGTCATCTAGGCTGGGGTGCAGTGGCAGACTCATGATTTTTTTTTTTTTTTTTTTTGAGTCGGAGTCTCACTCTGTCGCCCAGACTGGAGTGCAGTGGCCGCTCCCGGCCACTGCAGCCTCGACCTGCTGGGCTCCGGCGATCCTTCCGCCTCAGCCTTCCGAGTAGCCGGAATTACAGGCATGCGCTACCACGCCCGGCTGATTTTTTTTTGATTTATTGTAGAGATGAGGTCTCGCTGCCCAGGCGGGTCTCGAACCCGCGGGCTCAGGCAATCCACTCACCTCAGCCTCCCAAAGGCGCGGGATTACAGGCTGAGCCACCGAGCCCAGCGCAGACTCATGATTACCGCAGCCTTAACCTGCAGGGCTCAGGTGATCCTTCCGCCTCAGCCTTCCAAGTAGCTAGAACCACAGGCGCGTGCTACCACGCCCAGCTAATTTTTTATTATTATTATTTATTGTAGAGACAATGTCTCGCCAAGATACCCAGGCTGGTCTGGAATCCCTGGGCTCAGGCAATCCTCTTGCCTCCACCTCCCAAAGTGCTGGGATTACAGATGTAAGCCACCACACCCGGCTCCCATCCTTCTTCTATCGTATTCAAATGTATTTCAATTTTTAAAGATAGAATTATATTTGTCTTTTAGAGATTTCTTCTCTAAGAGACAGAGTGATGGATATTTAGAAGTCTACATGCTATGTATAAAACACCTGAATAAATTTAAATATGATCTGCACATATTTTGCATTTTCACCCACAAAATTATATAAACTGTTATGAGAAAACTCTCAGGTTAGGAATTCTTCAGCCAATTTTACTATTACACCCAAACTCTATGCACCAATAAAAGAGTACAACCTGAAATGTTGCCAGGTCACAGAAAACCAGTCATAAGAAAAAATGTGCCATATAAAAAAATCTATCATAATGATCCTGTTGAGGTATAAATAATATGAAAATGTCCAGGTATATTTGAAAATATTAACTTTGGAATGAAAAACTTGTTGAGGCAAATTTCATCTAGGATGAAGACAGGCAGCAGATGGGGGAAAAGAAAGGCATTTACAGTATTGTGCTTTGTTTCCATACTACAATGGAACATTTGAAAAGCCCTATTTTCCACTGCCAGAAGCCTCATTTCCTTAGGTTTCCCAATGAGTTTATCTTCTGATATGTCAAGAATATGCTCCAGCTTTACAAAAGGAACTATAAACATATTTCAAAATTATTGGGCATATATTTTTGAAACACTGGAAATAAAAACAACTTGCCATAAAAAAAGAAAAAACTGCCATAAATTTGGAGAAATATCCAAATACAGTAACACAGAGAACCAATACAGCAACTCAGAGAAAAGTGTATACTCAAGGTTGTAGTGTATCTATGGGACAAGAGTAGGTCAAGCCTACAGTTCCTAAGCACAATGTGCCATAATGAGGGATTCTCGGGACAATGCACACACTTACATAACAGAGCAAAAACACTAAGGCAGTAACATGTTGTTCATGAATTATTCTTCCAATTATACTTTAATTGTGAAAATTAGTTTATTGATTAAACTAATCTACTCTAGTATGATCAGTCACCATACAAAAGCAATGGCTCTTCAAATTACCTTCATGGAATACAGTATAGGGTTCATGTTTTGTTTTGCTTTTGAGTTGGAGTCTTACTCTGTTGTCCAGGCTGAAGAGCAGTGGCACATTCTCGGCCACTGCAGCCTTGACCTTCTGGGCTCAGGTGATCCTTCCACCTCATCCTTTCAAGTAGCTGGAAATACAGGTACGCACCACCACGTCCAGCTAATTTTTTTAATTTGCTGTAGAGACAAGGTCTTGCCAAGTTGTCCAGACTGATCTCAAACTCCTGGAGGCAATCCTCTCACCTCAACCTCCCAAAGTGCTGGTTTGAGCCACTGCACCTGGCCTACTATATACTTATTGAGTGAATTAATGAAAGTCAGGTCTACCCCAGAAGGTCTTCTTAGGTGTCATAAGACTGAAAGGTATTTTGTGCATTCTTGGGCAGAAGGATCACCTGAACCCAGCAGATCGATGCTGGGGTGGCTGTGAGTATGCCACTGCACTTCAGCCTGGGCAACAGAGTAAGACGCCAACTCAAAAACAAACAAACAAAAAGAAACATTTTCAACTGGGTGTGGTAGCTCACACCTGTAATCCCAGCACTTTGGGAGGTGGAGGCGAGAGGATTGCCTGAGCCCACGAATTCAAAACCAGCCTGGGCAACATGGCAAGACTTCATCTCTATAATTAATCAAAATATTAGCCAGGCATGGTGAAGGTTGAAGTGGAAGGATCACTTGAGCCCAGCAGGTTGAGGCTGCAGTGGCCATTAGCGTTCCACTGCACTCCAGCCTGGGTGACAGTGAGACTCTGACTCAAAAAAAATTTTTTTCGCAGGCCAGACTCAGTGGCTCAGCCTGTAAACCTAGCACTTTGGGAGACCGAGGCAAGTGGATTGCCTGAGCCCGCAGGTTGGAGACCAGCCCAGGCAACTTGGAGAGACCTCATCTCTACAATAAATCAAAAAAATCAGCCAGGCAGGGTAGTGCATGCTTGTAGTTCCAGCTACTTGGAAGGCTGAGGCAGATGGATCACCAGAGTCCAGCAGGTCAACGCTGGGGTGACTGTGAACATGCCACTGCACTCCAGCCTGGGTGACAGAGTGAGATTCCAACTAAAAAAAAAATTTTTTTTCCACTTCATCATGGTTATTAAAGGCTTTGATCAAGGCAGAACCTCTGGAAACACAATGAACCTTGACAATTTAAATACAATCAGCTCCTTAGTTACAGCTAATTATTCTTCCCTTCTAACAGCTTCTTGCTTCAAATAGCATTACTCTTAGCCAATTAATATTCAGCAAAAGGTGCTGAGAATTTCTGATAAAGTAAAATGTAACATATTATAATACCATTTTAAACTCAGCACAATTGTATTTAAAGTTTTAAAACAGAGAGAAGAAAGAATAGAGGCAAAGACATTCATTTTCCAAATAAAGTATATGTAATACAACAAAAGTGTTCTCCACAGCACTGTTTGCACATTACAACTACATCTAAGAACAATTATTACAGAATTTATAAAATGCTAAGACAGTAGTTTGAGACCAGTCTGGGCAACACAGTAAGACCCCATCTCTATGAAAAATTTTCTTAAAAGTAGCCAGGCCTAGTGGCATGCGTTTTTGTCCTAGCCACTTGGGAGTCTGAGGCAGGAGGATCCCTTTAGCCCAGGAGTTGGAGGCTAGATTACGCCACCGTTCTCTAGCTTAGGACAAAAAAGAAAAAAAAGAAAGCAGCAGCATCAGAGAGTAGTCACTGAGCCGAGAGAGTTGCCTCAGGGGCATCCACCACTGTGAGAAGGCAATGACTGCTAAAGGGGGTGATGTCTCTGTGTGCTAATGGTACCAGCAAGTGTACAAATACCCCGTATCCTGGGTCTCAGTCTGGGATGACCGTGGGCCAAAGGCCCATCTCCTGGGAACTGGTTCTATCCCACATTTCCTCTGTCTTCTGCTCTTCTCCCAGGGTAGTAAAAGGGGACCTGAGTACACAGTGATCCCTATCCTGGAACCCTAAACCATGACTTAACTAATAATGACAACTCTTTGGAAAAGTAGGGGAAAAAGAGAAGAAGAAGTAGCAGCAGGGAGTAAAAGAACCTCATCTAGATCACTATGGCAGACACTAGAGGTTGTTACCCAATATCCACTCTTCCCTTCTTCCTAGTAAAAGCATACCTGAGTTTTAGTCAAGTTCATACCAGAATGAGGACCAAATTTCCCAACCTCTCTTGTTAGCTAGGTGTGTCCATGTGACAGAGTTCAAGCCAAGGGTCATAAATAAAAGTATTAGGTGTGATTTCTAAAAATGTCCTTAAGGCAAGGGGACTGCCTAAACCCATGGGTTCAAGAACAGCCTGGGCAACTTGGCGAGACCTCATCTCTACAATAAATCGAAAAATTAGCCGGGCATGGTAGCGCATGGCTGTAGTTCCGGCTACTTGGAAAGCTGAGGAGGAAGTATCGCCTAAGCCCAGCAGGTTGATGCTGGGGTAGTCATGAGCGTGCCACTGCACTCCAGCCTGGGTGATGGAGTGAGACTCTAAATCAAAAAGAAAAGAAAAGAAAATGTCCTTAAAAGAATTGGGTACAAATTCCCAAAATTTCCTCCTGGCTGGAAGGTAGATGGAGTGGCTGGAATACAAGTAGCAATCTTACTATGAGGAAGAAACCATATGTTGAGAATGGTAAGGCAACAAATACAGAAAGAAACTGGTTCTCTGATATTGTGAAGCTCCATATCAGCCCTGGGTTATCTCTTTCTGGACATCTTTTACATAAGACAAAAAATAGACTAATATCATGTTTATTATTGTACTTTTTAAAGTCATGAATCATTGCACAAAATACAGAATTTGGAACCAGGAATGAGAAGTTTTTTGAGAAAGCACATAATATATGTGGTACTGGCGTAATTGGAAAGTGGTAAGTAGTGAACACTCAGATATAGAAGATTGAAAAGGTAATCATTACTTTCATGCAGTGGTAAAACATACTTAAAAACATTGCCTGATTATCTTGAAATGCTATAGTTTTATGGGAAATAGTAGGAAAGATCAGAATGTTGTGTTCTGGCTATATTCTTGCAACTTTTTTTTTTTTTTTTTTTTTTTGAGTTGGAGTCTCACTCAGTTGCCCAGACTGGAGTGCAGTGACCGGGGCTCCGGCGATCCTTCCACCTCAGTCCTCCAAGTAGCTGGAACTACAGGCGCACGCTACCACGCCTGGCTAATTTTTGATTTATTGTAGAGATGAGGTCTCGCCAAGTTGCCTAAGCGGGTCTCGAACCCGCGGGGCTCAGGCAATCCACTCACCTCAGCCTCCCAAAGTGCTGGGATTACAGGCTGAGCCACCAAGCCCGGCTATTCTTGCAACTTTTAACAAAATTATACAAAGAGGTATAACTCAGACTAGAGCTAACCAACCAGTAAGTAGAGATATAGACAAATATACCTTTGCTAAGATGTACTTTTTCCTGTGGCCAGCAGCCTAAGTTAAGCAAAAACCTCTTTCCCTGGAGTTTTGTACAGTAGGAAGAACAAACCATTCCACTTCAGTTCTCCAAAGTGGTCCAGTTAAAAGCAGCAGCTGCCAAGAGGCAGTCTTAGCAGAAGACTGAAGCTATGCCATATAAAAACTATATAATTCCAGTCAGGCATGGTGGCTCATGCCTGTAATCTCAGCACTTCGGAAAGCCAAGGGGAAAGGACTGCTTGAGCTCAGGAGTTCAAGACCAGTCTAGGCAACATAGCGAAACCTCATCTCTGCAAAAAATTAGTCAGGTATGGTGGCATGTGCCTATAGTTGTTACTTGGGAGGCCGAGGCAAAAGGATCACCTGAGTTCAGGAAGTTGAGGTTGCACTGAGCCGTGATCAAGTAACTGCACTCCAGTGACAGAGACTCCCAACTAAATAAAAGACAGTAAACCCAATGTTCCTCTTTCCAAAAAAATGGGAAGGAGAGAGACACGGTTGTCTTCTCATGTAAGCCCTTTTTTTTTTTTCAGACAACCTCACAGTAATTGCCAATAGATTAAGGTGAGGTGGTGATGGGCAAAGCAAAGAGGTAAGTAAAAAACCAAAGTTGTTGGGTTTAAAAACAGTATTTAACCCAGGAACTTATTACTCTGTCAAGACAGAAAGTCTTCAAATTTCCTATACAGTAGCATCTAGCAATTGCTATGGGTCAGTAACTTTTCTATGTTACCAATCTACTCTCCCCTTTTTAAATGGTAACTTTTTATTATTATAACATACTTTTACCACACCCATGTACACTATTGTTTGGAAGCAATTATCTTCTTCTTGAGAGAAGCTCCACTCCAGGTAAATGTAGCCAAGAAGATGACACTCTTTTCTCCTCAGCTCCCAATCAACCACTAGCATTTCTCATCGTCTACATTAAGTTGAAGAGGCTAAATTCTGTTGAGTGAGATCAGAGGATCAGAGGCTCCCTTTCTCCATCCAGCCACCATTCATAGAACGGAGGTTCTACTCAAGGTGCGGCAATCCAAGAACACTGGGGCCCCAATTATACTATTCCCAGGTCTCTCTCTTTTTTTTATTTTTTTTTTAGTTGGAGTCTCACTCTGTCGCCCAGACTGGAGTGCAGTGGCCACTCCCGGCCACCGCAGCCTCGACCTGCTGGGCTCCAGCGATCCTTCCACCTCAGCCTTCCAAGTAGATGAAACTACAGGTGCGCACTACCACGCCCAGCTAATTTTTTGATGTATTGTAGAGATGAGGTCTCGCCAAGTTGCCCAGGTGGGTCTCAAACCCGCGGGCTCAGGCAATTCACTCACCTCAGCCTCCCAAAGCGCGGGATTACAGGTTGAGCCACCGAGCTCGGCTACCAGCTCTCTTATAGTGCAAAGGTTCTACTCCAGAAGAGGAAACCAAAAAGACCAAAAATTACCACCATTAACCATTTCCAAAGTAATGACTCAGAGATTTTGTACAGGAAGAAAAGTTGTTCACTAAAAAAAATTTTTTTAACCCCAAAGTTCTCCCCAAAGGAACGAACTTTATTTGAAAGAAACTGTGGGCAAGTTCAGGCCTAAAGCCAATATCAAAAAACAGCTCCTCTTCATTAGAAGCAACAAGTTAAAACTAAAAGGCACCCAGTTCACCAGTAAGAATCAGGGAGGGATAGCTGAGAATAGCCCTCCTTGGGTCAGAACAAATCTCAAAGATTTCCCTAAAAAATTATCCCAGCCCAAATTTAATTGATGAACAATTTACGTCAAGACAATTCAATGCAGAAAAAATTAGTATTTTTTAACAAAAGATTGTTTCAACAAAAGGTGTTGAGACAACTGGACATCTGCTTTTCAATAAAGTTTCTAAAACAACTGTATATCCACACGAAAATAACGAAGTTTAGATTCTCTACGTCACAGCATATACAAATATTACTCAAAATGAATCAAAGATCTAAATGTAGGAAATGAAAATATAGAACGCTTACAAGGCCGGGCATGGCAGCTCAAGCCTGTAATCCCAATACTTTGGGAGGCCGAGGTGAGAGGACTGACTGAGCCCAGGAGTTCAAGACCAGCCTGGGCAACTAGGAGAGACCCTGTCTCTACAATAAATCAAAAAATTAGCCGGGTATGGCAACATGTGCCTGTAGTTCCAGCTACTAGGAAAGCTGAGGCGGAAGGATCATCTGAGTCCAACAGGTCGAGGCTGCGGTGGCCGTGAATGTGCCACTGCACTCCAGCCTGGGCAAAAGAGGAAGACTCCAACTCAAAAAAAAAAAAAGAAGGTTTAAAAAAAAACCTCTTACAATAAAATACAGATGTGACCTTCAATAAAGTAATAGTTTCCTAGATATGACACTTAAAGCACATGCAACGCAAGAAAAAAAATAGACAAATTGGACCTTGTCAAAAATTTAAAGGATACTTCCAGACGTGAAAAAGAAAACCCAGAGAATGGGAAAAATATTGATATGTCATATATCTAATAAGGAATTACTAACCAGAATATATTTTTAAAGTATTATAATTCAACAAGACAAATAACCCAATTTTTAAAAGGGCAATAGATTTTTTTTTTTTTTTTTGGAGTTGGAGTCTCACTCCGTCGCCCAGGCTGAAGTACAATGGCAAGATCACGGTCACCCCAGCGTCGACCTGCCGAGTGCTGGCGATTCTTCCACCTCAGCCTTCCAAGTAGCTGAACTACAGGCGTGCACTATCACGCCCAGCTAATTTTTTATTTATTGTAGAGATAAGGTCTCACCAAGTTACCCAGGCTGGTTTTGAACCCGCGGGCTCAGGCAATTCACTTGCCTCGGTTTCCCAAAGTGCTAGGATTACAGGCTGAGTCACCAAGCCCAGCCACAACAGATTTAAATATACACTTCTCCAAAGAAAGTATACAAGTGGACAATAAATTCAACATCACTAGTCATGCGGGAATATGAAACAAAACCCATAATGAGATACCACTTCATACCCACTAGGACTGTTAGGACCAAAAAGTCAGATTATAACAAGTGTTGGTAAGGATATACAGAAATTAGAGTCCACATAACTATATGATTCCATCATATAAAGTCTAGACTGGGGATATACAAAGAGAAAGACAGTGAATTAGTGTTCTGGGTAGGTAATAGTGTTTTGGGTAGGTAATAGGGTAAAAGTTAAATGGTATAGTTTATTTTTGAGCTGATGAAAACATTCTAAAATCAACTGCGGTAATGGTTGTACTTATCTGTGACTATATTAAAAATCATTACATTGGCCAGGTGCAATGGTTCTTGCTTGGAATCCCAGCACTCTGGGAGGCCAAGGTCAAAGTATCACTTGAGTCCAGGAGTTCAAGACCAGCCTGAGCAACACAGTGACACCCCCTCTCCTTAAAAAAAAAAAAAAAAAGAAGTACACTTTAAGTGAATGGACTGAGAATTTCATCTTGATAAAGCTGGGTTTTTTTTTTTTTTAAGGGAATAGTTATACTTGCTACAACGTGGATGACCCTTGAAAGTTTTACACTAAGTGAAAGAAGTTAAACACAAAACATCACATATTGTATTATTCCATTTATATGAAATGTCTAGAACAGATAAATCTATGGAGACAGAAAGTAGATCAACGGTTGCCTCATGCTAGAGGGAGGAGGAAAGAGGGGGGAGTGGCTGCCAATGAGTATAGAGTTTCTTTTTGGGGTGATGAAAATGTTCCAAAATTGGACAGTGGTAGCAGTTGTACAGTCTTGTGAATATACTAAAAACCACCGAATTTTACACTTTTGAAAGGTGAATTTTAAAATATGTGGTTTATATCTCAATTTTTAAAAAAGATGTGCAGTACAATAATGAACATTTGTATACCTAACCCTGAATTGTACCCCACATTAAAAAAAAAAAAAGATGTGCAGTACAGTCCAGGTTTAATAAAATATTTTAACTACTGACTCGAGAAAATTTATAAGTGAAACTTTTTTCCTTTTCCTGTAAGTGCATGATGGCAAAAAAAAAAGTCTATGAATACAGTTTAGTGCCACTTCCTCAATCTGTGCTAAGGTGCCAGCAGTCTTACCCCATCATTGCTTTTGCATTATGAGTGAAACAAGTATCATAAATATTATACCCGGCTTTCTGTATCTATGGCATTTGCTTCCATGGTTCAACAAACCACAGGCTGAAAATGTTCAGGGAAAGAAAACAAATGACTATTTGTACCAAACAGTTACAGGTTTTTTTGTTATTATTCCCCAAACAATACAGTATAACAACTATAGTATTACATTGTATTAGGTATTGTAAGTAATCCAGAGATTATTTAAAATATATGGGAGCCAGGCTCGGTGGCTCAGCCTGTAATCCTGCGCCTTTGGGAGGCTGAGGTGAGTAGATTGCCTGAGCCCGCGGGTTCGAGACCGCCTGGGCAGGCGAGACCTCATCTCTACAATAAATCAAAAAATCATCCGGGCGTGATAGCGCATGCCTGTAATTCCGGCTACTCGGGAGGCTGAGGCGGAAGGGTCGCTGGAGCCCAGCAGGTCGAGGCTGCGGTGGCCGGGAGCGGCCACTGCACTCCAGTCTGGGTGACAGAGTGAGACTCCAACTCAAAAAAAAAAAAACAAATTCAGAGCTTTATTTAGCCTATTTCCTTAAACTTTAACAGACGTCTACCAGTACTTCCAATAACTTGAAGACAAAGTCACAAGACAGCTCACTAGTATCTTAGAGAGAAAGCTATAATGTTTAGAGAAAAACAAAATGTGCAAAAACAAAACCATAGCTCCCTGTATGACACCAGGGGCCCACCTCACAAACTGGGCAGTCATAACTTTAGTAACCTTATCTTTTCTGGGTCTAAATTTTCATGCAGTACTGCCTTGAGATGAAAGAGGAGGGTTTTCAACCCTCAAAACAATTCCCCAGCTTTACCTCTGACTGAATTAAGTACACTCAGGGCACAAAACTTAATACAAAGAGATTAGTGCAAGGAATCAGTTTAACAACTCAAGGAAAGCATAGTAAAGTCAAGCCCGAAAGACTCTTATATGGATCGTAAGATTGTGACCACTGAGCAGTTCACAGAAAATGCACAGGAAGAAGCTGCTTATCTCCATTTTTCATCCCCATAGTGATATATATAATGTTTGTATTTCATCCCCATAGTGATATATGTAATATTTACCATCTACATAGTACTTTATTATATAGTCCAGATTATTTTGTAATCACAATTCTGAAATTATTGCATTACAATAATCAAATGTGACAAATTAAAGATTATTTTCCTTCTTCAAAGTATTCAGATTACACAAGATGGGAGAAAATCAGGATGGCAAAGTAGAGAAACCGTCTTCCAGTGCCTCAAAATCTTGTCAAAAAGATGGTAGAATTTCTAAATTGGGGGTTTATTTATTGACTGATTTATCTATTTATTTATTTATTTGAGTTGGGGTCTCACTCTGTTGCCCAGGCTGGAGTACAGTGACACACTCATGGCCACCGCAGCCTTGACCTGCTGGGCTCAGGTGATTCTTCCACCTCAGTTTTCCAAGTAGCTGGAACCACAGGCATGTGCCACCATGCCGAGCTGATTTTCTGATTTACTGTAGAGATGAGGTCTCGTCATGTTATTCAGGCTGGTCTTGAACCCCTGAGCTCAGGTAATCTTCTCACCTCCACCTCCCAAAGTGCTGGGATTACAGGTGTGTGCCACTGCACCCAGCTAAAATTGGAGAGTTAAAGAAACCTAAAGTATCCAATGATTTCAGGTGATAAAGAAACTAAATAAAGTTCAGAAGGAATATAAGCCATTTGCCCAAGGTCACCAAATGAATTAGAGGCAAAGCCAGAAGGAGAATACAGGCCTTCTGACACTCAATTCAGCCCTTCCATACTACCACAGTGCCTTTTCTTTAAACAAATAATAAAACCATGTGCAGGATTCTGGGCTATTCGAATCAGCACATTATCTTGTCTTTTAAAATGCCAAGACTCTCCTCACATCCACTTACCAAAAAACAAAAATATTGCAACAAAATCTACAGCAGCTATCATGCCTGCCAATATGAAGGGAAGATCAGATCAATAAAACAGGCCAAGCAACTCACTGGAAGGAAAGGTGAATGTAGCAGGATTGTGATGATAGCAAAAGGAGAAACAATGCTGCTAGGCCTCAATGCTGAGCAAAAGGGCTCTATAGTATACCTCGTTTTAGATATCCAAGGTCAATGATTACTACTGTATTTTTATTTATTTGTTTGTTTGTTTGTTTGAGTCTCACTCTGTCGCCCAGACTGGAGTGCACTGGCACACACAACCACTGCAACCATGACCTGCTAGGCTCAGGCAATTCGCCCACCTCAGTCTCCCAAGGAGCTGGAAATACAGATGTGAGCCACCATAACCAGCTAATTGTCTGATTTATTGTAAAGATGAGGTCTCGTTAAGTTGCCCAGGCTGATCTCAAACCCCCGGACTCAGGCAATCCTCTTGCCTCTGCCTCCTACAGAGCTGGGATTACAGGTCTGAGCCGCTGCGCCCAGCCAATAATTACTACTTTAATTTTTTTTTTAATTTTTGAGTCAGGGTCTCACTCTGTCACCGAGGCTGAAGTGTAGTGGTTCAATTATGGCTCATCACAGCCTCAACCTCCTGGGCTTAAGGGATTCTCCTGCCTCTGCCTCCCAAGTAGCTGGGACTACAGGTGTGCACCATTACACCTTGCTAATTATCTTATTTTTTTATAGAAATGAGGTCTCGCTATGTTATCCAGACTGGCCTCAAACTCCTGGGTTCAAGCATTCCTCCTGCCTCAGCCACCAAAAGTGCTGGGATTACAGGCATGAACTACCACACCTGACTAATTTTCATAATTTTATTCAAAACATCATATAAGCTTTTTTTTTTTGAGCTGGAGTCTCACTCTGTCACCTAGACTGGAGTGCAGTGGCCGCTCCCGGCCACCGCAGCCTCAACCTGCTGGGCTCCAGCGATCCTTCCGCGTCAGCCTTCCAAGTAGCTGGAACTACAGGCATGCGCTACCACGCCTGGCTAATTTTTGATTTATTGTAGAGATGAGGTCTTGCTAAGTTGCCCAGGTGGGTCTCGAACCCGCGGGCTCAGGCAGTCCACTCACCTCAGCCTCCCAAAGGCATGGGATTACAGGCTGAGCCACCGAGCCCGGTTTATATAAGCTTTTTAAAAAGTGCACAGGATAGCTTTATAACAAAAAGCAACAAATACTGTATGATTCCTCCTATAAAGAGATACCTAGCCGGGCTCGGTGGCTCAGCCTATAATCCCGTGCCTTGGGAGGCTGAGGTGAGAGGATTGCCTGAGCCCGCGGGTTTGAGACCCGCCTGGGCAACTTGGTGAGACCTCATCTCTACAATAAATCAAAAAATCAGCCGGGCGTGGTAGCGCATGCCTATAATTCTGGCTACTTGGAAGGCTGAGGTGGAAGGATCGCCGGAGCCCAGCAGGTTGAGGCTGCGGTGGCCGGGAGCAGCCACTGCACTCCAGTCTGGGCGACAGAGTGAGACTCCAACTCAAAAAAAAAAAAAAAAAAGAGAGATACTTAGAGTAGTCAGAATTATAGAGACAAAGTAGAATGGTAGTTTCCAGGGGCTAGGGTCAGGTGGGAGGGAATAGGGAGATATTGTTTAGTAGGTATAGAGTTCCAGTTTTACAAGATGAAAACAGCTATGCAGACAGATGGTGGTGACACCTGAATATCATTATGAATGCATTTAATACATTAAGATGGTAAATTTTATTTGCATTTCACCAAATAAAAAAAATTTTAAGTAATAGTCAGTAGGGATAATATAACCAGAAAAACATTTTTAAAGCATCAATTAGACAGCTGAAAGGAGAACAGAGCTGGGTGATGGCAAGGCATGAGAGCAAACAGGGAGTGCAATTAGGAGACTATTGGAAATGTCTGAGAGATGAAGGTGGTTTAGTCAAGGACAGAGTCGGGCAGATAGTAGGAAATAGATTTGGGGCTAGACACGGTAGCTCACACCTATATTCCCAGCATTTGGAGGCTGAGGCAGGAGAATCACTTGGATCCAGAAGTTCAAGACCACCCTGGGCAACACAGTGAGACCTCATCTCTACAAAAATTAAATTAGCTAGGTGTGGTGGCACACACCTGTAGTCCCAGCTACTTGGGAGACTGAGGCAGAAGGATTGCCTGAGCCCAGGAGGTTGAGGTTGTGGTGAGCCATGATTGTGCAAGTGCACTCCAGCCTGTGGGACAGTATGAGACTCTGACTCAAAAAAAAAAAAAAGAGAGAGAGAGAAAGAAAGAACAGTGCAAGCAATATTCAGGCATCACGGAACGCCAGGCACAAATTATATTATTTCCATCATCCATGAAGATATACAGATTTCTAAAGGAATATAATGCCAATTGTTTTTAACCACTAAACCATTCTAGCCATTCAACTAATCCTAATTTTAGGAATTAAATACCACCAAAACACATTCATAATGGCAAATACCTTCAGAATCTTCAAGAAAATACCTTACTCTCCCAAATGAGAAAATATGGACCAATTCCTCTTGACGAATTCAGAGATTATATACTACATGCCTGAAAGATTCTTTCAAAATATAATCTCTGCCAGGCAGAGTGGCTCATGCCTGAAATTCCAGCACACTTTGAGAAATGAGAGGTTGCCTGAGCCCGGGAGTTGAAGATCAGCATGGGCAACTTGCCAAGTCCTTGTCCCTACAATAAATCAAAAAATTAGCCAGGCATGTTGGCACACGGCTGTATTTCCATTTACTTAGAAGGCTGAGACAAAAGGATCACCTGAGCCCAGGTCATCGCTGCAGTAGCCATGATCATGCAATTGCACTCCAATCTGGGTGACAGAGTAAGACTTCAACTAAAAAAAAACTCAAAAATTCCTGCCTTAAGCATTAACCTTTTTTATAACTCAGATAAAATAAAACATTATATACCAATTCACCAAGTCTTTACCTCTACCACGAAGCTACTGGCATTTTGAGTGAACAATTCTATGTTTTGGACTATTACCCCAGTACCTGATCACCAAATGCTAGTGATACATCACCCATAGTGACTTAACAACCAAAAATATCCCCATATTTTTCCAAATACTCTACGGAGATATGGTACCTTCCCCATGAAGAACTACTGAAAAATTTAGCTGATAATTACTCTTAGATCAACTGATCATCACTTAATGAACTGTAGTCTCTAATTTAGGGAAGAGATGTAAGTAAAGTAGCTAACAGTGCCTTGAATTAACCATTTCCAAGGTATGAATTGAGATCACATAATCTGAAGTAGAAAGAATATTTGCCTTTTTTTTTTTTTTTTTTTTGGTAGTACTGGGCAGTCCCTAGGTGTTATGTTCAAAGTAGCATGCAGCAAATGTAGACATTTAAGGGGGGGAAATGGTTACCATATGGACTCTACAAGTATCCTAAGTTAAATGTGATTCTAAATTTCCTCCAAAGGATTGCTTTAGGTCAGGAGTTTGAAACTAGCCTGGGTAACATAGCAAATTACCACCAAAAAATTTTAAAAAAAAAAAATTTCCTTTCAGCCAGGCTCAGTGCTCACGCCTGTAACCCCAACACTCTGGGAGAAGAGGAGAAAGACTACCTGAGACCAGGAGTTTGAGACCAGTCTGGGCAACTTAGCAAGACCTCTTCTCTACAATAAATCAAAAAATTAGCCCGGCGTGGTGACATGCACCTGTAGTCCCAGCTACTTGAAAGGTTGAGGTAGAGTTCCTGAGTCCAGCAGGTCAAAGCTGTGGTGGCCATGGGCATGCCACTGCAATCCAGCCCAGGCAACAGAGGGAGATTCTGACTCCTGACTCCAAAAAAAAAAAATTGTCCTTCCAAGGATGGGACAAAGATAATTACAGAAGAAATGTCTAAAATTATTTTCCTGAGCAAAGTCTACAGGTACATTTACATGTTTATGCATATAGTGCATAGATTTAAGGAAAAAGTCACTAAGTATTATGTGGCAAGTTTTATCAGATTTTGAAGAATATATAACTTACTGAAAGCTTGTGACCAGAAACTATGCCAAATACCTATTTAATCCTCACAGCAAACTTATGAGGCATTATTATTCTACTTTACAAAGGAGAATACTAAGGTATACAGAGGTTAAACAACTTTTGAGCCACAGTTCAAATCCAGATAACTCCAGGCACCTCACTAAGAGCTGTATTGTTCTAAGGCACACATAAGAAGACTGGAGGAAGTGATTCTTAAAAACAGGAAAGAATTTGTCTGAAAGCTATAAAAAATGTTAATACTCTACTAAAGTACAACCTTGAAAAGGCTATCAGTAAATAAATCATAAATTTCTTATGACCCAAGGAAAACTAGATTTGCATCCCAAGGCTCTTAAGCAACTTATTTAAACTCTGCACTTAAAAGTTCACATCACAAAGAAGCTCAAATTAAATGAACTCTAAACTCCATTTTTTTTACATATCGCCTCACACATAATACTCAATTTTCAAACACTGTTAGCCACTTTAGCTTGGTGCTCTAAGGAGAGGTATTTCCATTGTGACAACTACATGGTACTTCTTCTCTACAAGAGATAGCAAAAGAAAGTAATCAGTATGATCCTATAGATTATGTATTATAAAGAGAAAAAGACAAATTACAATGGATAAATCTGGCAGACAGGAACTTAAACAAATGATGAGACAAACTAACATCATAGACCTTTAAACAGCTCAGGTATATTACAATATTCACTTATTATTTTTACTGAACATCTGAATACTTACACACAGAACAAAATTCTCCAAATTAGCAAATACCTAGCTAATTTTGTGTGTGTGCCTAATACACACACAAAAAAAATCCAATAAATTAGTTCCTTTAAAAACAAGTAAACACCAAAGGAAGTGAACGAGAAAACCATGGTTAGTAACAAAAGCTCTTACTGAGAGGCCTGAGGCATTACAGGATCATATATTTCAAAGAAAAAATATAACTCTGAATAGAAGCTAAATAAATCCCTTCTTTTCAAGAAAGGTTACACTTTTTAGTAGTGAAAAAATGAAATAAAGATGACAAAAGAGTGTTATTTATGCCCGACTAGCAATAAAAAACTAATATATAAGAAGGGGAAAGAAGACATGCAATCGGCAGAATGGTGGAAAACTTTGCAGGAGGAAGAAGATTAAATCTAATGCAGAACTTAATATAATGTGCAGAATAACTTTAAAGGAATTTAAAAAGTGATGTTTACAAGGGAACCTTGTGGGCCAGGCATGGTGGCTCAGCCTGTAATCCCAGCACTCTGGGAGGCTGAGGCGAGAGGATTATCTGAGCCTGGGGATTCGAGACCTGCCTGGCAACATGGTCTCTACACTAAATCACAAAAACTAGCCAGGTGTGGTGGCACATGCCTGTGGTTCTGTGGTGCATCTGTAGTTCCACTTACTTGGAAGGCTGAGGCGGAAGGATTGCCTGAGCCTAGCAGGTTGAGGCTGCGGTGGCCGTGAGCGTGCCACTGCACACCAGCCTGGGTGACAGAGTGAGACTCCAAAAAAAAAAAAAAAATTGATCTATGCACTTCAAACAGGAAATTTTGTAGTATGTAAATTGTACCTAAATAAAACTGTTTTTTAAATAGCATTATTGGCTGGGCACAGTGGCTCAACCCTGTAATCCCAGCACTTTGGGGGCCTGCAGGTTCCAGACCAGCCCAGGCGACTTGGTGAGACCTCATCTCTACAGTCAAAAATCAAAAATTAGCCAAGCGTGGTAGCGTGCACCTGTAGCGTCTTGGAAAGCTGAGGTGGAAGGATCGCCGGAGGCCAGCAAATCGACGCTGGGGTGGCCGTGAGCATGCCACTGCACTGCAGCCTGGGCGATAGAGTAAGACTCTGAATCAAAAATTTTAAAAAGTGTTACTTGTTCACCAAACAAGGAAAAATTATATTAAGGTTTCTCTGACTAAACTATTAAAAGTAGTCAAGATGGAAAACACAGTAATTCATTCAATAGAAAAATAACAATGAAAATGTTCATAGATTAACAAATGTTCATGTGTCCATTTCAGCCCTTGGTACCTAGTATCTCTAGGTAATGCTTTATAGACCTTGCTCTGACCACAATAAAAGCTCATTATTTTAAGAGTTGAAAAACAGATTTGGGCCGGGCATGGTGACTCACATCTATAATCCCAGCACTTTGAGAGGTGGAGGCGAGAGGATTGCCTGAGCTCACAGGTTTGAGACCAACCTGGGCAACTTGGTGAGACCTCATCTGTACAATAAATTGAAAAATTAGCCGGGCTACTTGGAAGGTTGAGGTGGAAGGATCGCCTAAGTCGAGCAGGTCGAGGCTGTGTTGGCCATGAGCGTGCTACTGCACTTCAGCCTGGGTGACAGAGTGAGACTCCAACTCAAAAAAAAAAAAAGAAAAATAGATTTGGAAACTGTAAAAGTAAAATAAGGAGAAGTAACACTTCAGTCTAATTTCATATCACGTAGGAGAGAGCTGAACAACGTATTCTGATCCCACAATTACTGCATATGACTGAGAGATGTAGAGACAGTACCTCCAATGAGAGAAGAATTTCAAGAGAAAACGTAAAAACAAAATAAAATGTATAATTGTTTTAAAAGTATGTATGCTAATTTCTTTATAAGCATAGTGACAACAGTCAATTCTCTTAACCAGTCAAAATAGCCAAATGGGGAATTTTGGAGTATATTTAGTGAAGATTAATTTGCATTGGTTCAGCAACTTTTGCACAAGTCTCCCAAAACATCAATACTATATTTTATTTAAGCTGTTTGTAGACACAAAGAGATCAGGCAAAACTGCACCTATAAATAACCCCAATTCAGATCTGCTTTGAACTCTGAAAATATTAAACCACTCTGACCTGCCCTGCACCAACTTCAGCACACCCTGGATCAAGAGTCTCAGCTTCCCAAAACAGCATAGGTGTCTCTAATTTCAGACCTGCTAGTCTCCTCCCATTCTTTGGCTAAATCAGCAGCAAGCTCAGAAGATAAAAACAAAAAACATCTAAATCATATGGGTACTTTCTTTTCTTCTCCATAAAACAACGGACCAGCAAACACAAATGAAGTAACATAAATCAATATGTAATCCTATTTCCTTTAAATGGCTATAATAAAGCTCAAAGCAGCTCAAGATACTAATAGTCATGAAAATAATATCCACGTAGGCTTGAAAAACTGTTAATATAAAAAAACTTGACATATTTTAATAAAAGAACATATGTGAAAGTTTACAGTACCATGCCTAACCCCAGTAAACATTTAATAAATTCAGCTTTTTTCTTTATTTTCCATTCATTCTTATAGTACAATATTTTCATCAATTTCATGTTTATTATTACCCCAGAATAAAAGTAGAACAATAGAAAAAAGACTTCCTGACTGATAACCCAGCTCAAACTCAGAAAATTTAAGCCACCAGATGATGATGAAGGGGTTCATTTGCAGAAGTTAAACTTTACCTTCTCCTCCTTTCTTGGCAGTAGTGTCAATTCCAAGGCCATATTGTTAATGTTATAGGAAGTGGCTACACTGTTTTTCTAGTAGCTAAAGGTTGCTTTTATTTGTGACAGAGAGAAAGCATGTCTCAAGAATCTATGCTGTTCTAAGTGCAACAAGAATTCAAAAACTGACAGCAACCCATAAAACTCCATGCACAAGTGGTTGTGAGGAGTATTGTTTTGGTTATCAAGTTTATTCTACAAGTTATCCAAGTCTCACACCAATGAGCAACGGGGTCCCAACATACTTAAGATGACAGAAAACTAGAACTACACAAACTAGCACTAGCCCTTGCTTTGACAGGAAACGTTCTAACAGAAATAGGTTTTCAGAACTATGCTTATAACTGTAGCTCTTTTTGTGGGCATCTGACATCAGACAGATATGTGAGCCAAAGCCACATCTGGTATACTTTTGTTTAGAAGGACAGATCCTGTCATCAATAACAAAATTCTAGGTGCCCTTGATGGCCTGTCTGGCTACTGTCAAGTCAGACCCTTTATTACATTTAGGTTATAATTCACATAGGCTATTGAGTTTTAGAGTGATCAGAATTAGCTAGCCTATCACTATTCACCATCCCAAATTGGTTTACATAATGACTCCAATACAAGAACTTCTACCCTCAAGGACAGAGAGATAGAGATGTGTGTGAGTGGGTATTTGTATAAATTCATAGTTCTATTCTATGACTACCCAACATTTTAAATTGGTTATGCTGTTCCTTAGCATTCTCTACATCCTAACAAGATAACTAGATGTAGTCCACAACATTAGATAAGCCATGATGCCAGACCATCATAGAGCCATGGTGAATGAGACTGAAAACATCACGTTTCCCTAAACAATAACCAAATATAACCTATTCTAGGTCAGTATAACTGAAAATACTAACAACCACATTAGGAAAGGAAATAAGAAGAGTAAATAAACCTGGGACCTACCTTGCTTATAATTCCCACAGACAGATGAGATTCAATTCCATGCCAACTACACCTCCGATCACTAAAATACAAACAGAAAAAAAAGTTTATGCAATATAAGCAGCTCTTCCAATTCCTAAAGGGCATTTGGTTTCAAAGGTAAGAGGTTGTTTCTTACCTCCTTTGTATCCTCTCCATGCCTACAACAGTCGTTGAGTTCTATCACTGGCAAAAAGGCTCACACGGTTGGATAGGTAGCACTATATGAGCACTTGTTATATGCTAGACACTGTTCTAAGTGCTTAAATGTACTAATTAATCTAATTCTTACAACAACCTTGTGAGACAAGTACTTATTAACTTATTTTACATCCAAAGGACAATGACTTATACCTCTGAAAATTGCTATTATTGGTGTTAAGAAATGCCTCTTAAATAAACATAGGTGCCGGGCACAATGGCTCACGCCTCTAAACCCAACACTTCGGGAGGCGGAAGTGTGAGGACTGCCTGAGCCAAGGTTCAAGACCAGTCTGGGCAACATGGCAAGAACTTGTCTCTACAATAAATCAAAAAATTAGCCAGGCATGGTGGTGCACGCCTATAGTTTCAGCTACTTTGAAGGCTAAAGCAGAAGGATCACCTGAACCCAGTAGCTGCAGTGGCTGTGAGCATGCCATTGCATTCCAGCCTGGGCAACAGAGTGAGAATCCAACTCAAAAAAAAAAAAAAAAAAAAAGGCAATTTCAACCATTGTAGCTGGGTCATCTTAATAGTTTATATCTACAAATGTTCCATATTTATATTTATTGAGTCCCCACAATGTGATGAGCACTATGCCAGATGCTAAAGAGGATTCATTCTCTCCTCTTAAGGAGTCAAGAAACTAGCTGGATAGATTAAACAACAAAAAACAGTTCAAGAAATGGAAGTCTCTATTATAAGACATAATACAACCTCTTTATGCAATCAGTCAATCAAAAATTAGTAAGCTTTCAGGAAAGGGGATGAAAGCTTCCCATAAGAGATGTCCTAAAGCTGGACATTTAAAAATAGGTTAGACTGGCAAAGAAGAAAGACTTTCCAGATGAGGAAAAGAGAACAAAGACATGGCAGCAGGGACAGAAATGGGTCTTCAAAGTCTGATCCCACCCAGTCTCTCTAGTCTTTGCTCTCGCTACTGATCCCCAACTTCTACTCCCCCCATTAGCTACATCAAACTTCCTTCTAGAACATACAATCTTTGACAGTTCTATTGTATCTCCTACTGCCTGGAATGTTCTTTCCCCCTTTTCCCTGCTGGGTAACATCAGCTAATGCTGGCATACAGGACACTCAATAAAAGACAGCCTCTGTCATAAAAAATGTTTATTACTATTTAAAATTCAACTAAGGCCAGGTTCAGTGGCTCAGCCTGTAATCCCAGAACTTTGGGAGGCCGAGGCGAGTGGATTGCCTGAGCCTGTGGATTCAAGGCCAGCCCGGGCAACTTAGTGAGACTTCTTCTCTACAATAAAATTTTTTAAAAATTAGCCAGGAAGCCGGGCTCGGTGGCTCAGCCTGTAATCCCGTGCCTTTGGGAGGCTGAGGTGAGTGGATTGCCTGAGCCTGCGGTTTCGAGACCCACCTGGGCAGCGAGACCTCATCTCTACAATAAACAACAAAAAAAAATCAGCCGGGCATGGTAGTGCATGCCTGTAATTCTGGCTACTTGGAAGGCTGAGGTAGAAGGATCGCCGGAGCCCAGCAGGTCGAAGCTGCAGTGGCCGGAAGCGGCCACTGCACTCCAGTCTGGGCGACAGAATGAGACTCCAACTCAAAAAAAAAAAAAAATCAGGAGTGGTGGCGTGTGCCTGTAGTTCTGGTACTTGGAAGGCTGGGATCGACGCTGGGATGGCCATGAGTGTTCCACTGCACTCCAGCCTGGACAATGGAGTGAGACTCCAACTCAAAAAAATAAAAAATAAAATAAATAAATAAATAATCCAACTGAAACTTTTTTCTAAAGCCTTTCCCAATTCCCTCATTATTACTCTACTTGCCTCTTCTCCATGTTCTCATAACATTTGTCCATTTCTCCATAAGCAGTTAAAACATTGTCCCCAGGTTTTCTTTCCTCTTTCTCTTTATCTGAACAAGTCATCTTTATACAACTCCATTTCCCCCCAAGATTTAGTAGTATCTGGTACATAATAGGTGCTCGTTATATACTTGTTGATTGAAAGCCCAAATGATCAGAATTTTAAAAATGAATAATGATAGAGCTCTTTTTAAGTCAGCTGCCTTAGTATATTTTGAACAATTCAGCTTGTCAAACTCCAGTGTACTTCTACATTTTCAGGAATACATCTGCTACATAATTACACCAACAAGTCATGCACAAAAAAATAAAAGGGATTCATTAAAAACCACCGACTAGTTTTTGCTCATAATAAAATTAAGTCCTCATCCATGGCAACTAAGACATAAACTGAAGATTAATGAATTTGGTTGATAAGTTAAGTATCGTGATTGGTCTTTCTTACTCAAACAGTACCACAGCTTTATGTGTAGACTACTTATAGTACTTATATTGGTACTTATAAGTACTTATACTTATAAGTAGTACTTTATGTGTAGACTACTTATAGTACTTATATTGGCTTTAGTCATGGATCATGGAGGTTACAAATTTAGAAGTCCAATGACAAATATAAAGTTTATTTTTAGAAACTCTCCATATGGCAGGAGTTTAAGAAGTAAAACAGCAGTTTTTTTCCCTGCTGAAAGAAGAGGGTAGCAGATTGCCAAAGGAGCAAACCCTCTCCTGACTCTGCTCCTGGCACTGCTTAATGCAGAGGAAGAAATGTGCAGGGCAAGTAAGGTCCTCACTGAAAATCAATCACCCAGGAAAACAGGCATTTTTAATGTCTGTCCTAATCAAGGCTTAAGTTTGTTTGTTTGTTTGTTTGTTTGTTTGTTTGTTTTGAGTTGGATTCTCACTCTGTAGCCCAGACTGGAGGGCGGTAGCACCGCATTCTCAAACGGCTGGGATCAGGAAATCCTTCCGCCTCAGCCTTCCAAGTAGCTGGAACTACAGGCACACATCACCATGCCCGGCTAATTTTTTTATTTATTGTAGAGATGAAGACTCACCAAGTTGCCCAGGCTGGTCTCAAACCCATGGGCTCAGGCAATCCTCTCACCTTGGCCTCCTAAAGTGCTGGGATTATAGGCATGAGTCACCGTGACTGGCCTTAAGTATTAATTTTATTCATACCCACGTTCATTTAAAACACATTTATAGCCTGGAACTTTAAAAATGTTCTAATGTGCTAGTCTGTCCACATATTAATCAAGTCAGCCAGGTTTGAACATGCTAAGCTTAAAATACACTCCTGATCGTTATGCAAAATATGAGCTCAATCTTTTATTCTCAGGAAAAGGAACTTAGGGAAGAATGACTAAAGCAACAGTATTTTAATGAAAGCTACAACAGAAAAAGTCAACTCCTAAATAGTTATGTGTTACTTTTTAAAAATATCTGAATAAAAATAAGACACAAGTTAATGAGAGATTTTTGATATTAATCTCAAGATGAGATCCTGGATTTTAGTTCAAAGATGTTAGAGAATGTATTTTAAAACTGATTTCTACATGAGGCCATTTTATATAAAGACTGTTTTAGTCATCCACTGACTAAACCCCTTTAGAATCCAATTCTAACTCATGTTATATAGAAATGAATTCTATTTTTATATGAACAGTATTAAAAGCAAAATTCCTTTAATTTAATCAGCTTTAGAGAAATGCCAATAAAACCTAGAATGACTTAACTTTTATAACTAGAGTCTCAGAAGCTAACATATCCAATCTCTTCAAAAGCATAAGAGCCTAGTAACCTGATAAAAGAAAAACTGTGGGCTAGGGGTGGTAGCTCAAGCCTTTAGGAGGCCAGGAGTTCAAGACTAACCTGGGCAACACAGAGAGACCTGTCCCTAAGGAAATTAAAAATTAAAAAATAGCTGAGTGTAATGGTGCACGCCTATAATCCCAGCTACTCAGAAGACTGAGGTGGGAGGATCACTTGGGTCCAGGAGTTTGAGGCTGCAGTGAGCCATGATTATGCCACTGCACTGCAGTCTGGGAAACAGAGTGAGACCCTATCCTAAAAAAAAGGAAAAGAAAAATTAGGACCAGAATCTGATTACTAGTCCAATGCACTTATTCTGCTACATACTACTAAACACACTGCTTTACTAAGGCAGAAAATGTTTCAGAAATTACAACAGAAAAGTATCCATTCCCTAATTGGGAAGATTTTTTTTTCTATTTTATTTTATTTTAAAGCAGGATTTATTGAGAAGACAGAAAAGCTCCCACAGTAGGAGGGGACTCGAAGGGGTTGCCCAATTTTTTAATTTTAAAGATGTAGGAGCCGGGCTCAATGGTTCAGCCTATAATCCCACGCTTTGGGAGGCTGAGGTGAGTAGACTGCCTGAGCCAACGGGTTCGAGACCTGCCTGGGCAACTTGGCGAGACCTCATCTCTACAATAAATCAAAAAATTTAGCCGGGTTGGTAGCATGTGCCTGTGGTTCCAGCTACTTGGAAGGCTGAGGCAGAAGGATCGCCGGAGCCCAGCAAGTCAAAAAAAATTAAAAATAAAGATGTGGGATACTATTCAGGGTTGTGTATACAAATGTTGATTATGCAGGTACCCTTGGGGAAGATTTTTTTTTTTTTTTTTTTGAGTTGGAGTCTCACTCTGCCGCCCAGACTGGAGTGCAGTGGCCGCTCCCAGCCACCGCAGCCTCGACCTGCTGAGCTCCGGCGATCCTTCCGCCTCAGCCTTCTGAGTAGCCCGAATTACAGGCATGCGCTACCACGCCCGGCTGATTTTTTGATTTATTGTAGGGATGAGGTCTCGCTGCCCAGGCGGGTCTCGAACCCGCAGGCTCAGGCAATCCACTCACCTCAGCCTCCCAAAGGTGCAGGATTACAGGCTGAGCCACCGAGCCTGGCTCGGGGAAGAGTTTTAAAATTACATATGTGTGCCCTAAAAAATTGGAAATACTATCTCTTGAAAACATGGGCAGTAGAAAACTATAGCAATTACTTTCAATGCCTTTGGCTCAATACATGGATGCTCACATTAAATTCTCTGCTGGAAGTTTAGCTTTAAAAAGTTCTTACATAAACCGGGCTCGGTGGCTCAGCCTGTAATCCCGCACCTTTGGGAGGCTGAGGTGAGTGGATTGACTGTGCCCGCGGTTTCAAACCCGCCTGGGCAGCGAGACTTCATCTCTACAATAAATTAAAAAATCAGCAGGGCGTGGTAGCACATGCCTGTAATTCCGGCTACTTGGAAGGCTGAGGTAGAAGGATCGCCAGAGCCCAGCAGGTGGAGGCTGTGGTGGCCAGGAGCGGCCACTGCACTCCAGTCTGGGCGACAGAGTGAGACTCCAACTAAAAAAAAAAAAGTTCTTACATTCCAAAGAGGGTGAGAATAATTTTTACCGTCTAACATGACATTAACCTTATCTTCTAAAAAATAAACTTCACATAAAAAAAATAAGCAATTTCATAGAATTCATAGAACTCAGGATCTTTTTTGCAATAAACATGTCTTCTGAAAGTGTGTTAATTTGGGAGAAAGGAATGCAAAAAATAAAAGAATAGTAACAAAAATAGAATAGAAGGGTAAAAAAGGAAGAGGAAAACAAAAAAAGAAAATCGGCCGGGCTAGATGGCTCAGCCTGTAATCCCAGCACTTTGGAAGGCCGAAGTGAGTGGAATGCCTGAGCCCGCGGGTTCGAGACCCGCCTGGGCAACTTGATGAGACCGCATCTCTACAACAAAACAAAAATTAGCCGGGTGTGGTAGCGCGCACCTGTAGTTCCAGCTACTTGGAAGCCTGAGGCGGAAGGATTGCCCGAGCCCAGCAGGTCGAGGCTGCGATGGCCAGGAGCGGCCATTGCACTCCAGTCTGGGTGACAGAGTGAGACTCCAACTCAAAAAACAAATAAATAAATAAATAAAATAAATAAAATAAATTTAGAGGTTTGACTGTTACTGAAAAATGAGGAGGGGGGAAAATCCCGAATTAAATGAGTGAACTGTGGTTTTTAAGCAGTCTCAACAGATATGGCTACATAACTCCTCAAACTGAACACCTATTACAAAAATCTTATCTCACTCTGCCAGATTCCTGTTTGCTCTTTCTTCTGCACTCAAACAGAACATTAAATAAACTGAGCCCCTAGAGCAGATAAGGGCATCAGAAATGCAAATCCAGGTAGACCCCTCAAAGTGTTAGTACTACTGGAGTTATCAGAGTCTTACAGGAGAGTAAATAGAGACCACTGTGGTCCTAGACATGTTCATAACCTCTTACAGAAGAGATTAAAAACCTGGATGAGGCCAGGCGCGGAGGGCTCAAGCCTGTAATCCCAAAACTTTGGGAGGCCAAGGCAAGAGAATTGCCTGAGCCCAGGGGTTTGAGACCAGCCTGGGCAACTCGGTGAAACCTCATCTCTACAATATATTAAAAAAATATTAGCTGGGTGTGGTGACGCATGCCTGTAGTTCCAGCTCCCTGGAAGGCTGAGGTGGAAGGATTACCTGAGCCCAGCAGGTTGAGGCTGTGGTAGCCATGAGCACGCCACTGCACTCCAGCCTGGGTGACAGAGTGAGACTCCAACTCAAAAAATTAAAAATAAAGAAACCAGCAGGGCTCAGTGGCTCAGCCTGTAATCCCATGCCTTTGGGAGGCTGAGGTGAGTTGACTGCCTGAGCCCGCAGGTTCGAGATTCACCTGGGCAACTTGGTGAGACCTCATCTCTACAATAAATAAAAATGAGCTGGGCGTGGTAGCTCGCGCCTGTAGTTCCAGTTACTTGGAAGGTTGAGGCGGAAGGATCGCCGGAGCCCAGCAGGTTGAGGCTGCAGTGGCCGGGAGCAGCCACTGCACTCCAGTCTGGGTGACAGAGTGAGACTCCAACTCAAAAAAAAATAAAAAATAAAAAAAATAAAGAAACCTTTATGAAGCAATATACTCTGCTGCTTTTCATATTCACCAAAAATCTTTTCTTTCTGATTATCAGTTTAACTCATACAGAGATTTTTAAAGAACAGTTAATGTAAAAATTGATTAAGGTAACAAGGGGAAAATGGAAGCAATACCATATATACTATGGAGGGAGGGAGGAAATAAAGATGACCCATGTACCTCACTGCTGGTCAACCCAGTGGGAGTATTCAACCTATAGTACTAGAATATACACAGTATTTTACAAAACAGAAAAATAAATCTCAAAATGCCTGCTTATAAGAAGAGTTTCAAACTCTATAAAACGACTCAGTTTTCCCTTCACCTGTCAGTATCCCATAACAAGCCTTGGAAATACCTTGTTTGAACTGTGTATTAAGACTCAGGTTAGTAGTTCCAGAGATGCAATACACCTCTTGCTTTTTGAAACTGCAAAGCAAAACCCACTTTATAGTTTTCAAGTATTTTAATATCTATTCTTTTATGTGACTCTCCTAACCTGGAAAGTGGTTGAGAGATGATGGAGATGATAAAGAGAAAACTGCAGCAAAACCTCTACAATAACTGAAATCATAGGGGAAGGAGTCACTTGCTTATTAGTGTTCTAAATAAGAGAGAATTCAGACCTGATTTAAACACCTCTGCAGCTAGTCTTATTGTCTATTTACATATGCTTTTTTGCATACAGATTCCTGGTTTGCTTTTTCTCAGAATAAATTATTTTAATTTTTCAAGATAGGTAATATATAACATTTTTAATCAAATAAAGTATATAGTGAAAAGTAAGTCGGGCTCGGTGGCTCAGCCTGTAATCCCGCGCTTGGGAGGCTGAGGTGAGTGGATTGCCTAAGCCCACGGGTTCGAGACCCACCTGGGCAACTTGGTGAGACCTCATCTCACAATAAATAAATAAAAAAAAAGTAGGTCTCTTTTCTATCCCAGTCACCCAGTAATCTTTCCCAGAAACGATTTCAATATTCTTATTAATTTAACATTCTTGATGACTGAATCACTCTCCATGCTTACAAGGAAAAAAAAGCAGAATGGCTTAGCTAGTTACTGAATTACTAAACAGAGTATATCTCCATACCACTGAAGTCTGAGACTCTGCACAGTGGGGCCACCTTCAACCTACATTCATGCCCTTTCTACAGATATTACTGTGCACATGCATACACATCCACACCCAAAGGAGAAGGTTCTTCTGTGGGGGGCGTGGTAAAATATATATAACATACAGTTGACCATTTTAATAAATTTCAGTGTACAATTCAGTGGCATTATGCTCAGTCACAATGTTGTGTGACCATCACAGCTAGCCATTTCTAAAACCTTTTCATCATCCTAAACAGAAACTCTGTAACTGTTATTCAAATATATAAACTGCTTTGTTGATATTGGGTCTAGGTAACATGAAAGCACTAATTTAAACAAAAGAAACAGTTAAATAGACTAAAATTCATTCATTCATTTATTCAACAATTACTAAGTAAGGACCTATTATGTGCCAGACACTGTAGTTGCATGCAATACACCAGTGATCAAGACAAATATAAATCCCTGCTCTCATGAAGCTTACATTCTAATGGGGGGGAAATAAACAAAAAAATAATAAACATAATAAGTAAACTATGTGAATCTTACAGTATAATACATGTTTTAGAAAAAAAAAAGTAGAGCAGAATAAATGGAATCAAAAGTGCTGAGGCAGAGGAGTTCTAATTTAAATAAGGTGATTTAGGGTTGGTCTCATTGAGAAAGTAACACTGAAGCAAAGGGTTGATGGTGTTGAGAGAGTTAACCATGCATATACCTAGGAAAAGAGCATTCCAGACAAAGAAGCAAAAGCTTCAAAACAGAAGCAGGACTATCATTTTCTAGGAACAGCAAGAAAGCTAGTGTGGCTATAGCAGAGAGAACAATGGGGAATGTAGTAGCTGAGATAAGACAGGTTAATAGAAGACCAAATAATATAAGGCCTAATGAGATTGAACACAGAGCCGGGCTTGGTGGCTCAGCCTGTAATCCCGCGCTTTGGGAGGCTAAGGTGAATGGATTGCCTGAGCCTGCGGGTTCGAGACCCACCTGGGCAACTTGGCGAGACCTCATCTCTACAATAAATAAAAAATTAGCTGGGCATGGTAGCGCGCACCTGTGGTTCCAGCTACTTGGAAGGCTAAGGTGGAAGGATCGCCGGAGTCCAGCAGGTCAAGGCTGCGGTGGCTGGGAGCGGCCAACGCACTCCAGTCTGGGTGATAGAGTGAGACTCCAACTCAAAAAAAAAAAAAAAAAAGAAACTGTACACAGAATAGAATGTAGAGCTGCTATAGTGTTTTTGAACAGAGGAGTGATATGATCTGACTTAGGTATAAAAAGAATGATTCAGGCCGCCCTGCTGAGAATAAAGAAAAGAGTAGAAGCTGGGAAATCAATTAGGAGGTACTACAATAATACAAGCAAAAACAGTGGCTTGGACCAGAGTAGTAGCAGCAGAGATGGTGAGAAATGGTTGACTTTTATATATTTATATATTTCTTGGATATAGTGTATGACAGGTAACAAGAGTTCAAAGTTTTGACAAGAGCAACTCGAAGAGTAGAGCTGCCCAAATAAAACAAGAAAAGCTGCTGGTGGAGGGAAAAAAAGTTTAAAGGGGAAAAATAAATGAATAGTTCATTTTTAGTTTGTAAATGTTGAGTTTGAGATGGCTGACTTTTCCAACTTTTCCAACTGATAAGTAGGGTTGGATTAATAAAATGTTTTATAACACTTTCATTTTACTATCTTATAATAGATGATAAACCACAAATTTAATTTGGCCTACAGTTTTTTATAACAAATTAATTTGAGCAGTTATCATATAGATAACAAAAGAAATCCTTATAATATAGTTTGGTGCTCATTAATTCCAAAAGACTTGCCATATTCTTTAAAGCTTGAAGATCAAGACTGAAATTCATTCCCTCACAGTCAGTAAATGAGGGAGAATAATAAAACTGAATGAGTTCCTGGCATCTATTGCCAACACTGAATTCATCCTGATAGCAACCTGAGGATTCCAGTGATTCTAGCAATGATTAACTTTAGTGTGACATAATTCTCTTGTTTTAAGCACAAATTTTTCTCTCCTTCTGTCCCTGAACAGAAGAGAAACCCACGAAGGACCACATTCTGGTCAAGGCCACCAGAGAAATCACAAAATCACACCATCTCACAGTCAGAAAGGGATCATCATGTGTCAACAAATACTTTCCAAGTGACCCTCTGCTAGATGCTAAGGCTACACGGATGATTATGACAAAATCCCTATTCAAGGCAGAAGAGGGAATAAAAGAGCAGATTATCAAAATAAATTGCTGAGAATGAACTTGGGATTACCACATCCACCATCTCCTGCTAATCTTACATGCATAAGACTCGTGGTGACTCAGAGTAAGGAGAATGCAAAGCTGCAGTCCTAGCATGGCTGGCACTTGCAACCTCTTAGAATCAGGGTCTTGTTCTCCTTTAAGGTTAGTTTAAAAAAAAATAGTTAAAGGTAATGATCATTTCTGCCCAACTTTATTTCTTCTTCATAAAAAAATTGGAATCACAAGAAAACACTGTTCTAGTCCAACCATTCACTCACTGCCAATCTCTAACTTTTACAAGATAATACTTAATCCTTTAGAATATTTGCTGAAAGAAAATAGTGCCTTCTATCCCCTTCCTAACGGAAATTTTATACACAAACTAGGCTATAGTACACTAGGTACAACTTTAACTTCCAGAATAAAACCAACCATAACCATTACTAATGCCACATGACTTTCCCTCAGACTCAAGTTCTAAACCATCTACCTCCCAAGGCTTAGGAGTCTTTCTAGCTTGGAGTCTTCTGGCACTCTTGCACTTCATTTTACTGCTAATTGTGACTCTCAGGAATTCACCCACAAAGAATGACAGGAATTTGTATTATTAATCTATAAACCATACTTCATTTTCATTTTCCAGACAAGTTTTAAAGACCTGTAATATACAAAGTCAAAAAAGTACCATCTGGGAGCCGGGCTCAGTGGCTCAGCCTGTAATCCTGCGCCTTTGGGAGGCTGTGGTGAGTGGACTGCCTGAGCCCGCGCGTTCGAGACCCGCCTGGGCAGGCGAGACCTCATCTCTACAATAAATCACAAAATTAGCCGGGTATGGTAGCGCACGCCTGTAGTTCCAGCTACTTGGAAGGCTGAGACGGAAGAATTGCCGGAGCCCAGCAGGTCGAGGCTGTGGTGGCCAGGAGCAGCCACTGCACTCCAGTCTGGGCGACAGAGTGAGACTCCAACTCAAAAAAAAAAATAAAAACAAAAAATAAAGAAAAGTACCATCTGTCTTTACACATCTCCAAAGGGAAAAACTTACCTCTGACATATTAAAATTTTTTTTTTTTTTTTTTTGAGTTGGAGTCTCACTCTGTTGCCCAGACTGGAGTGCAGTGGCCGCTTCCGGCCACCGCAGCCTCGACCTGCTGGGCTCCGGCAATCCTTCCGCCTCAGCCTTCCAAGTAGCCGGAATTACAGGCATGCACTACCATGCCCAGCTGATTTTTTGATTTATTGTAGAGATGAGGTCTCGCTGCCCAGGCGGGTCTCGAACCCACGGGCTCAGGCAATCCACTCACCTCAGCCTCCCAAAGGCACGGGATTACAGGCTGAGCCACCGAGCCCGGCTTGACATATTCATTTTTATTTGTTGGTAACTTCTCCCAATCCAACAGAAATATACTTAACTCCCATAGCATATTCTAGCAAACTGCTGCTATTTCAGCAATTACAATGAGTATACGCTTTCAATAGTGAATTAAACCTTGGGAGTGGCTTAGTACATGGAAATTCACCAGGTGACATAATCACTTAGATTCAAGGAGACAAATGGAATTTTTCTATCAGGTTTTTCCAAGAGCTAACCAGTCTTTAAACTGATTATACCTTCCTGAAGTATTTGCAGATGACATGGTATAATGTCTAAAATTTAATTAAAAATATTGAGGAGAAAGGGAGAGTAATGTTAAATGAGACTGGTCATGTGTTGGTAATCACAGAAGCTGGGTGGCAGGGCCACAGTAGTGGTTCGTTATAGTATTCTCTTTATTTTTACATACATTTGAAATTTTCCATAATAAGAATTTAAAAATTGACTGGGCGCAGTGGCCAGTATAATCCCAGTACTCTGAAAGCCCAAGGCAGGAGAATCACTTAAGGCCTGGAGTTCAAGACCAGGCTGTACAACACAGCAAGACTCTGTCTCTACAAAAAGTTTAATAATTAGCTGGGTGTTTGGCAAGCCTATAATCCTAGCTACTAAGGAGGATGAGGCAGGAAGATTGTTTGAGCTCAGGAGACCCGTGATGGAACCACTGCAGTCCAGCCTGGGTGACAGAGGAAGACCCCGTCTCAAAAACAAACAAAAGAAAAATGGAACCAATGAGCTCCATAATCTACCAGAGTAAAAGCTGTTAGTTTCTTACTATCTCACACTTATTTCTCACTGAACAAATATTTACTGAGCACAACCATTATATGCCAGGCACCAACCTGAGTGCTCAGAATACAATGATTAAATTTCCTCTCCCTTAAGGAATCAAGCAGGCAATCTGTTGCTATGAAAGAGGCAAGCACGTGATGTCAGACCAAAAAAGAAGAGACCTAATCTAACTATGACCAATCAGGAAAAGCTTCCCAGAAGAGGTACCATCTAAGTCAAATTCTGAAAAACTCAACCCCAAAAAACAAATCATTTCTTTCTGATCCATATTGACTTTTACCATCTTTTAGAGTATCAGATCAGCCAGCATATACCTGTTCCTTTATGAATTAAAGTATCCATTTTTCTATAAAGCAGAAGTTAGCAAACTATCATTCAACATATGTTTATTAAATATCATATGTCAGTATGTGCAAAGCAAAAACGATAAAACATGGTCTCTGCCCTTGTGGGGTTTATAATCTAACAGCATAGGAAAACAAAAACAAATAAGCAGGCCATCAAGAAGAAAACTAATTATAAGCCTCTACAAGTTATAAAGGAAACAAAAGAGGAACTTCTGTGGGCCTACTCTTTAAATATAGTGATAGGGAAAGCTGAAAGAACTGAAGACCAACGGATGACTGTGTAGTCAGCTGAAGGGATGCCAGGTAAGGTGGTAAGATCTGCAAAGATACAGTATGTATGCATCTTTAGGTCATGGGAGGAAATCTGGATATCATTCTAAGTACAATGGAAAAACATTGGTCATAAGGGCTTTAAGCAAGAAATGATGTGATTCCATTCATTCATTCATTCATTCTTTCACTCATTTATCAGTTTTACTCTGTCACTCAGGCTGGAGTGCAGTGGCACGCTCATAGCTACCGTAGCCTTGACTTGATAGGCTCAGGCAATCCTCCTGCCTCAGCCTTCCAAGTAGCTGAAACTACACACAGGCACGTGCCACCATGCCCAGCTAATTTTTTTACTTATTGTAGAGATGAGGTCTTGTCAAGTTGCCCAGGCTGGTCTCGAATTCTTGGACTCAAGCAATCCTCTCACCTCGGCCTCCCAAAGTGCTGGGATTATAGGGATGAGCCGCCACGCCTGGCCCCATTTATGTTTTTAAGATCATTCTAGGCCAGGCGTAGTGGCTCAAGTCTGTAATTCCACCACTTTGGGAGGTTGAGGTGAAAGGATTGCCTGAGCCCATGGGTTCAAGACCAGCCTGGGCAACATGGTGAGACCTCATCTCTACAATAAAATACAATAAAATAATTAGTTGGGTGTGGTGACACACGCTAGTAGTTCCAGCTACTCGGAAGGTTGAGGTGGAAGGATCTCCTGAATCCAGCAGGTTGAGGTTGCGGTGACCATGAGCATGCCACTGCACTCCAGCCTTGGGGACAGAGTGAGACTCCAACTCAAAAAAAAAAATCATTCTTACTACTCTGGAGAACATGGGTAGACAATACTTTTTTAACCAAAAAGAATTTTAGATTAGTAAAAACACCACAATTAATTTTGACTAGTCAAAATCATCTATGTGTTCCATTATCAACCTAAAATCTTTTAACTGCCCTACTTAATCCAGGCTTCATCTACAATTTTGTTTTGTTTTTTAAATGCTTACAACTATGGGTCACAACCTCTGAGGAGGTCCTGGGAAGCAAAAACAAGCCCATATGCCTGTGGGTTAGCATTCATCTCATTCTCCAATTGCCAAAGTCAGATTATTTTTCTCATTACTCATCTCCTATTCCACAATCAGCTTTTTGACTGAAAGGAAAGGAGTAGAGGACTTCCTTGAGTGTTTCAGGAGACAATAAACTCTACTGAACATCTGATAAGGAATGTGATTACATAACCTTTCTTCCTATTACCAACTATGTTCCAGGTGGGAACTCCACTATGAAAGCAATTCTTATTTTCCTGTCCAAATTTGCCAGATCTCAGAAAGTTGCCTAAAGCAATCTCATTTAATTCTCTCTAAAAAAAATTCTTCTCATTCCAAAGTGTGAACAAAAATAAATTTCGAATAGCATTTGCAATTGACAAGGGAAGGAAAATCAATTCCACTGTCAATCCCCGGGGCATGTGGCTAAAGAACGTTAATAAAGGGAATAATAAAGTTCGTTATGCTCAAAAAGATTTTACTCAGTTATTTGAAAAACAGAATGGAAGGAGAAATGGGAAACCATCAACCTCTACTGAATACTCATGAGTTTTACATATATTTCACTTAATCTTGACAGCATCTGTACAAGATAAGTGTATCTCCATTTTACTGATGAGGACATGGAGATCCAGAGTAACTTACATTGTTTCAAGGTCACACAGTTATTAAGTAGCTTCCATGGCCCATACTCTTTCCCTTAAACAAATGTTTAAAGTAAGTTCTAAATTACAGAAATTCATCCACATGACCAATGTACTAATAGATACGTTTTGTGTATGTTTGCATGTTATATACACATACTGTGCATGTATGTATGCTTCATCGGGAGATCTGATCACCAACTATATTTTTTCAGTGGGAAAAAATGTTTAAGTATTTCTCTTTGGCAACATCGGACCATCAGAAGGAAGTGCTGAAGAGTTAAGGGAGTTTGATGACAAAAGCTATCAAGGTTAACTTATTTGTTCCTTACAAAGCCAAAGAAGCTCATATGATACCTGGAGCTAGCAACAGTAACTTCCTAACAAAAGCTGTAGGGACTCAAGTACAAAGACTATTCTCAAGTCCAGAAGTGTCTTCTAAGTGATTTTGGGTGGTGAAACTGAGCAACGCATGCATGCAAAGATATTCTGTCAACAAAAATCAAATAAGATAGCATATGTGAAAGTACCACAGTGCGTAACATAAAAGATACTTGATTTTAAAAAATTAGCTTCTTCCACTTCCTGCTCCAAGTTATTTGTATGAAAAACAAGCAAGTATGCAGAGTAGAGTCACAATCTCCTAATTAGTTGGGCAAATTGGTGAAATGCTCTCTCAAGCCCAGGCAGATTGACTTTGCATACCTAGTGCCACACCTGCTAAGAACAACTGGGACATAACCAGCCACATCTCAGAAATCAGAAATCTCTTAAGAATAATTTTGAGCTGGGCACGGTGGCTCACTCTGTAATCCCAGCACTTCGGGAGGTAAAGACAAGAGGACTGCCTGAGCTCAGGGGTTCGAGACCAGCCTGAGCAACATGGGAAGACATCCCTACAATAAATGAAAAATTTAGTTGGGTGTGGTGGCACACATCTGTAGTTCCAGCTACTTAGAAGGTTGAAACAGAAGGATGACCTGAGGTCAGCAGGTTGAGGCTGCAATGGCCGTGAGCGTGTCATTGCACTCCAGAAGGATGGGTGACAAAGACTATGACTCAAAAAAACAAAGAAACAATAATTTTGGCCAGGCATGGTGGCTCATGCCTATAATACCAGCACCTTGGGAAGTTGAGGAAGGAGGACTGCTTGAACCCAAGAGTTCAAAACCAGCATGGGCAACAGAGCAAGACTTCATCTCTACAAAAAAATTTAAAAATTAGGCTGGGTGCGGTGGCTCAAGTCTGTAATCCCAGCACTTTGGGAAGCCAAGGGGAGAGGACTGCCTAAGCCCACGGGTTTGAGAACAGCCTGGGCAATTTGGCGAGACCTCATCTCTACAATAAATCGAAAAATTAGCCGGGTGGAGTAGCACACGTCTGTAGTTCTGGCTACTTGGAAGGCTGAGGTGGAAGAATCCTCTGAGCCCAGCAGGTCAACACTGGGGTGGCCGTGAGTGTGCCACTGCACTCCAGCCTGGGCGACGGAGTGGGACTCCAACTCAAAAAAAAAAAATTAGCCAGGTATGATGGCGTGCAAATGTAGTCCCAGCTACTTGGGAGACTGAGGCAGAAGGATCACCTGAACCCAAAAGGTCAAGGCTGCAGTGAGCCATGATCATGCCACTACACTCCAGCCAGGATGACAGACCCTGACTCACACCAAACAAATTTTTAAAAAAATTATTTCATCCACCAATCAGCAGCACAGCAAGTGGACAGAAAGTTATCCTTAAAGCAAGTCTCCCCAGCAGATGAGCACAACACAACTCAGCAAAATCACCTAGTTATCACTACAATCTGCATTACAATCTGCATTCCTCCATTTCTTTTTTTTTTTAACTTTAAATTAACATTGTCTGTTGTCTTGTTTTGTTTTTAAAGTAAGATTTATTGAGAAAACAGAAAAGCTCTCACAGTGGGAGGGGACCCAAGGGGTTGCCCAACAGTGTCTTTATTTTCAAAAGTCTTTTATTGGAAATATCATGCTTGCCAGGCTCGGTGGCTCAGCCTGTAATCCCGTGCCTTTGGGAAGCTGAGGTGAATGGATTGCCTGAGCCCGCCGGTTCGAGACCCGCCTGGGCAACTTGGTGAGCCCTCATCTCTACAATAAATCAAAAAATCAGCCGGGCATGGTAGCACATGCCTGTAATTCCGGCTACTTGGAAGACTGAGGTGGAAGGATCGCCAGAGCCCAGCAGGTCGAGGCTGCGGTGGCCGGGAGCGGCCACTGCACTCCAGTCTGGGCAACAGAGTGAGACTACAACTCAAAAAAAAAAAAAAAAAAAAGAAATATCATGCTTAAGCTGGGCATGGTGGCTCACACCTGTAATCCCAGCACTTCAGGAAAGCCAAGACAGAAGGATCACTTGAGGCTAGTTCAAGAAATAGCATGCTATTCCTATGTTACTGAATTCTTTTTTTTAATTTTTAACTTTAAATATGTGGGGTACAATTCAGGGGTTAGGTATACAAATGTTCATTATGCAGGTACCCTTGTTGATGAGGTGTGCCCCTGCCTCCCCTGGCAGGTTCCCACTACTGCCATTCCTGCCCCTGCCCTCCCCTGGTAGTTTCCCACTACTGCCAATCTCTTTCTTACAGTATTACAATAGTTGTTCAAGGTCTGCTTATGAGTGAGAACATGTGATTCTTGGTCGTTTCTGTAATAGATAATTCAGTATTATACCCTTTAAGTCCATCCAAGTTGCTGCAAAGTTCATAACATTATCCTTCTTTATGGCTGCATAATATCCCATTGTGTATATGTACCATAATTTTTTATCCAGTCCTATTTTGATGGGCAGCACGATTGGTTCCATGTTTTTGCTATTGTGAATAATGCTGCAATAAACATGCATATGCAGGTATCTTTTTCATAGAGTGACTTGAGTTCCTCCAGGTATATTCTCAGTATGGCAACTACGGGGTTGTATGGGAGGTCAATTTTTAGATCTTTTAGGAATCGCCAAACTGTTTTCCACAGAGGTTGTACTAGTTTACACGCCCATCAACAGTGTAGAAATGTTCCCTTTTTGATGCATCCTTTCCATCATCTGTTGTTTTTTGAGTTATTGATGATGGCCATCCTGAATGGAGTTAGTTGGTATTTCAGTGTGGTTTTAATTTGCATTTCTTTGATGACTAGTGAGGCTGAGCATTTTTTCATGTATCTGTTGGCTGCTCATATGTCTTCTTTTTTTTTTGAGTTGTAGTCTCACTCTGTCATCCAGACTGAAGTGCAGTGCCACTGCCGGCCATCGCAGCCTTGACTTGCTGGGCTCCGGCGATCCTTCCGCCTCAGCCTTCCAAGTAGCCGGAATTACAGGCATGCGCTACCACGCCCGGCTGATTTTTTAAAATTTATTTATTATAGAGATGAGGTCTCGCTGCCCAGGCAGGTCTCAAACCCGCAGGCTCAGGCAATCCACTCACCTCAGTCTCCCAAAGGCATGGGATTACAGGCTGAGCCACCAAGCCCAGCTTGTCCTCTTTTAAGAAGTATTTATTCATATCTTTTGCCTAATTTGTAATGGCACTGTTTTTTTCTTTTCAGCATGTTTGAGTTCCTTGTAGATCCTAGATGTTAGGCCTTTGTCAGATATACAGTTGGCAAATATTTTTTCCCAGTCTGAGGGCTGTCTCCCCACTCTCTTAATGATTTTTGGCTTTGCAGAAGCTTGTCAGTTTGATGACATTCCACTTGTCGATCTTATCTCTTATGGCATGGGCATTTGGGCTTTTGATCAGAAATTGGCTGCCAGTTCCAATTTCCATTTGAGTGTTTCCTGTGTTTTCTAAGGTTCATAGTTTAAGGTTCTATATTTAGGTCTTTGATCCATTTAGAGTTGATTTATGTGTATGGTGATAGGTAGGGGTCTTGTTTTAATCTTCTGCATGTGGTCAGCCAGTTTTCCCAGCACCATTTACTGAACAGGTTCTCCTCTCCCCAGTGGTTGTTGGTGGAGGCTTTGTTGAAGATGAGTTGGTTGAGAAATTGAGGTTTTGCTCATGGAATCTCTAACCTGTTCCATTGGCCTATATGCCTGTTCTTGTACCAATACCAGGCTGTTTTGATTATTGTAGCTTTATAATAAAGCTTAAAGTCTGGGAGCATGATGCATCCTGTGTTTTTGTTTTGTTTTGTTTTGTTTTTTCCTGAAGATTGTTTTTGGCTATTTGCGGTGGTTAGTATCCATATGAATTCCTGTATTGTCATTTCTAGGTCTGAGAAGAATGTTGCTGGAAATTTAATGGGTATTGCATTAAATCTGTAGATTGCCTTGGGTAGGATGGACATTTAACAATGTTGATTCTTCCAATCCATGAGCATGGTATATTTTTCCATTTGTTTGTGCCATCTTTGATTTCTCTAAATAGTGTTTTGTAGTTTCTGTTGTAAAGGTCTTTGACTTCTCTGGTTAGGAAGATGCCAAGGTATTTGTGTGTGTGTGTGTGTGTGTGTGTGTGTGTGTGTGTGTGTGTGTGTTGTGAATGAGAATGTACTTTTTATTTGGGTTTCTGTTTATTTATTGTTGGTGTATAGGAATGTGACTAATTTTTGCAGATTTATTTTATCCCGAGACTTTGCCAAAGTCCTTTATCAGTGCAAGGAGGTTTCTGACAGATTCTCTTAGGTTTTTGAGGTATAGAATCATGTCGTCTGCAAAGAGGGATGCCTTAACTTCCTCTTTTCCTATTTGGATACTCCTGATTTCCTTCTCTTGTCTGACTGCTCTAGCTAGGACTTTCAATACTATGTTGAACAGGAGGGGTGAGAGTAGGAATCTTTGTCTTGCTCCAGTTTTCAGAGGAAATGGTTCCAATTTCTGTCTGCTTAGCAGTATGTTGGCTGTGGGATTCTTGTAGATGTCTCTTAATATTTTGAGTATGTTCCATCTATGCCTAGATGTTCAAGGATTTTTATCAAGAAGATGTGTTGGATTTTACCAAAAGTTTTTTCCGTGTCTAATGATATATCTAATGATAGTCATGTGGTTTGTATCTCTACATCTGTTGATGTATTTAATTACATTAATGGCTTGTGGATATTGAACCAGCCCTGCATCCCAAGGATGAAGCCTACTTGATCATGGTAGATGAGTTTGGAGATGTGTTGTTGGATCCGGTTTGCTAGAATCTTGTTGAGAATTTTAGCATCTATGTTCATCAAGGATATTGGCCTGTAGTTTTCTTTCTTCACTGGATCTTTACCCGGTTTTTGGGTATCAATGTGATGTTAGCATCATAAAATGATTTGGGGAGAGTTCTATCTTTTGCAATTGCCTGGAATACTTTCAATAGGATTGATATCAGCTCCTCCTTGTATGTTGTGTAGAATTCTGCTAGAAAGTCATCTGGTCCAGAGGTTTTTTTGTAGGTAGTTTTCTTATGACATAGTCAACTTACTGGGTTGTTATTGGTCTATTTAGGGTTTCAATTCTTCTTGTTTCAACCTGAGGAGGTTGCATGATATCAGAAAGTCCTCTGTTTCATTTAGGTTTTCAAGTTTGTTTCCATACAGGTATACATAGTAATCTCTGATAATCTTTTCTATTTCTTCGGGGTCAGTTGTGACTTTATCGTTTGCATTTCTGATTGTGTTTATTTGGGCTTTTTCTCTCTTCTTCTTGGTCAGTCTAGCTAGGGATCCATCAATCTTGTTTGCCTTTTCAAAAACCCAGCTTTTGGTTTTTTGTTTTTTTTCTTGTATTATATTTTTGACTTCTATGTACCGAATTTGGGCTTTTATTTTGGTGATCTGGATTCTTCTGCTGAATTTAGGGTTTTAGCAGTCTTACTTTTCCAGCTTCCTTAGGTGATTTGTTAGGCTGTTAACTTGTGATTTTTCCATTTTCTTCATATGTATTCATAGTGATATGAATTCCCCTTTTAAGACTGCTTTCATACCATCCCAGAGATTTTGGTAAGATGTTTCTTCATTTTCATTTGTTTCCAGGTATCTTTTAATCTCTATTTTGATTTCTGTGTTGACCCAGGAGTTATTTAGCATCATGCTGTTTAGTGTCCATGTCTTTGTGGGTTTTGGGAGAACTGTGTTGGTGTAGATTTTTATTTTTATTACACTGTGGTCTGAGAAGGTACATGGCAGAATTTCAATCTCATGGAATATGTTTATGCTTGATTTATGGCCGAGGATGTGGTTGGTCTTAGAGTACATTCCACATGGTGATGAGTAGAATGTATATTCCATGGTTGTTGGGTGGAGTGTTCTGCAGTTATCAATTAAGTCCATTTCGTCAAGCGTCACACTGAGGTTCTGGACCTCCTTGTTGACTTTTTGTCTTGATCATCTGTCTAGGGTTGTTATTGGGGTGTTTAAGTTCCCAGCTATGATAGTGTTAGAGTCGATACCTTTTTTTAGTCTACCTAGAAGTTGCTTTATGAAAATTAGTATTCTTATGTTGGGTGCATATATGAATGGGATGGATATTTCTTGTTGATGGAGTGAACCTTTATCATTTTGTAGTGACCTTCCATATCTTTTTAAATTTTTGATAGCTTAGAGGGTATTTTATCTGATATTAAGATTGCAGCTCCTGCTTTCTTTTGTGTTCCCTTCGCCTGAAATTTTGTTTCCCATCCTCTTACTTTAAGTCTGTAAGTGTCCCTTCTGGTGAGATGAGTCTCTTGGAGACAATACATTGTAGCCTCATGATATTTTATCCAATTAGCCATTCTATGTCTTTTCAATGGTACATTTAGTCAATTCACATTCAGGCTAATTATTGAGATGTGAGAGTTTATCTCTGTCATGAGGTTCTTCTAGAGTCTGTTGTTGTTACTGCTATTTATTTGTTTGTTGCCTTTCTTTTGATTTTGGGGTTTATTCATGTGTGTTTTCAATCTTTTTCCTGCATTCTTGTGAAGGGCATTGTTGTTTTTTTCCTTTCTTCTGTGTTTAATACTCTAAGTGTTTCTTGTAGAGCTGGTCTGGAGTCAGCATAAACTCTTAGGCAGTCAATGTCTGGGAAGGATTTTAATTCTCCATCACTGACGAAACTTAGTTTAGCTGGGCAGGTAATTAATTCTTGGTTGAAACTGCTTATCTTTGAGAACTTTGAAGACTGGGCTTCAAGCTCTCCTAGACTGAAGTGTTTCTGTAGATAAGTCTGTTGCTATTCTATTTTTTTTTTTTTTTTTTTTTTGAGTTGGAGTCTCACTCTGTCGCCGAGACTGGAGTGCAGTGGTCGCTCCTGGCCACCGCAGCCTTGACCTGCCGGGCTCCAGCGATCCTTCCGCCTCAACCTCCCAAGTAGCTGGAACTACATGCACGCGCTACCACGCCCAGCTAATTTTTTTTTAATTTATTGTAGAGATGAGGTCTCGCCAAGTTGCCCAGGTGGGTCTCGAACCCGCAGGCTCAGGCAATCCACTCACCTCAGCCTCCCAAGGCGCGGGATTACAAGCTGAGCCACCGAGCCTGGCTAGTCTATTGCTGTTCTAATTGGTCTTCCCCAGTAGGTAGTCTGACCTTTCTTTCTTGCTGCCTTTAGGGGTTTTTTTGTTTTTTTTTGTTTTTTTTTTTTGAGTTGGAGTCTCACGCTGTTGCCCAGACTGGAGTGCAGCGGCCGCTCCCGGTCACCGCAGCCTCGCCTGCTGGGCTCCGGCGATCCTTCCGCCTCAGCCTTCCGAGTAGCCGGAATTACAGGCATGCGCTATCACGCCCGGCTGATTTTTTGATTTATTGTAGAGATGAGGTCTTGCTGCCCAGGCGGGTCTCGAACCCGCGGGCTCAGGCAATCCACTCACCTCAGCCTCCCAAAGGCGCGGGATTACAGGCTGAGCCACCAAGCCCGGCTAGGATTTTTTTTTTTTATACCTACTTTGTGTAGGTGAATTACTGTGTCTAGAAGTTCGTCATTTGTTGTCTTGCAGGGATTCTCTGAATTACTTATGTTTGAACGGTTGCATCACTGATGAGATAAGGGAAGTTTTCGTGGATAATTTCATGGAATGTTTGTTCCAGGGTGGTCTCTGTCTCTCTATCTGCCTCAGAGATTCCAATTAATCTTAGGTTCAGCCTCTTGAAATAATCGCTCATCTCCTGGAGGTTTTGTTCTGTCTTTTTAAACTTCTTTTCTGTATTATTGACAGTTTGGGTTAGTTCCATATTTTGGTCCTCAAGCTCTGAGATTTTCTTCTGCTTCTTAATTCTGCTTTCCATGCTTATCAGTTTGTTGTTTATTTCATTCACTGCATTCTTTATTGCTGTTATCTCAGTTATTAACTCCTTCATTCTTTCCCCTTGTCTCTCCTAATTTCTATTTATTCTATTAATATCTTGATACCTGAGCTTGTGGATTGAGACCAGTCATTGTGGAGACTCTTCATTGTTTGAGTTCTGAAGTCTGTATTCTCAGTGGCTGACCTCCCAGGTGTCTATGTGAGACTCATATTCTTCCTTCTATTTTTCTTCATTTGTGTAGGTTTTCCTCCTCCCTTTTTTACCTCTTCTTTAACTCTGTTGTTCAGTGATAGCTTTTATTTTTGTTTGCTCAATCTACTGTTGTTCCTTATGTAGATCCTCTGGTTTTATTCAATTCTGAAGCTAGACTGGGGGGTGAGGGCTTGTGCTTTTTGCAGTTTTGAGATTTAATTAAGGGGGAAGCTGTGATTCAGAAACTATCTGCAGATCCCAGTATCCAATGACAAGTGTTATGGGACCCCTAGAGCCCACTTCCCACTGCTTTACAATCTGTCCATGCAGTAGGGGTGTCTGTTTGACCCCTGAAAGCAAAATGAGGTAAGAGAAGGGAAAAGAATGGAAAAAGGAAAGAGGAAGACAGAAGGGAAGTGGAAAGAGAGAAGAAGAGGGAAAATAGGCAGGTGTACCAACTAACGAATAAACAGAGAGACAGAGACAGAAAAAACAAAAAAGACAAAAACATACAATCATATAAACAAAAACCCCCCTGTTCATGTACTCTCCCTGAAAAATACTCACACATAAACAGAAAAGCTAAACTAAAAGCATTAAAATAACAGAAACAAAACAAGTCCAAAAACGTAAACAAAAACAGAAAAAGAGAGAGAAAAAAAAAGTTAAAACTAAACTAAACAAGAAGGGGGGGAAAAAAACTTGCTCTGTGGCTGTTTCTGTGATTCCAGGTTCCTTTCAGGCCTCCATGTTAGGGAGTGGCTCTGGTCTTCAGTCACTCCCCTCCATTCTTAGCACAGGCTGATAGGGTTGCTCTCAGCATACAGGTCAGATGCCCATGGACTACTGCGGGAGGAGGATGGATCGGACTTACCCTACTCGCTGCTGCTATCAAGTCTCCCACTCAGATCTGACATGTGTGTGCCTGTTGCAGCGTGGGGGAGGGGTGTCTGTCTCTCTTAGTCTGATGAGAAGATAGCCTCTGGGTCTCAAGATGGAGACTGGGCAGAGACTAGAAGGAGCTGGGCAGCCAATGCAAGTCTCTGTCCAGTCCCAGGACTGAGAAGATGGTGTCCAAGGGAGTCTTGTCACCAGCAGTGGAGCTTTAGTCCAGATTTCCATGACCTGCCTTATCCATGGTTCCTCCTTCTTATGCCCAGTCTACTACTACAGGTGATGGTATGGGCCAGGTGCCAGGTGGTGAGGGGCGACTGTTCTCTGCTGCCTCCTCTCAAGAAAGTCCCAAGAACAGCAAACGATCCTGAGTGCCAAGGTCTCCAATCTCAGGGCAGTGGTGGGTTGCAGTCACCTCCGGAGGAGAGTCCCAGGTGCATGAACCCAAGTCTCCCCTCAGAGGGACTTTCACTCACCCACTACTGGCACACACCCATTCACACAGAGAATCTTTATGGACACTCGCTTTTGCGGAGACTCTCACAGTCTGACCTGTTCCGTTGCCATCTTGCCAGGAAGCCATTCTCCTCCATTTCTATGATCAATGAGTAACCATACATATCTGGCATATTAAATCATAATAAATAATTAAACACTCCATGCTAGGTAGGGCAAATTATTTTTCAACTGTTTCAAAGGTTTAATTTTGAAACGCAATTGTCTTTACTTTTAGAAAATTATTTTAAGTAAATTCTACGATTTCTGAGATGTAGACTTTGGGTTTAACAATCTCCTATATAGCCAGGTACAGTGGCTCACAACTGTAATCCCAGCACTTTGAAAGGCTGAGGCAAGAGGATTGCCTTAGTCCAGGGGTTTGAGACCAGCCTGGGCAACTTGGTGAGACCTTGTCTCTACAATAAATCAAAAAATTAGCCAGGCATGGTGGCACATGCCTGTGGTTCCAGCTTCTTGGAAGGCTGAGGCGGAAGAATCACCTGAGCCCAGCAGGTCAAGGCTGCAATGGCTCTGAGCATGCCACTGCAGTCCAGCCTGGGTGACAGAGTGAGACTCTAACTCAAAAAAATACATAAAAGATAGGCTGGGCTCGGTGGCTCAGCCTATAATCCCAGCACTTTGGGAAGCCAAGGCAAATGAACTGCCTGAGCCCATGGATTCGAGACCAGCCTGGGCAACTTGGTGAGACTTCATCTCTACAATAAATAAATGAAAAAAAATAGCCAGGCATGATAGTAGGCACCTGTAGTTCCAACTACGTGGAAGGCTAACGCAGAAGGATCACCTAAGCCCAGCACGTGAACACTGGGGTGGCTGTGAGTATGCGTGCCACTGCACTTCAGTCTGGGCAACCGAGTAAGACTCCAACTCAAAAAATAAAAAAACAATAAATCTCTATTTTTAAAAATCTCCTATATAATTAAAGTTGAGTTAGTGTAATGTGTTAATAACTGTTGAGGTAAATATAGTGAAAATTGTAAGGATCAAATGAAAATCATAGAAGGGCCATTAGGGGTCATCTAACTTAATGTTCTAATTTTACAGAAGAAACAACTGTAAAATTAGAGTGGTTAGACAAGTTGCTTAATATTAAATAGTTCACTAATGACAGAATGAAAAAAACTTTTTTTTTTAAGTTGGAGTCTCACTCTGTCGCGCAGGCTGCAGTGCAGTGGCACGCTCACAGCCACCATAGCATCAACCTGCTAAGCTTAGGCGATCCTTCCACCTCAGCCTTCCAAGTAGCTGGAACTACAGGTGCATGCTACCATGCCTGGCTGATTTTTTTTATTTATTGTATAGATGAGGTCTCACCAAGTTGCCCAGGCTGGTCTCAAACTCTCAGCCTCAGGCAATCCACTCACCTCGACCTCCCAAAGTGCTGGGATTACAGGCTGAGCCAATGCGCCCAGCCTCAGAATGAAAATTTTTAAACTCCAATGCTACTTACGTCTCGTTAGCCAGGTGACCTTTCTTTAATAATAACCTCCAGCCAGGTGCAGTGGCTCAAGCCTGTAATCCCAGTGCTTTGGGAGGCCGAGGTGAGGGGATTACCTGAGTCCACAGGTTCAAGAACAGCCTGGGCAACTTGACGAGACCTCATCTCTACAATAAATTAAAAAATTAGCTGGGCGTGGTAGCATGAGCCTGTAATTCCAGCTACTTGGAAGGCTGAGGCAGAAGGATCACCTGAGCCCAGCAGGTAGACACTGGGGTGGCCATGAGCACGCCACTGCATTCCAGCCTGGGCAATGGAGTGAGACTCTAACTCAATAATAATAATAATAATAATAATAATAACTGCCACTTATCAGATAATTACAATGTGTCAGGTGTCACACTAAGGGTTTTGCCTAATTCCATCACAATCTTATGAGGGGGGCATTATGAAATCCATTTTCAAATGAGGAAACCAGGATTCAAACCCAGTTCTGTCTGATGCCAAAGTTTTTGGTCTTAACCACTATACTATGCCTCTCTACTTTCCATTCATTCATTCAATATTTACTAAGCAAGTATAATGTGTCAGGTGCTGTCTGAGACCCAGGGATACTAGTAATGAGGATGGAGAAGGTCCCTGCCTTGATGGAGTTTATGGTAACAAATAAAAACATAAGCACTTCAGATATGACTGTTAAGTGTTGTAGGGAAAAAAAACACAGTAATGTAATTATAACTACAGGGGCAACATTATGTTACCAATCATATATAAAAACACTAAAAATGTAAACTACCACCTCACACCCATTAGGATGGCTGTTACCCAAAGAAAAACAGAAATAACTAGTTTTGTTAAGGTTATGGAGAAGCTGAAACCCTTAAGCATTGTTGGTGAGAATATAAAATGAAAGTACATTTAGCTGGACACCGTGGCTTGCAGCTGTAATTCCAGTTACTCGGGAGGATTGCTTGAGCTCGGGAACTATGATTATGCCACTGTTTTCCAACCTGGGCAACAGAGGGAGATTATCTTTTTTTTTTTAAAGGGCTGGGCATAATGGCCCACGCCTGTAATCCCAGTACTTTGAGAGGCAGAGGCAAGAGGATTGCTTGAGCCCAGGAGTTTGAGAACTGTCTAAGCAACACAGTGAGACTTCACCTCTACAAAAAATAAAAAAATTAACCAGACATGGTGGCACATGCCTATAGTTCCAGCTACTCAAGAGGCTGAGGCAAAAGGATCTCCTGAGCCCAGGAGGTCAAGGCTGTGGTAAGTCACGACTGTGCCATTGCACTCCAGTCTGGGGCCCCAACTCAAAAAAAGAGACATTTAATCTTTGATAGTGAAAAATGACTAAACAAGATTTTGAATCCTGATCAAAGATAACAGTTATGTGAAAGAGTATATTCTGAAAGGCAGACAAACTCATGTCCTCTTTATGGTATTAATTTTAGCTTGGGCATAAGTAGAAAAATTCTAATCAGAGAAATGAGGATAAACTGATCTTCCAAATTAAAATAAACTATCAAGATTACACACATATTCATTCCAATGCCCATTTATTTTTTTCCTCTTTCTTATATTCCTGTTAAATTTCTTTCAGTCAGTTCCTCTGATGTGTCAACAGAGACAAACTGACTACTGTACAGGTAAAGGCAGTTCACTAAGCTCTCTTACTAGACTCAGATTGCTGTTGTGGGAACTGCCTCCTCTTAAATTTATGGACTATTATCAGATAGAAGCAACTCTTAATCTCTCTGGCTTCCTTTTCAGGGGAATGTGCCAAGAAAAGGTAGGGGAGAAAAGACCTAGGTCCACAGTTATCTAAAAGTACTGTCCTTTTTATCTAGTATAGATTCTGAATACATGTTATTCAGCTTCACACTAGGAATGCACCATCAATTTTCTTGGTTTATTTACTAAACTCATGTGGCACAGATCTTATATCAGACACATAGGAGAGTAAATAATATAAATTAGGTGAAGATAACTAGCTTAATGATACTATGACATTAATGGGGGGAAAAGAAGTCTTTTGGGGAAAAAATGAAATACGTAAAAAAAAGAAAGAAAGAAATTATATGAGGCCACTAAAGACTGAGGTGAGAAAGAAAAAAAAAAAAAAAGAAATTACATGAGGCCACTAAAGAGTGAGGTGAGTCCAAAAACAAGTTTGAGACTGGATGATTAATCTGTATTAATCAAGGAGGTGTTTTCTTCTTTTGTTGTTGTTTTGTTTTGTCTTTTTGAGTTGGAGTCTCACTCTGTCGCCCAGATTGGAGTGCAGTGGCCGCTCCCGGCCACCGCAGCCTCGACCTGCTGGACTCCGGCCATTCTTCCGCCTCAGCCTTCCAAGTAGCCGGAATTACAGGCATGCGCTACCACGCCCGGCTGATTTTTTGATTTATTGTAGAGATGAGGTCTCGCTGCCCAGGCGGGTCTCGAACCCGCGGGCTCAGGCAATCCATTCACCTCAGCCTCCCAAAGGCGCGGGATTACAGGCTGAGCCACCGAGCCCGGCTGAGAGGTGTTTTCTAAAGAAGTTTAACCTGCTGGGCTCAGTGGCTCAGCCTGTAATCCGCGCCTTTGGGAGGCTGAGGTGAGCGGATTGCCTGAGCCCGCGGGTTCGAGACCCGCCTGGGCAGCGAGACCTCATCTCTACAATAAAAATCAAAAAATCAGCCGGGCGTGGTAGCGCATGCCTGTAATTCCGGCTACTTGGAAGGCTGAGGCGGAAGGATGGCCGGAGCCCAGCAGGTCGAGGCTGCGGTGGCTGGGAGCGGCCACTGCACTCCAGTCTGGGCGACAGAGTGAGACTCCAACTCAAAAAAAAAAAAGTTTAACCTTATGTTAATTTTAAAAATGAGCAAAGACAATTTTGGAATGGAAAAAAGCTATTCCATTAATTCAGGTCAGCATCACCAGTGTCAGGAAAGTGACAATTATCAGTACAGAATGACAACCAGTACATTTTAAAGTTCTGGTTGAAAAAAACCTACTTGGCAGGCTCGGTGGCTCAGCCTGTAATCCCACGCCTTTGGGAGGCTGAGGTAAGTGGATTGCCTGAGCCCACGCGTTTGAGACCTGCCTGGGCAACTTGGCAAGACCTCATCTCTACAATAAATCAAAAATTAGCCAGGCGTGGTGGTGCATGCCTGTAGTTCCAGCTACTTGGAAGGCTGAGGCGGAAGGATCGACGGAGCCCAGCAGGTCGAGGCTGAGGTGGCCAGGAGCGGCCACTACACTCCAGTCTGGGTGACAGAGTGAGACTCCAACTCAAAAAAAAAAAAAAAAGAAGAAGAAGAAAACCTACTTAGTGGGCTAAAAAATGTAGTAATTCTGCTTGGTGAGCTATAAAAGTCTATAATCAAATTTGGTGAAGACAGTGTAGCTATGGACTAACTACAAGACCAAGAATCAATTTGTTCTAACAACTAAGTTAGTCCACTCATCCCTCATAGACTCTAAATGGAAAGGAAGAAACCTGTTTCTATAGCTATACCAGAATAATATTCTGAAATTTTCTTTTTACCCTCCCATCTGAGAAGTTATGTACAGAATGTTATTAAGCCTATGTTATTTTCAATAGATAGCAAACTACAAAGGTCCAAGACAAAGAAATGGTAGCTAAAACAGATTCTAAGTAAGAACAGAGTATCCAGTATTTGCTTTTGTTAAGTCAAATGTAAATGTTAAATATATCATCAACTGACATTTGTGTAATCCCTCACAGTTAGCAAGTACTTTATCGAGGCAGAGTAAATACACACAGTGAGTAAATATTCCCAGCACTTTGGGAGGCCGAGGCAAGAGGACTGCCTGAGCCCACGAGTTTGTGATCAGCTCAGGCAACTTGGTGAGACCGTATCTCTACAATTAAAATAAAATAAAATAAAATATTAGTCAGACATGGTAGCACGCACCTATAGTTCCAGCTACTTGGAAGACTGAGGCAGAAGGATTGCCAGAGCCCAGCAGGTCGACGCTGGAGTAGCCATGAACGTGCCTCTGCACTCCAGTCTGGGCGATGGAGTGAGACTCCAACTCAAGAAAAAACAAACAACAAAAAAAACTCCTATTTCTCTAAATCCTCACCAATACTTGAAAACGTTCATCTTTTAAACTTCTGCCATTCAGTAAGTAGGAAATGGTATCTCATGATAGTTTTGTTTCCCTGGTGATTAATGATGTTGGGTATCTTTTTATATGCTTTTGGACATTCATATATATTTCATATTCTTCATATACTTCATATGTCCTTTTGCGGTCAATCTTCGACCAATAGCCACCAGCCACCACTGATCTAATTTTAATCACTATAGATTGGTTTTGCCCATTACAGAACTCCACACAAATGAAAGTATACAGTGAGTTTTTGTTCCTGTCTTCTTTGAAATATCTATTCAAAGTCTTTTATTTATTTATTTATTTATTTTGCGTCAGAGTCTCACTCTGTCGTCCAGGCTGGAGTGCAGTGGCACACTCATAGTCACTGCAATCTCAACCTCCTGGGCTCAGTGATCCTTCCCCCTCAGCCTTCCAAGTAGCTAGAACCACAGGCACATGTCACCATGCATGGCTAATTTTTCTTTATTGTAAAGATAAGGTCTTGCTATGTTGCCCAGGCTGGTGTTGAACCCGTGGACTCAGGCAATCCTCTCACCTTGGCCTCTCAAAGTGCTGGGAATTTTGGCGTGAGCCACCACGTCCAGCCTAATTATTTTTTAAATAGGCCATCTGTCATATCACTGAATTTTTAAAGTCTGGTTTAGTTTAGTTTTGTTTTTTTTTAAAACATATTCTGGATATATATAGTATATAAATATTTCCTCCCAAGTCCATGGCTTACCTGTTGAGCTTTTGACAGTGCCTTCTGAAGAATATAAGGTTTTAATTTCAATAAAGTCCAATTTATCAATTTTTACTTTTATAGCTAGTGTTTCTTATGTTCTAACCCCTGGTTTAGTCCCAAGGTTGCAAAGATTTTCTCCCATGTTTTCGCCTGTAAGTTTTATAGTTTTCGTTTGTATGTATAGGTCTATAAGACATTTCAAATTAATTTTTGTATATTATGTGAAATAGAAATTGACATTCATTTCTTCACATACGACTAACCAGTTGTTCCACCAACATGTGTTAAAAAGACTATCCTTTCATCTACTGAAATTATGTTTGAGTTGATATTGAAAAGCAATCAACCATATCTGTATGTATCTATTTTTGGATCTTCATTATGTTTCAACAATCCATATATATATTTTTACACCAATATCACACTGTCTTGATTACTCTAGCTTTACAATAAATTTTGAAATCAGGTAATTTAATTCCCCAAAGCTCATTCTTTCTCTTTTAAATTGTTTTGGCTATTCTAAGTCCTTTGTATTTCTATGTTAATTTAGATTCAGAAAGTCAATTTCTACCAAAAAAGCCTGCTGAGATTTTGATTGGGAATAAACTGTATCTTCAGATTATTTGGGGAAGACTGGAAGTTTAATAATATTGGGTCTTTGAACTTATGAACATGTTATATCACCATTAATTTAGGTCTTCTTTAATTTTTCTGGGCAATTTTTTGTGATTTTTCAGTGTAAAGAGTCCTATATTTTTGTTTTTTAATTATTTCATTAAGTTCATTACTTAGCCAGGCGCAGTGGCTCATGCTTGTAATCCCAGCACTCTGGGAGGTGAAGGCAGGGGGACTGCCTGAGCTCAGAGGTTCGAGACCAGCCTGAGTAATATGGCAAGACCTTGTCTCTACAATAAATAAAAAAATTAGCCTAGCATGGTGGCACACACCTATAGTTCCAGCTACTTGAAAGGCTAAAGCAGAAGCATCACCTTAGCCCAGCAGGTCAAGGCTGCGGTGGTCATGAGCATGCCCCTGCACTCCAATCTGGGTAACAGAATGAGACTCCAACTAAAAAAATAATAATAATAATTCATTATTTCATTATTTTTATTTAATGTATTTTTTTTTTTTTTGAGTTGGGAGTCTCATGCCCGGTTAGTTTTTCTGTGGCTTACTGTAGAGACGAGGTCTCACCAAGTTGCCCAGGCTGGTCTTGATCCCGCGGGCTCAGACAATCCTCTTGTCTCAGCCTCCCAAAATGCTGGGATTATAGGCTTCAGCTACCGCACCTGGCTAGATATGCATTTCAAAACTCCTACTTCAGTGTGGAGAATTGACTGGAGTGAGGGGGAAGGATGGAAGCAGGCAAACTAATTAAGCATTTTAAGTTCTTGGAAAGAGCATGGCTTAGACTAGCTACAGTAGTTTTAGTGGAAGAGATGAAAAGTTGACCAATTAATATTTATGGAATGATTATCAACAGAAACTGATGATGGAATGGATGTGAGGAGGGAGAGGGAAGTGTCAAAGATGACCCCTCATGTTACTGACTTATATAACAAGGTAGACAGAAGTGTCATTTACGGGCCAAGCTCAGTGGCTCAGCCTTGCAATCCCAGCACTTTGGGAGGCCAAGGTGAGTGAATAGCCTGAGCCTGCGGGGTCCAAGACCAGCCAGGGGCAACTTGGCGAGAGCTGTCTCCACAATAAATCAAAAATTAGCAGGGCATGGTAGCACTTGACTAGTTCTGGCTACTTGGAAGGCTGAGGTGGAAGGATCACCTGAGCCCAGCCGGTCGATGCTGGGGTGGCCATGAGCATGCCACTGCACTCCAGCCTGGGCAACAGGATGAGACTCCAACTCAAAAAAAAAGAAGTATCATTTATAGAAATGGGGAATACTGAAGCTTGAGCATCTTTGGCAGCTGGGAATGAGAATTAAGAGTTTGGTTTGAAATGTAAATTTGAGATGCCTGTGAGACATCCAAGTGGAAATGGCAAAGTGACTAGCATTAAAAAAAAATGGAGATACACATTGGGAACCATTGGCACATGTCATTTAAAGCTAATGGAACTGAGATCTCCTATAGAGAGAAAATAAGAGGATTTAAGGCTGAGCCTTGAGAAAATCTCACACACAAAGGTTGAGTTGAAAAAGAGCTACCAGCAAACCCCTGGAGGACTCCAAAAGAGCTCCTGTTTCATGAGAGTGAGACGCGGCAGTACCAAGGCAAATCTGCGCGGTACCAACTCCGGTGAGTTCAGTTTCCAGCTTTCAGAAGGGACAGAGCGCCTGTTGCTGATCCCATCCGCTGTTTTCCGGCCTGAGTCTCAGAGCAGAACCCAGAGAGCAGGGCACCAACATGACCAAAACCACAGCGATCGGCATCGACCTGGGCACCACCTACACCTGGGTGAGAGTGTTCCAGCACAGCAAGGTGGAGATCATTGCCAACGACCAGGGCAACCGCACCACCCCCAGCTATGTGGCCTTCACGGACACCGAGCAGCTCATCAGGGATGCAGCCAAGACCAGGTGGCGCTGAACCCACAGAACACCGTATTTGATGTGAAGCGGTTGATCGGCCGCAAGTTCGGTGACCCGGTGGTGCAGTCGGACATGAAGCACTAGCCTTTCTGGGTGATCAACAACGCTGACAAGCCCAAGGTGCAGGTGAGCTACAAGGGGGAGACCAAGGCGTTCTACCCCAAGGAGATCTCGTCTATGATGCTGACCAAGATGAAGGAGATCGCCGAGGCGTACCTGGGCTACCTGGTGACCAATGCTGTGATCACCATGCTGGCCTACTTCAATGACTCGCAGCACCAGGCCACCAAGGATGCAGGGGTGATCACGGGGCTCAACGTGCTGCGGATCATCAACAAGCCCACGGCCACCGCCATTGCCTACAGGTGGACAGAACTGGCGAGGGGGAGTGCAACGTGCTCATCTTTGACCTGGGCGGGGGCACCTTCGACGTGTCCATCCTGACGATCGACGACAGCATCTTCGAGGTGAAGGCCACGGCTGGGGACACCTACCTGGGTGGGGAGGACTTTGACAACCGGCTGGTGAGCCACTTCATGGAGGAGTTCAAGAGGAAGCACAAGAAGGACATCAGCCAGAACAAGCAGGCCATGAGACAACTGCACACTGCCTGTGAGAGGGCCAAGAAGACCCTGTCATCCAGCACCCAGGCCAGCCTGGAGATCAACTCCCTGTTCGAGGGCATCGACTTCTACACATTCATCACCAGGGCGAGGTTCAAGGCACTGTGCTCCAACCTGTTCCGGGGCACCCTGGAGCCCGTGGAGAAGGTCCTGTGTGACACCAAGCTGGACAAAGCCCAGATCCACGACCTGGTCCTGGTGGGGGACTCCACCCGCATCCCCAAGGTGCAGAAGCTGCTGCAGGACTTTTTCAACGGGTGCGACCTCAACAAGAGCATCAACCCTGACAAGCCAGTGGCCTACGGGGTGGCGGTGCAGGTAGCCATCCTGATGGGGGACAAGTCCAAGAACGTGCAGGACCTGCTGCTGCTGGACGTGGCTCCCCTGTCGCTGGGGCTGGAGACGTGATGACCAGGGGCATGATGACCACCCTAATCAAGGGCAACTACACCATCCCCACCAAGCAGATGCAGATCTTCACCACTTACTCTGACAACCAGCCCGGCATGCTGATCCAGATGTACGAGGGTGAGAGGGCCATGACAAAGGACAACAACCTGCTGGGGTGCTTCGAGCTAAGCGGCATCCCTCTGGTCCCAGATCGAGGTGACCTTTGACATCGACGCCAATGGCATCCTGAACATTACGGCCATGAACAAGAGCACAGGCAAGGCCAACAAGATCACCATCACCAACGACAAGGGCCACCTGAGCAAGGAGGAGATCGAGCACATGGTGCAGGAGGCGGAGAAGTACAAAGCGGAGGACGAGGTGCAGCGCGAGAGGGTGTCGGCCAAGAATGCCTGGAGTCGTATGCCTTCAACATGAAGAGCGCAGTGGAGGATGAGGGGCTCAAGGGCAAGATCAGCGAGGCCAACAAGAAGAAGGTGCTGGACAAGTGCCAGGAGGTCATTTCCTGGCTGAACGCCAACACCCTGGCTGAGAAGGACAAGTTTGAGCACAAGAGGAAGGAGCTGGAGCAGGTGTGCAACCCCATCATCAGCGGACTGTACCAGGCCGCAGGTGGCCCCAGGCCTGGCAGTTTCGGGGCTCAGGTCCCCAAGGGGAGCTCTGGGTCTGGCCCCACCATTGAGGAGGTGGATTAGGGGCTGTTGCCAGATTGTCATTTTTGTTTTGGTGAGAGTTAAGACTCAAGACTTTGTATTTCCTTATATGTCTCCCATTTGTCAGTTCTCAACTTTCCATTTTGTTTACAATGTTAAAGTTAAAAACTTTTTTAGTGACATTCTAAACTTGCTTCTTTTTCCAGTATGTAAATGTAGAGACAAATTTATACTGCCACATTCTGTTCATTTTCTTTGTAATGCACTGAACTCAGGCCGTTTTTTTAGTTGGTTATCTCAAAGTAAATAAACTTAAAAAATTCAAAAAAAAGAAAAGAAAAAGAGCTAGCAAAAGAGGCTGGGAAAAAATGGCAGGAGAGGTAGAAGGAATGAACCAGTTATTAGAATAGTGTCATAGCAGCCAGGCTCGGTGGCTCAGCCTGCAATCCTGCGCTTTGGGAGGCCGAGGTGAGTGAACTGCCTGAGGCCGAGGGTTTAAGACCCTCCTGGGAAACTTGGCGAGACCTCATCTCTACAATAAATCAAAAAAATTAGCTGGGTGTGGTAGTGCGCGCCTGTAGTTCCAGCTACTTGGAAGGCTGAGGCGGAAGGATCGCCGGAGCCCAGCAGGTCGAAGCTGCGATGGCCAGCAACGTGCCACTGTACTCCAGTCTGGACGACAGAGTGAGACTCCAACTCAAAAAAAAAGAAAAGAATAGTATCATATCAAGTAATCAACTACGTCAAATGCCACTCAAGACGTAAAATAAGAATTCCATTCATTCATTCATTCCAAAAAATATTTACTGAACATCTACTACATGCCAAATACTGTTGGTGGTGAAGATATGACAATAAACAAAGAGGCTATTATCTAGTGGAAGCAGACAGAAAACAAATGAATGTCAAGTGGTGATAAATCCTGTGGAGAAAAGTGAAGCTGGATAAGGGGAAAGTGAATCAGGGATTTAGTAATAAAATTGCTTTTATATATATAAATAAAATAATCTGTCTGATAAGGAGACACATGAGCAAAAATCTGAAAAAAGTGAGGTGGCAAACCATGTGAAGATTCAGGGAAGGAGTACTTCAGGTTGAGGTAACAGCAAGCACAAAAACCTGATAGACTCAAGAACAGCAAGGAAACCAGCGCAGTTGCCACAGCGTGAGCAAGCAAGGAAGTGGTAGGTCTTGAAATTGACTCTGGCTTCTATACAAAGAACAGATTATAAAAAAATCAGGGCAGAAGCAGGGAAACCAGTTCAAAGGAAGATACTGTAATGACTGAGTCAAGAGATAAAAATGATGGTGTAATGGTCAGTTTTATGCATTAGCGTGACTAAACTATAGTCCTCAATTATTCAATGAAACATTAATCTAAAGTGTTACTGTGAAGGTATCTTGTAGATATAACTAATTTACTTTTTTAAGTCAAGAAGATTGGTCTAGATAATTTGGATGGGATTGATTCAATACACTGAACGGCCTTAAGAGCAGAACTGAGGTTTCTCCAAACAAACTCTACTTGTGAATTTCTTCACCTGCAGAGAGCCTGTCCTTCTTGACAACCTAGCCTATGGATGTCAGACTTGCCTACCCAGCTTCTCATAATCATGCAAGTCAATTTCTTGCAATAAATCCATTTATATATCTTCTAATGCTTCTGTTCCTCTGCTTGAACCCTGACTAATACAGATTTTGGTAACTAAAAGTAGAATGCTGCTGTAACAAATACTTTAACATGTTAAAATGCCTCTGAAATTAGATAATGGGGCCAGGCACAGTGGCTCACGTCTGTAATCCCAGCACTTTGGGAGGTCAAGGCAGGAGGATTGCTTGAGCCCAAGAGTTTGAGACCTAGACATGGTAAGACCTCATCTCTATAAAAACATCTTAAAAATTAGCCGAGCATGGTAGCATGTGCCTGTAGTTGAAGCCACTCAGAAGGCTGAGAAGGGAGGATCACTTGAGTACAGGAGTTTGAGGCTATAGTAAGCTATGACTATGCCAATACCCTCCAGTCTAGGCAACAGGATGAGACCCCTACTCAAAAAAAAAAAAAAAGAAAAAGAAAGCATGCCATAGAGAGAAAGCCAAGGGAAGGATGTGGCTGGCAGACAACCTTTCACTAGTGCTAACGAGATTAAACATGTGACTCATGGATCCCCTCAACCAACCAAAAGCAGAAGGTAGGAATAGAAATAGGATTATCCAGGAAAGCTCCATAGAGAGCCCTCCTGCCTAATGACAGGAATCCCCAAGAGAGACATAGGAAACCCGTAAGGTTTCTGATACTGATATATTAGCAGAAACACTGTAAGCTTGGATTGAAAGGACAGAGAAAGAATGAAATAAAGGAAGGCTGTTGGACTCCCAAATTCTACATGCAGGAAACAGGCTAATAAAACTAATCTTGGCTGGGCTCAGTGGCCCAGCCTGTAATTCCTGCACTTTGGGAGGTCGAGGCGAGTGGACTGCCTGAGCCCGCGGATTCAAGACCCACCCGGGCACTTGGTGAGACCTTATCTCTACAATAAATCAAAAATTAGCCGGGTGTGGTAGCACACGCCTGTAGCTCCAGCTACTTGGAAGGCGGAGGCAGAAGGATCGCCGGAGCCCAGCAGGTTGAGGCCACGGTGGCTGGGAGCGGCCACTGCACTCCAGTCTGGGCGACAGAGTGAGACTCCAACTCAAAAAAAAACAAAACAAGAGCCAGGCTCAGTGGCTCAGCCTGTAATCCCGCGCCTTTGGGAGGCTGAGGTGAGTGGATTGCCTGACCCCGCAGGTTCGAGACCCGCGTGGGCAGCGAGACCTCATCTCTACAAAAAATCAAAAAATCAGCCGGGCGTGGTAGCGCGCGCCTGTAGTTCCGGCTACTCGGAAGGCTGAGGCGGAAGAATCGCCGGAGCCCAGCAGGTCGAGGCTGCGGTGGCCGGGAGCAGTCACCACACTCCAGTCTGGGTGACAAGAGTGAGACTCCAACTCAAAAAACAAAACAAAACAAAACAAAAACTCATCTTCCAGTCATAAAAAGAAAGGAAATTCTGGTATTCGAGGGGGAACCAAAAAAACCAGTTTTATTTATCAAAAATTGCATATTTATTCTTACATGTTTAAACTTCAGCCACCTTCAAAGTACTCTACATTTGATGCAATAACACCTATAGAGATGCTTTTTTCACTGCTCAAACTCGCCAATTCTGATGTCTTTTAGTGCTTCTCCCGTTTTACTGGAGTGCAGTGGCCGCTCCCGGTCACCACAGCCTCGATCTGCTGGGCTCCGGCGATCCTTCCGCCTCAACCTTCCGAGTAGCTGGAACTACAGGCACACGCTACCACACCTGGCTCATTTTGATTTATTGTAGAGATGAGGTCTCGCCAAGTTGCCCAGGCGGGTCTCGAACCCGCGGGCTCAGACAATCCACTCACCTCAGCCTCCCAAAGGCGCAGGATTACAGGCTGAGCCACCGAGCCCGGCTCTGAGGACTTTCTTCATCCAAGGAAACTAAAATGTCACTGGGGCAAGATCTGGTGAATAGAAAGGGTAGGGAATGGAGGTTATGCTATTTTTGGTCAAAAATTGCTGAACACTCAGCATGGTGTGGGCAGGTATGTTGTCATGGTGGAAGGACCAGTCACCTGTTTACCACAACTTAGGACGTTTCTTCTGCAAATCGTCTCTCACAACAATGCCAGCTGGTACACTAATGCTAATAGAGTCCTAGAAAACTTACCAAGTGGAGGAAGCCTGTACTACAAGGCGTCTGTCCTCCAAAAGATAATTATGAGTTTTTTTGGGTCCCCCTTCATATGATACAACATGAATAAATCTTGAGGATACTGTACTAAATGAAATACACCAGTCACAAAAGAAAAATATTATATGGTTCCACTTACATGAGGTACTTAAAGTAGTCAAAATCATACAGACAGAAAGTAGACTGGTGATTCACAGGAGGTGGAGAAGGGGTCAATTGAGAGATTGTTTAATGTGTACAGAGTTTCAATTTTGCAAGATAAAAGAGCTCTGGAGATGGATGGTAATGATGGTTGCACAAACAACATGAATGTACTTAATATACCACTGAACAGTTTACACTTAAAAATGGCTAGGCTGGGCACAGTGGCTTAAGTCTGCAATCCCAGCACTTTGGGAGGCCGAGGCAAGAAGATTACCTAAACTCAGGGGTTCAAAACCAGTTAGTCTGGGCAACTTGGTGAGACCTCATCTCTACAATAAATCAAAAAGTAAGCCAGCGTGATAGCGTGCGCCTATAGTTCCAGCTACTTGGAAGCCTGAGGGGAAGGATCGCCTAAGCCCAGCAGGTTGAGGCTGTGGTGGCTGTGAGTGTGCCACTGCACTCCAGCCTGGACGACAAAGTGAGGCTCCAACTCAAAAACATAACCAAAAACAAACAAACAAAAATGGTTAAGATGGCTGGGTACAGTGGCTCACGCCTGTAATCCCAGCACTTTAGGAGGCTACAGCAGGAGAACTGCTTGAGGCCAAGAGTTCAAGACCAGCCTGGGCAACATAGCAAGATCTCATCTCCACAAAATAATTTTTTTTCAATTAGTGGGAGGCCAGGCACAGTGGCTCAGACCCAACAGTTTGGGAGGCCAAGGAGGGTAGAGTGCTTGAGCCCAGGAGTTCAAGACCAGCCTAGGCAACATAACAAACCCTCATCTCTGCAAAAAAAAAAATCAAAAAATTTGCCAGGCATGGTGGCACACATCTGCAGTCCTAGGTACCTGGGGTGCTGAGGTGGAAGGATTGCCTGAGCCCAGGAGGCTACTGAGAGTTGTGATTGTTGTGATCATGCTACTGCAATCCAGCCTGGGTGACAGAGTGAGACCCTGACTCCAAAAAAACAAAAAAAATTAGCCAAGCATAGTGGCACACACCTATAGTCCTAGATACTTGGAAGGCTAAGGCAGATTATAACGGCACCATTGCACTCCAGCCTGGGCAACAAAGCGAGACCCTCTCTCTATAAAATAAAATTTTGAAAAGGTTAAGATGGTAAATCTTGTGATGTGTATTTCATCACAACTTTTTAAAACTGGGGGGGTGGGGGGATGGCTCAACTCAGTTGTAAACATATGCTACCCTTTAAGAAAAAGAAAAGGTTGGGCATGATGGTTCAAGCCTGTAATACCAGCACTTTGGGAGGCCAAGACGAGATGACTGCCTGAACCCCGGGGTTCGAGACCAGGCTGGGCAACTTGGTGGGACCTCGTCTCTACAATATATCAAAAAATTAGCTGGGCATGGTAGCAAGCATCTGTAGTTCTGGCTACTTGGAAGGCTGAGGCGGAAGGATTGCCTAAGTCCAGAGGGTTGATGCTGGGATGGCCGTGAGTGTGCCATGGCACCCCAGCCTGGGTGACAGAGTGAGACTCCAACTAAAAAACAAAAAAAAAGAATGGCTCACGCCTATAATCTCAGCACTTTGGGAGGTGGAGTCAAGAGGATTGCCTAAGCCCAGGAGTTTTGAGACTGGCCTGGGCAATTTAGCGAGACCTCATCTCCATCATCTCTACAACAAATAAAAAAAAAAATCTAGACAGGAGTGGTGGTGCGGGCCTGTAGTTCCAGCTACTTGGAAGGCTGAGGTGAAAGGATCACCTGAGCCAGCAGGTTGAGGCTGCGGTGACTGTGAGCGTGCCACTGCACTCCAGCCTGGGCAACAGAGTGAGACTCTGACTCAGGAAAAAAAAAAAAAAAGAAGACTGGGTGCCGTGGCTCAGCCTGTAATCCTAGCACTTTGGGAGGTGGAGGTGAGAGAACTGCCTGAGCCAGGGGGGGCTTGAGACCAGCTTGGGCAACTTGGTGAGACTTCATCTGTACAATAAATCACACACACACACACAAAACTTGCTGGGCATGGTGGCATGCATCTGTAGTTCCAGCTACTTGAAGGGCGGAGACAGAAGGATCTCCCAATCCTAAACCCAGTAGGTCGAGGCTGCAGTGGCTGTGAGCATGGCACTGCACTCCAACCTGGGAGACAAGAGTGAGACTCAATTCAAAAAAAAAGAGAAAGGATAACTATGAAAGTAGACACTAATGCCACAGACCCAGAGGGCAGAGTCTTGAGCCAAAGCAAATTACTTCTAGGTTTTGAAACCTAATATAAATTTTTCCTACTGAATTGTGAAACTACTTGGGACCCGTGATCCATTTGTTCCTTGCATTTTCTCCTTTTCATAAAAGGAGTGTCTATAACCATTATTCTACACATATCTGACCATTATATTCTGGGAACAGATAAAAGATCATGTAGATGATATAGAGATGAAGATGATGTAATGATGTAGACTTTGAGCTGATGACACTTAGATGAGATCTTGGACATGAATTGATCTGCAATAGGTTAAGACTTTTGGAGATGTTGGACTGGGATGAATATATTTTGCATATAGACAGACGTGAATCTCTGGGAGCCAGGTAACAGACTACAGTAGGCTGAAAAATGGCCCCCCAAAAGATGTTCATGTTCTAATCTCTGGAACCTGTGAATGTTACCTTACATGGCAAAAAAGGGGGGGGAGGGGGAAATCTTTGTAGATGTGATTAAAGGTCTTGAAATGGGGAGAATATTCTTATTATCTGGGTGGCCCTAAATGCAATTGTTATATCCTTATAAGAGGGAGACTGAAGCTGGGCTCAGTGACTCAGCCTGTAATCCCGCGCTTTGGGAGGCTGAGGTGAGTGGATTGCCTGAGCCCACGGGTTAGAGACCCGCCTGGGCAACTTGGCGAGACCTCATCTCTACAATAAATAAAAAAATTAGCCGGGCGTGGTAGCGTGCGCCTGTAATTCCAGCTACTTGGAAGGCTGAGGCGGAAGGATTGGTGGAGCCCAGCAGGTTGAGGCTGCAGTGGCCAGGAGCGGCCACTGCCCTCCAGTCTGGGTGACAGAGTAAGACTCTAACTCAAAAAAAAAAAAAAAGAGGGAGACTGAGAGAGATTTGACAAAAACAGAGTAAAAAGACATAAACTGAGAGAGATTTAAAATTATTGGCCCTGAAGATTGAAGTGACGCTGCCACAAGCCAAGGAATATCGGTAGCCACCAGAATCTAAAAGAGGTAAGAAACAGACTTTCTCCTAAAGCCTCTAGAAGAAATACAGCATTGCTAACATCCTGATTTTGGCCTAGTAAAACTGATTTTTTTTTGAGTTGGGGATCTCACTCTGTCACCCAGGCTGGAGTGCAGTGGCACACTCAGTCACACCAGCGTCGACCTGCTGGGGCCAGCAATCCTTCCACCTCAGCTTTCCAAGTAGCCAGAACTACAGGCGCATACTACCATGCCCAGTTAGTTTTTGATTTATTGTAGAGATGAGGTCTCACCAAGTTGCCTGGGCTGTTCTCGAACCCACAGGCTCAGGCAATCCACTAGCCTCAGCCTCCTAAAGTGCTGGGATTACAGGCTGCGCCATCGAGCTGGTCAAAAACTGATTTCAAATGTCTGACCTCCAGAACTCTAAGAGAATAAATATATATTGCTTTAAACCACTAAGCATGCAGTAATTTGTTAGAACAGCCACAGAAAACTAAGTTAATACAAATGGCTTGGACAAGGGTGATTATGGTGGAGATGGGATATATCTGAATACAGAGTTAACAGGATTTGCTAACGGACTGGATTCTATGAAGTGGTAAAGAAAAAAAAGATGACTCCAAGGTTCTTGCCTAAGCAACTAGGAAAAAAGTTACCATTTCACTAAGCTAGGGAAAATTCAGCAATATGCTCAGCAACATGTAGCTCAGCAACATGCAAGTTAGTGGTGATCATAAGGAAAACTGTTTTGGTAGAACTGGGAGCTGGATACCAGATTAGAGAAAGATAGAAAGTCTAGAATACTGTGGAGTCTCACTCTGTTGCCCAGGTTAGAGTACAGTGGCATGCTGATAGCCACTGCAGCCTCAACCTGCTGGACTCAGGCGATCCTACTGCCTCAGCCTTCCAAATAGCTGGAACTACAGACATATACCACCACACCCAGCTAATTTTTTTATTTACTGTAGAGATGAGGTCTTGCCAAGTTGCCCAGACTATGTCTAGAATCCTTGAGCTCAGGCAATCCTCTAGTCTCCACCTCCCAAAGTGCTTGGATTACAGGCGTGAGTCACTGCTCCCGGGAGAATATTGTGTTCATATAATTTACTTTTAATACTGTTCTGCTCTCCTTCAGTTATATAATTCCTTTATTCCCTTTAGCTCCCATCTTTAATAAACCAAAATTCAAGTAACAAGCTGATTAATTTTCAAGCAGGTCAAAACAAGTATGTTCAGAACACTGTCCTTTAAGCAAAGGAAGGACAAGATCAGGAAAGAGGGTTTCATTTATTCAACAAATATCTATTGAGCATCTACTATATGGCATGCCTGACACTATGGGAATATGGAAGCTGTGAAAAGACAAATGTGGTCCCTAGTTTCACGAAGCTTTTAAGAAGAAAAACAAAAATAAATGATTACACAATTATTTAATTGTAATTGTTGCTAGTGATACAAAAGAAAATTTGTGAGTGCTATGAAAATTAACACGAGCCGGGCTCGGTGGCTCAGCCTCTAATCTCGTGCCTTTGGGAGGTTGAGGTGAGTGGATTGCCTGAGCCCGCGGGTTCGAGACCCGCCTGGGCAACCTGGCGAGACCTCATCTCTACAATAAATTAAAAAACTAGCCAGGCATGGTAGCGCGTGCCTGTAGTTCCAGCTACCTGGAAGGCTGAGGCGGAAGGATCGCCGGAGCCCAACAGGTCAAGGCTGCGGTGGCCGGGTGCAGCCACTGCACTCCAGTCTGGGTGACAGAATAAGACTCCAACTCAAAAAAAGAAAAAGAAAAGAAAATTAACATGCACTGAATGCCTATTATGTGCTAAATGCTTTACGTGTAACTTTATTTTATAACTATCCTAGGAAGAAATGAAGATTCAAAAAAATTAATTCCCTTGCCCAAGATCACCAAGCCAGTGAGTGACAGAGTTAGGATTAAACACAGGTGCATTCTGGCGGTGGCTCGGCCTGCATCGCAGCACTCTGGGAGGCCGAGGGGAGTGGACTGCCTAGCCCGCGGGTTCGAGACCAGCCCGGGCAACTTGGAGAGACTTTGTCTTTAAAATAAATCCAAAAATTAGCCAGGCATGGTAGCATGTGCCTGTAGTTCCGACCAGTTGGAAGGCTGAGGCAGAAGGATCGCTGCAGTCCAGCAGGTAGACGCTGGGATGGTCATAAGCGTGCTACAACACTCAAGCCTGGGCAATGGAGTGAGACTCCGACTCAAAAACAAAACAAAAAAACCAGGTGCATTCAACTCTAAAACCTATCACAGTTTTCTCTGAACACTAGGGAAATCTACCATGCTTTTGAAAAACAAAACAAAGAGGTGTCCGAAGAGATAGAAAGGGTTGTACAGGTAAAGTTTTGAGACTCTCTGCTCTAGAAAAAGCTTTCTAAGCTCACTTGGTTAAGGTGAATTTTGGAGAGTATTCAAAAATTCCTTAACACTCTCCAAATAGAACAAAAGGTTACACTATAATTAACTCAGTGTTATTTAGGCACCCAACAGGTTATTAGACATGTTGAAAATAAAATGTCATGAATAGCTTGTTAAAATTGTACAAGTCATGCCCAGTTTTCCTTTTTCTTTTTTCTTTTGAGTCAGTCGCACTCTGTCACTGAGGTTGGAGGACAGTGGCATGATCACAGCTCTCCGCAGTCTCAACTTCCTGTCAGTTTTCATACATACTGATTCTGCTAGATTCACCTATATAGTCAGATTTCAGGTAAAGGTCAAAAAGAAAACAGGAAGGTCAATCATGGTGCAGAGTGTCCGATTTAAGAAAATGATTAAATAATCATCTGATTCACAGCATACAAACATTTATGATCGCTATCACACGAATGAACACCCTATGAACTTCCACATGGTAAAGGAAATCTTTAGATTTATTTCATTTCAATCATTAGTATATGATTTCATTAAGATCTTGGGTCTCTATTCTCATTCTAGGACTCTCTTGCCTAAAAAAAAATGTAAACAGAAAGTATTAACAAGATAATGTGGGCCAGGCCCCTAATCCCAGCGCTTTGGGAGGCTGAGGCAGAGGACAACTTGAGGCCAGGAGTTAGAAACCAGCCTGAGCAGCATAGGAAGACCTCACCTCTACAAAAAATTGTTTTTTAAATCTGCCAGGTGTGATTGCACCTGCCTTTAGTCCCAACTACTAGGGAGGCTGAGCCAGGAGGATTGCTTGTAGTGAACTGTGATCACACCATTCTCCAGTCAGAGTTACAGAGCAAGACCCTGTCTCTAAAACAAAATAAATAAACAAGATAATGTGAAATGTCTCACTGAATCTATAAACTACAATAAAATACCACAGTATCTTTGCCTTCCATGCCACAATCTTAGGGCATGAACATGATGTGTTAAGATTTATCGTTAAGATTTATCGTGTGTTAAGATTTATCATGAACATGGTGTGTTAAGATTTATTTATTTACTCCTGAATATAAGCTTTAGTTCAAGTGGGTGATATCTTTTCATAAAAAGTGACTCACATATACAAAGGACAAGAAAGAAAATAACTCTTAATTTCTAAACTTTGTTTCCCTATCTACATCTTAAAGGAAAGACAACATACATATGACAAATGCAGAAAGACTACTTTAAATACACCTAGCATAAACTAAATACAAAATCAACAATAAGGCAGTTTCAACCATGATAACACCACTCTAACACCAAGATGCAACATAGTGTATCCTAAAGAATGAGAAAAGAGTAACTTTCCAAGTTCCTGTAAATTCTGTGGTAGTGGAAATATGTACAAATTAACCACAATCGGGAGACCCTGGCATCACTTACACCATTTACAATTTAAAAGATAATGAAACACTTGACAAAAGAATTCGAAAAATTTGGACATTACAGTATGTCCTTATTTGGTATGAATTAATTGAGCAACTTAAGATGTGAGATCATTATTACAGTTTTTCATTTCAAAAATGACAACAAGACACATATAAGGAATACTGCAAATAATATTTTGAGAGCTGTAACACCTTGATTACTACCACAAAGAATTCTCACTATAACTGACATTTTCGCTAACTATGCAAAAGACATTGAACAAAAACAGACATTTTCTAGAGAAAAAGTTAGGCACTTCATACATACCCTTGTGGGGAATCAGAATCATTTAATTCATACAAATATGGGTTCAAATCCTGACTGATCCTCCTAAATGAGTTCCTTATGAGGTAGCACAATGACCATAATAAAGCAGATGCCTCTATTACTTCCCCTTACATTTCTCCATAATCCTTATAATAACCTCATGTTGTAGGAATTATTAACTCCATTTTACAAATGAAGAAACTGAATCACAAGAAGGTTAAGAAGCAAGGCTATGGTTACACAGCTGGTAACTGTCAGTATCCAGATCTGTCATGCCCTTTAAATTGACATGCTACCTCACTGGTTATTTTACTGTCTCATACTTGGAAGTTTAGAATTTTCTAAAATTATGCCCACTATGCTTTAAATTATGATAAAAACAAAGATTTTCAAAAACTAAAGTCATCTATAACTTCCACTCATAATTTTAGAGGACAAAACCCATAAAAAGCCCACCTATCTTCAAATTCAGTAACAAACAGGATACACTCTAGATCTTAAAATGAACTATCCAATCAGCCAGGCGTGGTAGCGCATGCCTGTAATTCTGGCTACTTGGAAGGTTGAGGCGGAAGGATCACCGGAGCCCAGCAGGTCGAGGCCACGGTGGCCGGGAGCAGCCACTGCACTTCAGTCTGGGCGACAGAGTAAGACTCCAACTCAAAAAAAAAACAAAAACAAAAACAAAATCAACTATCCAAATTACTCACTGCCAGCTCTCATTTACACAGGGAATGGTTTCCAAATGCACATTAATAAGAATAAGCGGAAAGCAAATGAACCAGATATACCATAAAAGTAAAAATATGGCCGGGCTCGGTGGCTCAGCCTGTAATCCCATGCCTTTGGGAGGCTGAGGTGAGTGGATTGCCTGAGCCCGTGGGTTCGAGACCCGGCCTAGGCAGCGAGACCGCATCTCTACAATAAATCAAAAAATCAGCCGGGCGTGGTAGCGCATGCCTGTAATTCCGGCTACTTGGAAGGCTGAGGTGGAAGGATTGCCGGAGCCCAGCAGGTCGAGGCTATGGTGGCCGGGAGTGGCCACTACACTCCAGTCTGGGCAACAAAGTGAGACTCCAACTCAAAAAAAAAGAAAGCAAAAACATGGCATGTGAAGGAAAAAAATTTTTTTCACAACATTCATTCTTCCAAAGATTCTACAGATCTTTTTTTTTTTGAGTTGGAGTCTCACTCTGTCGCCCAGACTGGAAGGCAGTGGCACGCTCCCGGCCACCACAGCCTCGACCCGCTGGGCTCCGGTGATCCTTCCGCCTCAGCCTTCCAAGTAGCCGGAATTACAGACGTGTGCTACCATGCCCGGCTAATTTTTTATTTATTGTAGAGATGAGGCTCTCTCAAGTTGCCCGGGTGGGTCTCAAACCCGTGGGCTCAGGCAATCCACTCACCGTAGCCTCCCAAAGCGCTGAGATTACAGGCTGAGCTACCAAGCCCAGCCAGATCTTCTATTACATCTATTACTGCTATATGAGCCAGCCTTAAACACCATGTGAGGAACGGGCATGGACTCAGTCATTAGAACTTCAATCCATTTAATTTCTCAATGCCTCCATCCAACTAAACAATGAGAGAGTTGGACTTGATTCACTGAACCACAGAACTGAAAGCAACATAAGCAATAAGTCCCACCCAACATACACTGGCAGATCACCCAATTTCTGCTTTAACATGTGCAGTGTCATGGAGGCCAATTATTTTTTCTCCTCAAACACATGACATAGAGTTAATATTTTTAAGAATCTGGACAGTTTTAAAGCAAATGGAATCCATGTTTTTCTCTTATACAAAATCAGAGATCTGAGGCTTCAAAGTTGGAGAAGATTTAATCCATCTTATTTCCACTGCCATTTTCCTTTCATCCTGAGGGAACAAATCCACTTTACCAGGAAGATGACTTATGCTGATGAGTTTGTATAAACTGATGTGATTTCACACAAGCTGTCCCTTCAATTCCTAAACTTCTATACTACAGATTTAGAAGCTTCTTATAATGTAACTTTTTTTGCCTTTTAAATTCCCTCCTGATTAACCTCGTCCCTCAAACTCAGTCACACGGGTTCTCGTTCTAGGTATTTTTTATGATGGGTCCTAATTCCACCTCTAAGCTCTTGTGAAGCATATGCACCTTTAGTACTGCTCCTGGAGAGGGTAAGAAATATCCTTAAGTGATTCACTGTGTACTTCCCTGGGTCTTGTTTTAACTGTGTAGAGTTCAGCTAAATAAAGTCACTGGTTCTCTCTACTTTGTAAATTAAAAGTTATCTAGGCCAGGCACGGTAGCTCACATCTGTAATCCCAGCACCCTGGGAGGCTGAGGCGAGAGGATTGCCTGAGCCCAGGGGTTCGAGACCAGCCTGGGCAACTTGGAGAGACCTCGTCTCTACAATAAATCAAAAAATTAGCTGGGCATGGTGGAATGTGCCTGTAATTGGAAGGTTGAGGAGGAAGGATAGCCTGAGCCCAGCAGATCAAAGCTATGGTGGCCGTGAGCGTGCCACTGCACTCCAGCCTAGACAACAGGGTGAGACTACAACTCAAAAAAAAAAAAAAAAAAAAAACTATCTAGATGTAAGTACTTGAACTAGAAAAACTGATGCTGAAGCAGCAATGGGTGATAGTTAAATGCCTCTTTCTGAATACTCATATCATTCTATATTAATTCAACTCCAACCTCAAGCACCCTTGGTCAGTTCTATGCTACCACCAAAAACCAATAATGATGATCATGATACTCGATGATGTGCATGTAAAGCTGTTCCAAGAACTTCATATATTTTTAATTTATCTAATTCTCACAGCAGCAATATGAAGCATGCAACATTATTATCCCCATTTTACAGCTAGTGAGTCACAGAGAAGATAAACTAACAAGGGCATCACTGTCACACAGTCACACAGCCCAAGGTCACACACACAGCTAGCCAGGACTCCAGCCAAGGCAGTCTGACTCTAGTATTTATGCTCTCAAATACTTATATTGTACAACCACTTGTCTATCACTCTGATAAGTTACTGTTGTCTTCAATATCAGAAAATTAACTCCACCTTCACTGTGCACATAGACATCAAATATTTGTCCTTTTGTCAATGCTGGCCTAGGTTACTTAAAATATTTCACGTGGCCCTAGTTCAGTGTCCATTTCTACATATTAGCCCACCATGTGTAGGGTACACCTATTAGGCACACAATAAATATCTTTGAATATCTGTTAAAAGAATTAAATATCTTCCATCCCTCATCCTCCCAAAGGCAATCTTTCCCTCCTCTGAATCCCTCTTCCCCTGCCCCTACCTTCAGCACTTTGTACCTTCTTCCAACACTTATTTTGTGTTTTACCCACTATCATGGCCAGCCATCAAGATGGCCCCCAATGATCCTCGCCTCTTTCCATTCAAATTCTTGTGTAGTCCCTTCCCACAATGTGTGGTCAATAGTGGAAAAATGATGGTATAGAACTTCTGAAGTTAGGTTTGGTTTTTTTGTTTGTTTGTTTTTTGGGGTTTTTTTTGAGTTGGAGTCTCACTCTGTAGTCCAGGTTAGAGTGCAGAGGCACATTCAGGGCCACCGCAGCCTCAACCTGTTGGGCTCAGGCAATCCTTCCTCCTCAGCCTTCCAAGTAGCTGGAACTACAGGCACATGCCACCACGTCCAGTGGATTTTTACTGTAGAGAAGAAGTCTCACTAAGTTGTCCAGGCTGGTCTCAAACCCCTGGGTTCAGGCAATCCTCTCGCCTCGGCCTCTCCAAGTGCTGGGATTATACGTCTGAGCCACTGTGCCCAATTTGAAGCTAGGTCTTAAAAGGCAAAGCGGTTTGAGCTCTTGGATTACTTGCTCTGGAGGAAGCCAGCTGCCATGCCATGAGGGCATTCATGTAACTCTGTGGAGAGGAACTGAGACCTCCCACCAACAGCCTGCACCAACCTGCCAGCTATACAAGTAGTCACCCTGAATGAGGATCCATCAGCCTCAGTCAAGACATCATAAGACTGCCACCTCAGTTGACATATTACTGCAATCTTTTGAGAGACCTGAGTTTGAACAACTCAGCTAAGTTGCTCCCAACTTCCTGATTCACAGAAACTATGAGAAATAATAAATGCTTGTTTGGGTTGTTTTTGTTTTTTTTTTTTTGAGTTGGAGTCTCACTCTGTCGCCCAGACTGGAGTGCAGTGGCCGCTCCCGAACACCGCAGCCTTGACCTGCTGGGCTCCGGCGATCCTTCTGCCTCAGCCTTCCGAGTAGCCAGAATTACGGATACGTGCTACCACGCCCAGCTGATTTTTTGATTTATTGTAGAGATGAGGTCTCGCTGCCCAGGCGGGTCTCGAACCCGCGGGCTCAGGCAATCCACTCACCTCAGCCTCCCAAAGGCGCGGGATTACAGGCTGAGCTTGTTTGGGGTTTTTTTTCGGTGTTTTGTTTTAGTTGGGGGTCTCACTCTATCACCCAGGCTGGAGTGCAGTGGCACGATGTTAGCTCACCACAGTTTCAACCTAATGGGCTCAGGTGAGTCTTCCACCTCATCTCTAGAGAAGCTGGGACTACAGGTATGCACCATCACGCCCAGCTAATTTTTTTAATTTTTTGCAGAGACAAGATCTTACTGCCTAGGTTGGTCTCAAACTGGGCTTAAACAATTCTCCCGTCTCAACCTCCCAAAGGGCTAGGATTACAGGTGTGAGTCACCACACCCAGCCATAAATGTTTATTTTTGTCTTAAACACTAACTTTGAGGTGATACGCTATACAGCGATAGCTAACACACCCACTCTCCAAAACTCTAAGTTCCTTGAGAGTAGAGACTATCCCTTTGACTCTCCAAACTTCATTAAAGCTTTAGACACAAGGCCAGGCAGAGTGGTTCACACTGTAATCCCACCACTTTGGGAGGCAAAGGCAGGAGGATCACTTGAGCCCAGGAGTTTGAGACCAGCCTGATCAACAAAGTGAGACCCCCATCTCCAGAGAAAAAAATTGCAAAATTAGCCAGGCTGATGGTGTATACCTGTAGTCCTAGCTACACAGGAAGCTGAGGAGGGAGGACTGCTTGATCCCAGCAGTTCAAGGTGGCAGTGAGCCATGATCATGCCACTACATTCCAGTGTGGGTGACAGAGTGAGACCACGACTCAAAAAAAAAAAAATAGCTTTAGACACAAACAGTGCCCATATTTGTTGAATTGTGTCAGTGAGCCATTCCCTTTGTTCAATGTTCCTTGTCTTCCAAAATGTATCCATATATAAACTATTCCTCATGCCTATACCACTTCATCTTCAATCCATCAATGTGTTCCCTTTTCTCTTTCAAAGACCTTCTGAAATATAACATACTGACCAAAGTTTCTTCTCAGGAATGGTGAACATGTTCCTTATGTTGATCAATTCCAACTATCAACCCTAACATTTATATAAATATACATACATACATAGGGTAAATATGTATTTGTTCATGCTGATCTTATATTCAAGAAATATTCACTGAGCACCTACTATATCCCAAGAACTGCTCTTGAAGCTGGGAATAAAATGTTTAAAAATATCCTTACACTTAGGGAGCTTACAGTCTAGCATACGCTCTTGCCATAGTGTTTCTCAGAGGGTAATACAATCTTTGACAATATGACCTTAAAATTCTAATTTTCTGGCCAGGCTTGGTAGCTCAGCCTATAATCCCAGCACTTTGGGAGGCTGAGGCAAGTGGATTGCCTAAAACCGTGGGTTCAAGACCAGCCCGGGCAACTTAGTGAGACCTAATCTCTACAATTAAAAACCAAAAATTAGCAAGGCATGGTAGCACACACCTGTAGTTTCAGCTACTTGGAAGCCTGAGGCAGAAGGATCGCCGGAGCCCATGAAGTTGACGTTGGGGTGGCCATGAGCGAGCACTATATTTTAGCCTGGGTGACGGAGTAAGACTCCAACTTAAAAAAAAAAATTCTAGTTTTCCCTTTGTAAATTAGTTGGCCATATGTCTACAAATATTTTTTGTACACTTAAATGTTTAAGCTGCGGTCTCAAGAAAAGCCCATACTTGTTTAACGAACTTTGTAAAGTGCCCATACAGAACCTGTATATATCAATGTTCTCTGTTTTTACTGAATGCTCCCATGGGCCACATTTTTAGGAAATACCACCATAAGTATAAAATAAGTACCACTTGATAAAGCAACCATTATTTATTATATAATCTTAGTGACTCTAAATCAAATATGAAACATTTACTTCACCATAAGTAATTTGCAATAGATGTAGTCAAGTGATATTACAACATGGGTAGAATTATTTTATATTTACTACTACAAAGCAGTGTTAAAAAGAAAAAAAGCAGGCAGAGCTTGGTGGTTCAGCCTGCAATCCCAGCACTTTGGGAGGCCGAGGTGAATGGATTATCTGAGCCAGCAGGTTCGAGACCAGCCCGGGCAATATGGCAAGACTGTGTGTCTACAATAAATCAAAAATTAGCTGGGTGTGGCAGTGCGTGCTTATAGTTCCGGCTCCTTGGAAGGCTGAGGCGGAAGGTTCACCAGATCCCAGCAGGTCGACGTGGGGTGGCCGTGAATGCACTACGGCAGTACAGCCTGGGCAATGGAGTGAGACTCCAAATCAAGAAAAAAAAAAAAAAGAGAGAAAAGAAAAAAAGCACACTGCTCTCTTAAGTCAGAGATTCAAGTCCTGGCTTTGTCACTGTGTATCCCTAGATGAGTTAGTCTCAAGGCTGAAGGAGGAGGACCTCTTGAGCCCAGGAGTTCAAGGCCACAATGAACTATGATTACACCTCTGCACTCCAGTCTGGGAGGTAGAATCAGACCCTGTCTCTAAAATAAATGAATAAATAACTTATCCCAGATGTGATTTATTGAAGCCTTTTTTTAAAAGGGCACAGTGAGGCCGGGCTCAGTGGCTCAGCCAGTAATCCCATGCTTTGGGAGGCTGAGGTGAATGGATTGCCTGAGCCCGCGGGTTTGAGACCTGCCTGGGCAACTTGGCAAGACCTCATCTCTACAATAAATCAAAAAATTAGCCGGGCGTGGTACCACGCGCCTATAGTTCCAATTACTTGGAAGGCTGAGGCAGAAGGATTGCCGGAGCCCAGCAGGTCGAGGCTGCGGTGGCCGGGAGCGGCCACTGCACTCCAATCTGGGTGACAGTGAGACTCCAACTCCAAAAAAAAAAAAAAGGGCACAGTGGGCTGGGCTCAATGGCTCAGCCTGTAACCCCAGTACTTCAGGAGTCTGAGGTGAGTGGATTGCCTGAGTCCACAGGTTTGCGACCTGCCTAGGCAATTTGGCAAGACCTCATTTCTACAATAAAATCAAAAAATTAGCCAGGCGTGGTCCAGTCTGGGCGACAGAGTAAGATTCCAACTCAAAAAAAAAAAAGGACACAGTGGCTTACCCTGTAATCTCAGCACTTTGGGAGGCAGAGGCAAGAGACTGCCTTAGCCCACGGGTTCAAGATCAACCTGGGCAACTTAGCAAGACCTCATCTCTACAATAAATAAACAAATAAATAGTCAGGTGTGGTGGCTCCTGCCTGTAGTTCAAACTACTTGGAAGGCAGAAATAGAACAATCACTTGAGCCCAACAATCACTTGAGCCCAACAATCACTTGAGCCGTAGGTCAAGGCTACAGAAACTGTGAGCCTGCACTCTATCCTGGGCAACAGAGATTCCGCCTCAAAATAAAGGGGGAAAAGGGCTCTTCTTTTTTTTTTTTTTTGAGTTGGAGTCTCACTCTGTCACCCAGACTGGAGTGCAGTGGCCGCTTCCGGTCACCACAGCCTTGACCTGCTGGGCTCCGGTGATCCTTCCGCCTCAGTCTTCCAAGTAGCTGGAACTACAGGCGCGCATTACCACACCCGGCTAATTTTCTGATTCATTGTAGAGAGGAGGTCTCGCCAAGTTGCCCAGGAGGGTTTCGAACCCGCGGGCTCAGGCAATTCACTCACCTCAGCCTCCCAAAGCGCAGTATTACAGGCTGAGCCACCAAGCCCGGCTAAAAGGGCTCTTCTGAACAGTTATTGACAAAAGAAAAGAAGCAAACACCAGAACTAGGCTACAAACACTTTTTCTTTGCATGTATGTATTTTTGAAGAAAGCAGTAATGGATTGTTTCTTCTAAATCATTTCATTAAGAAACTCAGTAACATAAAGCCCTTTGATTCACTGTGAAAAATGCAAACATTAGGCAAAATTTAGTTTAATAACTTCCAGCCAAAGGTTCCCCACCCTGCAGCCATGGGACTATGAGCCAGCTGGCTGTACCACCTCACCCCTGGGAGGTGGCTGCTTTTCAACAGTAAAACTGCATAAGTGAAATCTAGGGGATTTGGGGGTCTTCTAAAGCAAAACACGTAAGTTTTTCTTCTTGTAGAAAATAAAGCTTATGTTACAGATTTTGATTTCATGTAGAAAAGATTCTGAAAAGATCTCAAAAACCTGGGGACATTTTAGACATCTTGGGTTTAAAACTGTGTGAAAACACATGAAGTATGGGTCTAATTTCATTATTACATTTAAGTGATATATTATTTCACATTCCTTTATACACACACTTCAGGCCAAGTACAGGCTGGCAAGCAGTTAACTGTCCAACAAACTGCCCTTTAGTTATGCTACATAACAAGGAGAAATTCTGACAAAGCCAAGCTGGGCTAGTGCTTAAATACACACTGGTCTACCAGTAGTTCTTAGCATCATAAGAGCAAACATTTCTCGAACTTTTACTACGTGCCAAGAACTGTGTCAAACGTTTTATGTTAACTATTTTATGTAATTCTTATAACAATCCCATGCGGTTGATACTATTATTATCCCCATTTTTTCAGACGAAGAAATCGAGGCCCAGGATTACACACCTAGCAAACGGCAGGTTTGAGAGAGTGAAAGCTCCAGCCTACCACTATCGATGCTTTCTTATTTCCTGCGAAGCAGTTGCAATCAGTGTCCTGACAGACACTTTCGTAGAGGGTAAAATTCTTGGCCGTCAAGTTTCAAATCTGCACATCTGCACAGAGACCTGTACACCTGGCGGCATTCAGGTTGCTTGCTACACAGGCATCAACAAGTCCAGGTGAGCCTCCTCCCCTGGGGATCCTGAGGACTGCACCTGGATCCTGACGGTTTGCACAAGATCTCAGAGAAAGCGGCCGACACCTCTTCCCTGCAGTCAGCACACCCCGACAGCAGCGAGGGCGGAGACCTCCGCGCCTCCCCACCCACCGCGGCGCGGCCAGGCCAGGCGGTGCACAGGTGCACAGCCGCGCCCCAGTCCCGGCTGCGGCTCGGCGACTCCCGCCCCGAGCACAGGGGAAGGGCGGAAGGGCGGCGGGGAGAGGGCTGGGGGCGCGAGGCCTGCCCCGCCCGAGACCCCCTCACCCGAGCAAGCGCGCGGCGGGGTCGTGAGGAGAAAGGATGCTCCAGGCGGGGCGGGGCCGCGGTGGGGGAGGGGTCCCCAGCCCGGACTCTCACTCACCGCCTCGCTCTTTTCCCGGCCCGGGCTCGCAGCCTGCCCCGTTCCGGCTCTAGCCGCCTGCGTCTCCCCTCGAAGCTCAACGTCCAGCCAGGGCGCGCGGAGCTGAGAAGTCTGCGCGAGCGGTGGACGTGTGGCGAGCGGTAACCGAGGGGGTGGGGAGGATGGGACAGTCGCTCTCGCCGCCACGGCCACCACAGACACTGCCGCCGCCGGCTCCACTCAGCCGCGGAAGCTGCGGGTCCGCCCACCACGCCCGCCTCCCACTTCCCGCCCTCTACAGTCCCGCTGGAGGAGTGACAGCAACTCTGGCCAATCAGAGGACTTGTTGAGGTCGGGAACGGCGGATTGAGGGGGTGGACGGAGAAGGAAAGAGAACGAAGGGGGCGAGGACGGCGGCTTGACTTCCTGTGACTGACGGCACGACGCAGCCAATGGGAAGCGGGAAGATGACCTCATCGCTGAGGGAAGTCTGGAACTGGCTGAACGGCTCGAGGAGGTGGGAGGAGGTCGGCGACGAGCCGGGGGCGGGGCGCTGGAGTCTTAAAGAGGCCGCAGCCCATTGGTCACCTTGCGAAGGGAAGGGCGGTGGACGCGGCTGGACCTTGCCAAATTGCCAAGGGGTCAATCCCCAGCCGCGAGCAATTACTGCATTAATCCCATACCCCATCTCGATTCTTATCGAGGACTGAAGGGTCTCGACCTGGGGCTTCCAAGTCGATTATTTCACATTCACTCTTCCCAAAAGGGACACAATGAATTCCGCTCTGGCCTGGAGCCCTGAATTTCCGTTACAGTCCCGCCTCACGGAGGCCTGTCGCCTCGTTTCTCTGAGTCCGTTTTCCCACCGGTAAAAGAGAAGATACTGACACCTACCACCCCTCTCTACCTGCTTATAGGATGTTGATCCTATCATCAGCAGCGAAAGTGCTTTGGGCTTGGAGAAGGAAAAGGACGGAATGAACCAAAGAACTTGAATCCGGAGACTCCAGGAAAAGCATCTGTAAAAGGGAGGACTTTACTAGATGACTCCTGACGACTCTTGCAATTCTAAAATTCTAAAATGCTGATGTCCTACTCTTGCCAGAGCCGATTCATGTTGCGAAGGGGTGTGTGCGCGCGCATTAGGCACAGAGGCCACACACTCAGCAAGAGTGTGTGAAGTCCGAGAGTCTCTCTGAACATATTCTGGTTTTGAAGGCCGGGGACTGAGGAATGCTGCCCAATGTTTAAAAAATTAAAACAGTAAAAGAAAAAGAATGTGGAAAGTCCATAACTTCAACAGGGAAAACGAATACAGGATACAGGGGAGACGAGTTCAGCAAGGCCCCACTGTGGTCAGGCAGGCCCTTCCAGTCTTCCTTCCTCCCAGAAATGAGGGGGAGTCCAGAAGGAGAAGTAACTACAACTTGGTGGGTTGGAAAAGAAGAGGAAGTGCTTTCCCCTGAAGGCTTCCTGGGAATGGGGTCACCAGGCAGAGTTAGAGGAAGAAGCAACAGTAGATAGAGGAAGAAAACAGCAGGGGCATTCTTCTAGGTTTGGGGAAAACCAGTGTGAAGAGTCAAAGACTGAAAAGAAGCAACCCACTTTACATTCCAGAGTAAAGTCTTACTGTGGCCTCTGTTTTCTCTCTAAGGTCTCTGGGGCTGCCCATTCCTGTAACTCTTAGATGGAGGATGGGAGAGGTTGCTCTACCCAACAGTTGCAAAAGCCAAACTGGCCTTGGTATTCCCAATTATTCATCCACATTCAGATGAGACACAGTCACTGCCCTGTGGGTGCTTACACCAAACATGCTAGACTATGTGTCCCAGGTGTCATGACTAACAAAAGATGCAGAAGTGTGCCCTAGAGGAGAAAGTACTGCTATTGAAATTATTGGGGTGGAGCAGGTTTCCTCAAGACCAGACCAGGGTGGGGCATTCCAGATAGAATCCACGTAGACACCAGTCCTACAGAAAAATCCAAGGTAAGGTGGAAACAGTGTATTTTATTAGTCATGGAATAAGAGATATGCCCATTCACAGCAGAGACTACAAGGAAGCTCACCCCCTTACAAATAGTCCTATTTTTTCTTGGAAAACTTAAATTATATATTTTTTATGTACTATACATACATACATTGTGTTATATGTGTGTGTGTGTGTGTATATATATATATATAAAGTGTTGATATATTTCTTTTTTTTTTTTTGAGTTGGAGTCTTACTCTGTTGCCTAGGCTAGAGTACAGTGGCACACTCACAGCCTCTGCAGCCTCAACCTGCTGGGCTCAGGTGATCCTTCCACCTCAGCCTTCCAAGTAGCTGGAACTTCAGGCACACACCACCACACCTGGCTAATTTTTTTTTATTTATTGTAGAGATGAAGCCTCACCAAGTTGCCCAGGCTGGTCTCAAATCTGCGGGCTCAGGCAATCCTCTCCCCTTAGCCTCCCAAAGTGCTGGGATTACAGGCGTGAGTCACTGCACCCAGCCGGATATATGATTCTTATGGATGATCTCCCTCCCTCTAATCTCTAATCCCACTCCAGCCTGGACTATAGAGCAAAACCCCAACTCCAAAAAGAATAATAATTAAATAACCTTTGATCCTAGAGCCTAATGTTATCCTCTAAGACTTCACAGAACATGTCTAATTTCACTTCATCTCCTTCCTCACACCCTCTACCCATCCTCCCCAAAACAATAGGAATTAATTCCCTTTTTCTTGCTTTCATTCCTCAGATGACAGTTTCCATATGCTTCTTTGTCCTGACTTCATGTGGACATCCTTCAGTTTGTCAGGATCTATTGGGGACATGTGTCCTTCCAGCAAATGCTCTTTCTTCTGGTAGGGGAACCCCAATTTCCTCTGGGTAAACACTGCTCCCTACTCTCTGTCTATATGGCTGCCTTGGGAATGACTTCACTTTGTAGGGATGAACACATGGCCCAGTCGTCCTGACCAATGAAAGCTCTCCTCAGCTGGGCTCGGTGACTCAGCCTGTAATCCCGTGCCTTGGGAGGTTGACGTGAGTGGATTGCCTGAGCCCGCGGGTTCAAGACCCGCCTGGGCAACTTGGCGAGACCTCATCTCTACAATAAAATCAAAAATCAGCCGGGCGTGGTAACGCGCGCCTGTAGTTTCAGCTACTTGGAAGACTGAGGCAGAAGGATCGCCGGAGCCCAGCAGGTCGAGGCTGTGGTGGCCAGGAGTGGCCACAGCACTCCAGTCTGGGTGACAGAGTGAGACTCTAACTCAAAAAAAAAAAAGAAAAGAAAACTTTCCTCACTCCACCACCACTCTTTGTAGTGATTGATTTAGGGAAGGTCATGACCCAAGACAATCATTCGGAGTGAGTCCTGGGACCTTGTCAGAACTACTAGGACGGAGAAGTTCTCTCTGAACGAAAGCTGCGGAACTAAACTCCTGGAGTTAAGAGAGAGGACCACAGGGAGAATAAAGCCATTTCAAAAACAATCAGACATCAGGCAACCTCCTTGAGTCCCTCCTGCTCTGGGAGCTTTTCTGTCTTTTTTTTTTTTTTTTTTTTTTGAGTTGGAGTCTCACTGTCGCCCAGACTGGAGTGCAGTAGCCACTCCCGGCCACCGCAGCCTCAACCTGCTGGGCTCCGGCGATCCTTCCGCCTCAGCCTTCCAAGTAGCTGGAACTACAGGCGCACGCTACCACGCCCGGCTAATTTTTTGATTTATTGTAGAGATGAGGTCTCGCCTGCCCAGGCGGGTCTCAAACCCGCGGGCTCAGGCAATCCACTCACCTCAGCCTCCCAAGGCGCGGGATTACAAACTGAGCCACCGAGCCCAGCTTTTGTCCTCTTAATAAATCCTGCTTTCTCAAAAACAAAGCAATCGGAGCTGAGATATAGATAAAGGTCTCAGTGGATGATGACTCTGTCTGGGGACCTGGATCCAGTTATTTTCTGACTATTTTATTTCACAGATGTCTTGGGCCAGGGCCCTTACAAAGAGAACCTGTAAGAGAGATCTAGTGAGCAGGATTTATTGAGGGAGGAAAAAACAGTGAGTGGGAGAGGAGCAAGGCAGAGGGAGGGAAAGAACCGAGCAGGCTCAGGCTGATTTTGCCTTGGCCTGCCGCACAGCAGGAAGGCTCCAGGGCTGGGGCATAAACCGCACCACAGAGGTATCCCCCCTTGAGACGTAGGCAGCTTTTTGTACCCTGGTATATTTTCAGTCATTGGCAGTGGGCCCTAAGGCATTTAAGGTCCTCAAGGCCACACCCTTCAAATGAGAGAAATTCTCTGAAATTTCAGGCAGCTGGGAACCCTTAACAGCCAGAACTCCAGCAGCTGCTGGATGAGTGCACTGGCCTGTTAAGAAGGCACCATTTGAATCTACCATTCCAGTTGTTGCAACCAAAATGTGACTACATAAACTGCTCAGGGTGACCTGATTGCCTCAGAGTATAGCAAGCCTATGGCCTTCCTTGGGCTGACTCCCTACGTTTGCTATTACGTACACTATTCTTTCTATTTTATTTATTTTTATTTTTATTTTTGAGACAGGGTCTTGCTCTGTAGCCCCAGGCTGAACTTTAGTGGTGTGATCATAGCTCACTGTAACCTCAAACTCCTGGACTCAAGCAATCTTCCTGCCTCAGCCTCCCCAATAGCTAGGAGTACAGGTGCACGCCACTGTGCCTGGCTAATTTTTATTATTATTATTAGTTGTAGGGATGAGGGTCTCACTATGTTGTCTGGGCTGGCCTTGAACTTCTGGCCTCAACTAATCTTCCCACCTTAGCCTCCCAAAGCACTGTAACGACAAGACTAAGCCACTGCACCCAGCCCATTTTATATTTGCATTAGGAAATTTAGTGGCTGCACTGACCCTTTGGCTTAAGTTGACTTTATAACCAACCCCTTTCGGGTCCTTCCCTCTAGAGCTTTCTCCCCACAAACTGATACTAAGCCAAATTCACTCTTACATTTCTATAAATTCTTTAACACCAAGATAGGTCTTTAACTCTGCTTATAATTAGCAGCCAGTTATCATTGTGTCCATTTCCATCCTTTGCTGAAAATGCATGCTGATTCCATTCTGTCGCTTGTCCAACTGGTCACCCCTTCTAATTTTGTTTTTATTGCTGAAAGGGGCAAACCCAATGACAGAAATCTTCAGCACACCACTAGAGACTGATTTCCCTCCTTCCACCCTGTCAATCCACACTCTGAAGAAACTTACTCCCCTTGTCCTCTCCCTCTCTGTCCCTCTTCCCAGGAAATCTCTGCAAAAGTATTTCCCAGAGCTTGACCAAATCAATCCTCAGCACATACTGCTCTTTCCTATTTTTTCATAAGTCTTTGTTCAAGTTAGTACTTTTGCCTAGAATGTCCTCTCTTTTATCTACATTTATTCAAACTCCAGCTCACATCCCACTTCCTCATGGAAGCCCTCCACTATTCCTGACAACTACATGATCTTTTCTTTCTTTGACAACCTACAGCTCCTACTGCACCAGGCACAATGCTAAGCACTCCAAGTGCATCATCTTGTTTTATCCTTTTGGTAAACCTGAGAGGGGTGCTGTTATGATCCCCATTCACCAGATGAGGACACTGAGGCTTAGATAGGCTAATTAAATAACTTGCCCAGTCGGGCTCGGTGGCTCAGCCTGTAATCCCGCGCTTTGGGAGGCTGAGGTGAGTAGATTGCCTGAGCCCGCGAGTTCAAGACCCGCCTGGGCAACTTGACGAGACCTTATCTCCACAATAATTCAAAAAATTAGCCGGGCGTCGTAGCGCGCACCTGTAGTTCCAGCTACTCGGGAGGCTGAGGCGGAAGGATCGCCGGAGTTCAGCAGGTCAAGGCTGCGGTGGCCGGGAAGGCCACTGCACTCCAGTCTGGGTGACAGAATGAGACTCCAACTCAAAAATAAATAAATAAATAAATAACTTGTCCAATATCACACAGCAAAAAACTAGCAAAGTTGGGGAACAGATACTAAAATTAGAATTCTGGGTGCAATTCAATGTTTGTTGGCTGCATACGAGGAATTAAAGGAATTTTAGAAAGTTAAATAAACCACACTTGCCACAATCAAGGACAGAATCTATAAAATGATGCTAATATAAACAATGATGTAAGGACAGGAGAAATGAGACAAGAGAAGGGAGAACTCATCTCTGTTGGAGAACTCATCAAGGCCACACACAAGAGTTTATGTTTGACAGGCAAGAATGAGGTGAGGCGCTACAACTTAGAGAACACTGTGACTAATAGCGTGGAGGGAAGAAAACACAGAGCATGTTTGAGCAAGGAGTCATCTGGTTTGTTTGAGAGATAAGGCTTGAAAGCTTGTTGAGGACCTGTTGGAAAAAGTAAGAAATGCCATGGTGAAGGAGGCATGGTGCTTTTGAAAACAGGATCCAAGCCGGGCTCAGTGGCTCAGCCTGTAATCCCATGCCTTTGGGAGGCTGAGTTGAGTGAACTGCCTGAGCCCGCGGGTTCGAGACCCGCATGGGCAGCGAGACCTCATCTCTACAATAATTCAAAAATCAGCCAGGCGTGGTAGCGCGTGCCTGTAATTCTGGCTACTCGGGAGGCTGAGGCGGAAGGATCGCCGGAGCACAGCAGGTCGAGGCTGCGGTGGCCGGGAGCAGCCACTGCACTCCAGTCTGGGCGACAGAGTGAGACTCCAACTCAAAAGAAAAGAAAACAGGATCCAAACTATGTTAACATTTACTAAATAGTATGGCTGGGCACGTTGGCTCACATCTGTAATCCCAGCAGTTTGGAAGGCTGAGGCAGGAGAATTGCTAGAGCCCAGGAGTTTGAGACCAGCCTGGGCAACATAGTGAGACTTCATCTCTATTAAGTCAATAAGGGCATGGTGGCATGCACCTGTAGTCCCAGCTACTCAGGAGGCTGAGGTGGAAGGATTGCCTAAACCCAGGAGGTCAAGGCTGCGGTGAACCGTGACTGTGCCACTGCACTCCAGCCTGGATGACAGAGCAGGACCTCAACTCAAAAAAAACAAAAAAAGACAAGATCTACTTAGTTGTTTATCAATTGGATAGAAAGAGACTGACGGGGCTGGTAAGATGTTAGACCACTACTTGTAATCCAGCCAGGAGGAAATAAGGACCCACAAGGGTGGGAACAGAGGGCATGGCTGTTTCTCCCCCATGCTCTATTAATACTGTCTATGTTTCTCTGTGCCCTAAAAATCATAACTTTCTTGAGAAATGGAAATTTTTTTTTTTTGAGTAGGAGTCTCACTGTGTCGCCCAGGCTGGAGTGCAGTGGCACACTCATGGCCACCACAGCCTGGACCTGCTGGACTCACGTGATCCTCCCGCCTCAGCCTTCCAAGTAGCTAGGACTACAGGCATGTGCCACCACGACTGGCTACTTTTTTGATTCATTGTAGAGATAAGGTCTTACCATGTTTCCCAGGCTGGTCTTGAACCCCTGGGCCTAGGCAATACTCTTGCCTCAGTCTCCCAAAGTGCTAAGATTACAGGCTTGAGCCGCCGCACCCAGTCGAGAAATGGCAATAGTTTTTAAAAATATGACTATAGGCTAGGTGCAGTAGCTCAGCCTGTAATCCCAACATTCGAGGAGGCCAAAGTGAGCGGATTGCCTGAGCCCACAGGATCCAGAACAGCCTGGGAAACTTGGCGGGACCTCATCTCTACAATAAGTCAAAAAATTAGCCAGGTGTGGTATCGCGTGCCTGTAGTTCCAGCTACTTGGAAGGCTGAGGTGGAAGGATCGTCTGAGCCCAGCAGGTCAAGGCTGAGGTGGCCATGGGTATACACTGTACTCTAGCCTGGGCAACGGACTAAGACTCCAACTCAAAAAATAAAAATAAAGAAAACCTATAACCTCTAAACTGCTAACAATTTCTTGAAACACAGTAAGCACTTAGCAAATCTTTTTGGAATCAAACTGATGCATGTGCAGGACGTTAAACATGCTAGAACTCTGTTTAAAAATCGTTTTAGGCTGGGCGCGGTGGCTTAGCCTGAAATCCCAGCACTTTGGGAGGCCGAGGCAAGAGGATTGCCTGAGCCTGGGGGTTTAAGACCAGCCTGGGCAACTTGGTGAGACCTCGTCTCTGCAATAAATCACAAAAACTAGCTGGGCGTGGTGGTGTGCGTCTGTAGTTCCAGCTACGTGGAAAGCTGATGTAGAAGGATCGCCAGAGGCCAGCAGATGGAGGCTGCGGTGGCTATGAACATTCCATTGCACTCCAGCCTGGGTGACATGAGTGAGACTCCAACTTAAAAACAAAACAAAACAAAACAAAACAAACAAACTTGTTTTATAGGAACTTGGGCCATGCCTGGAGCTACAACCACCTACAGTATTACTTGATAATAAAACTAAGGTAGTTTTTATTCGGCACCTACTGTATACATTATCATCTCATTCAATTCTCCCATCAACACTTCATGGTAGGTACTAGCATTATGTCCCTTTCGCACATGAAGAAAAACGGAGGATCAAAGAAGTAGGGTAACCAATCATCCCAGTTTGAAGGAACTGAGGGGTCAAGATGCAGGACTTCCTCCAACCCGGGGAAAATTGAGAAGGTTGATCACCCTATCAAGAAACCTTGACTGACATCACACAAGTCAGGGTTTAATCACAAATCTGACCAACTCAAAGCCCCATGGGATTTTATGTTGGTTTTCTGACCATATCAGCCAATATAAATGTCTTCTTTGGGTTTGGGGACGAAATATAAACGTAATCTTATATTGAATTGGGTTCATGTACTTGGGACCTGCTTGAGACTAGAGCTACTAAAGAGGCCGAGAATCACAAAATGGATGGATTTTTTTCGGAGAGAAAAGGAATACACGCTGGGGAAATGCCATCCCTCGAGGACAGCCTGCCGAACGGTTTTGCTTTAAGTTGTTCTTTGGCGCCCTCTAGTGGCAGAGTTGTAACTCTTTATTCCCGAGACTAGAGCAGAGAGAATGCTGGTAAACAGCGGGAGATGGAACAGAACTGAAAGTTCTCATTGCTTGTGGAACAAAAAGATTTTGTTTCAAAAATAAAAACTAGCGGAGCATTTTTTTAAAAAAAGGAAAGACGGACAGGATGTTATAGCCCAGGGTGAGAAGAATGAGACACAAAATGTAATGCCAAAAGTACCTAGTAATGAAATAAATATTATAGTATTTCAATGCAATATTTCAAAAAATCAAAAGTAATGCCCAAACGTCCTACAGTGACCCAAATATCAAACATTCAAATACAGACCAGGCAGGATCTGGTTCTGCACATGCCCTCCCCTGTCTCACTCACCTCACCTAATCCAACTTTCTTGCTGGATTAGAATCTCCCCAAATTGCCTGGGCTGGTCTTAAATCCACGGGTTTTGTTTTTTTTTTTAAATCTTTTTTGAATTATAAAACATAAAACAGATTACAAAAAAAAAACACATAAAACAAATGTCAGACATGATAAGCTAGTATAATACTAATACCTTTGAAACCACCTTAAGAACTTCCAAGTCAAGAAATGTGGGTAGGCACAGTGGCTCATGCCTGTAATCCCAGTGCTTTGGGAGACTGAGGCAGGAGGATTAGTTGAGGCTAGGAGTTTGAGACCAGCCTGGACAACATAGTGAGATCCTCATCACTACAAAAACAACAAAAAAATTTTTTTAATTAGCTGGGTGTGGTGGCACATACTTATATTCCTAGCTATTCAGGGGGCTGAAGTGGGAAGATTGCTTGAGTACAGAAATTCAACATTATATCACACCGCTGCACTCCAGCCCAGGCAAAAAAGCAAGACTCTGTCTCAAAAAATAAAAAAATAAAAAATCCCTGTCTCTCATCATATATAAAAATTCACTCAAGATGAATTAAAGACATAAATGTCAGACTTGAAACCATTAAAAAATTCTAGAAGAAAACCTAGGAAAAACTCTTCTGAATATCAGCCTAGGCCAAGAATTTATAGCTGAGACCCCAAAAGCAAATGCAACAAAAACAAAAATAAGTGAGACAATTAAACTGAAAAGCTTCTGCACAGCAAAAGCAATAATCAACAGAGTAAATAGGCAACCTACAGAATGAGAGAAAATATCCACAAATCATACATCCAACAAAGGACTAATACACAGAATCTACAAAGAATTCATACAAATCAGCAAGACAAAAACAAATAATCCCATTAAAAAGTAGGCAAACAGCCAGGCTCGGTGGCTCAGCCTGTAATCCCAGTGCTTTGGGAGGCTGAGGTGAGTGGAATGCCTGAGCCTGCGGGTTCGAGACCCGCCTGGGCAATTTGGCAAGCCCTCATCTCTACAATAAATCAAAAAAACTAGCCGGGCCTGGTAGCACGCGCCTGTGTTCCAGCTACTTGGAAGGCTGGGCGGAGGGATCGCCAGAGGCCAGCAGGTCGAGGCCACGGTGGCCAGGAGCGGCCACCTGCACTCCAGTCTGGGTGACAGAGTGAGACTCCAACTGAAAAAAAAAAAAGTCGACATCTCTCAAAAGAAGGTATATAGCCAGGTGTAGTGGCTCATGCTTATAATTCCAGCACTTTGGGAGGCAGAGGAAAGAGGATTGCGAGCCCAGGGGTTCAAGACCAGCCTGGGCAACTTGGTAAGACCTCATCTCTACAATTAATAAAAAATACAATTAGGTGGGGGTGGCGGCACACGCCTGTAGTTCCAGCTACTTGGAAGACTGAGACGGAAGGATTGCCTGAGCCCAGCCGGTTGAGGTTGTAGTGGCCGTGAGCATGCTGCTGCACTCCAACTTGAACAACATGGTGAGACTCCAACTCGAGAAAAAAAAGAAAAAAGAAAAAAAAAGGTATACAAATGGCCAACAAATATGAAAAAATGCTCAGCATCACTAACCATCAGGGAAATGCAAATTAAAACCACAATGAGATACCACCCTACACCAGTCAAAATGGCCATTATTTAAAAATTAAAGAAAAGACAGCCAGGCTCGGTGGCTCAGTCTGTAATCCCACGCCTTTGGGATGCTGGGGTGAGTGGATTGCCTGAGCCCGCAGGTTCGAGACCTGCCTGAGCAGCGAGACCTCATCTCTACAATAAATCAAAAAATCAGCCGGGCGTGGTAGCACACGCCTGTAATTCCGGCTACTTGAAAGGCTGAGGTGGAAAGATCGCCAGAGCCCAGCAGGTTGAGGCTGCGGTGGCCGGGAGCGGCCACTGCACTCCAGCCTGGGTGACAGAGTGAGACTCTAACTCAAAAAAAAAAAAAATTTTAAAAAGAAACAGTAAGTGTTGGCATAGATGCAGTGAAGAGGGAATGCCTATACACTCTTGGTGGGAATGTAAATTAATAAAATCTCTATGGAAATCAACATGACGGTTTCTCAGAGAACTAAAAGTACATCTATCATTCGACTCAGCAACACCATAACTGGGTTTCTACCCAAAAGAAGAGAGATCATTATATAAAAAAAGAAGACACCTGCGCTCCCATGTTTATAGCTGCACAATTCACAATTGCAAAGATGTGGAATCAACCTAAATACCCATCGACTGATCAGTGGATAATGAAAATTTGGTGTATATATATTTATATATATAGCTATACCTATATAGCTACATATGGTATATACACATATATACCATGAAATACTATACAACCATAAAAAAGAATGAAATAGGCCAAGCGTGGTGGCTCACGCTTATAATCCCAGCACTTGGGGGGGGGGCGAGGTGAGAGGATTTCTTGAGTTCGAGACCAGCCTGGGCAACTCGGCGAGACCTCATCTCTACAATAAATCAAAAAATTAGGCGTGGTAGTGCATGCCTGTAGTTCCAGCTACTTAGAAGGCTGAGGCGGAAGGATCACCTGAGCCCAGTACGTTGAGGCTGCGGTGGCTGTGAGTGTGCCACTATACTTCAGCCTGGGCAACAGAGTGAGACTTCAACTCAAAAAAAAAAAAAAAGAGTGAAATAATGTCTTTTGTGTCAGCTTGGATGGAATTGTAGACCATTCTCCTAAGTGAATTAATGCAGAAACAGAAAACCAAACACCGCATGTTCTCATAAGTGGGAGCTAAGCTAAGAGTCTGCAAAAGCATAGAGAATGGTATAATGGACATTGGAGACTCAGAAGGAGGTGAATGAGAAGGAGGGGAGGGATGAACAATTGCCTACTAGGTACAATGTGCACTAATAGGAGTGATGGGTACACTTAAAACCCAGGCTTCTTCACCACTATACAAAGCAGCCATTACAGGCTGGGATTACAGGCTGAGCCACCGAGCCAGGCTTTTTTTTTTTTTTTTTAAAGAAAGTCTTGGCCGGGCTCGGTGGCTCAGCCTGTAATTCCGCGGTTTGGAAGGCCGAGGTGAGTGAATTGCCTGAGCCCGCAGGTTCTAGACTCGCCTGGGCAACTTGGCAAGACCTCATCTCTACAATAAATCAAATGAGCCGGGCGTGGTAGTGCACACCTGTAATTCCGGCTACTCGGAAGACTGAGGCGGAAGGATCGCCGGAGCCCAGTGGGTCGAGGCTGCGGTGGCTGGGAGTGCAGTCTGGGTGACAGAGTGAGACTCCAACTCAAAAAAATAAAAAATAAAGAAGGTCTTGGCTGGGCTTGGTGGCTCAGCCTGTAATCACGCACTTTGGGAGACCGAAGCGAGTAGATTGCCTGAGCTCACGGGTTCAAGACCAGCCCGGGCAACTTGGCAAGACCTCGTCTCTACAATAAAAATAAAATAAAATAAAAATTAACCAGGCATGCTAGCACATGCCTGTAGTTTCAGCTACTTGGAAGGCTGAGGCAGAAGGATCGCTGGAGCCCAGCAGATCAATGCTGGGGTGGCTATGAGTGTGCCACTGCACTCCAGCCTGGGTGACAGAGTAAGACTCCAACTCAAAAAAAAAAGTCTCTGCCAGCCTCCCAGCAACTCTTTCATGTGCCCTATTCTGGTGACCTATCCCTCCTCTCAAAAGTAACCATTAGCCTCGCTTCATCAAAATTGCTCCCTTGTGTTTCTTTATAGTTTTATCTCTCAGATGCATATATCTAGACATTATAGCCTTGTCCATTTTTTTTTTTTTTTTGAGTTGGAGTCTCACTCTCTCGCCCAGATTGGAGTGCAATGGCATGCTCTGGCCACCACAGCCTCGACCTGTTGGGTTCAAATGATCCTTCCGCCTCAGCCTTCCAAGTAGCTGGAACTACAGGTGCACGCTACCATGCCCAGCTAATTTTTGATTTATTGTAGAGATGGTCTCACCAAGTTGCCCGGGTGGGTCTGGAACCCACAGGCTCAGGCAATCCCTCTCGCCTTGGCCTCCCGAAATGCTGGGATTACAGGCTGAGCCACCCAGCCCGGCCTTGTCCATTTTTTAAAGTGTGCCTTGGCCTCCCAAAGTGCTGGGATTACAGGCTGAGCCACCCAACCCGGCCTAAATCTCTTAATCTACAGGTCCTCCTCATGGCGGAGGTTGAGATGGCTTCTGTGGTTGAATCCCAGTCTTCCATTTTCCCCCTGAAATGTTTGTACTGAGTCAATCACAGTAATATCCCAGGCCTCCTGGCAGTTACTGGTTTGGGAATGGGGAATCTTAAATACCCAATCCTGGTTAATGGGACAAAACAGACCTCTATGGGAAGTGGGGAGGGACTGGAAAATGTTTTCTTGCTTCTAAGAAAGAGTCAGAGGATAACCAGAACTGCTGCAGCCATTTTGTGACCATGAGGCAAACTAGACTTAAAATGAAGCTCACAACGAAAAAACAGATGGGAAAAACCTAACACCTCTATGGCTTTACTAAGCAGTTGATTATAACACTCCTGGGGGTTTCTCCACTGCTGGGTTTTCAGTTGTGTGGTATAACACATTTTCTTATTGTTTAAGTTCATTTGAATTTGTTGTCACAGCTAGCAGTCTAACTGCAACAGACCAGTAGTAGCTGGTCATGGTGGCACATACCTGTAGTTCTAGCTACTTGGGAGGCTGAGGAGGAAGGAGTGCCTGAGCCCAGTTAGTTGAGACTGTCGTGGCCGTGAGTGTGCCACTGCACTCCAGCCCGGGCAACAGAGTAAGACTCCAACTCAAAAAAAACCCCAAAAAACAAAAAAAACCCAAAACAGACCGACAGTTCAAAACTGTTCATGTTGCTGGGAGGTGGCACACGTAAGGTAAGGTGGATGTACTTAGCCCAGTAAAACTTCTGGGAATAGCCCACTCCTATTCCTCAGCAATCCTTCTCAGTCCACATAATTTGAATAGGTTTGAGGCTTCTTCCTCACCCCAAGGAGGCCACACAATCAATTTCCAACCCAAGTACCCCATCTCCCTGGGCTAGGGATGGATGTAACCAAACCAGGTCAGCCAGAGTGCTCCCTGGTGCTTTTGGTAGAGTCATTTGGAAAAGTTCTCTTTGTCAGGTGTGGTGGCTCATACTTGTAATCCCAGCACTTTGGCAGACTGAGGCAGGAGGGTTGCTTGAGCCCAGGAGTTCAAGACCAGCCTGGGAACATAGTGGGACCGTCTCCACAAACATAAAAAATAAATAAATAAAAAGAAAACATGCTCTCTTTTCTCCTTCAACCTCATAAGCTATGAAGACAAATGTAGGCTCGAAGATGCCAGTAGCCATCTAGCTGTCATCAGTTAGCAAGAGAAGATTTGAGAAAAAGCCCAATAATGACAAACAACACTAAAAGGTAGAGAAGAGAGAGGGTAGGTTCATCATGACATGATTCAAACCCTTGGATGGAGCCATGCCTGAAGTCCTCCACGTTTTGGGGCAAATCACAAAGTTGGGGGCAACAAGGACTTCAGCAGTTAGGTGGAACTCTGTACTTGGAATTGGTAGAACAAGTTATACTGGTTTCTCTCCCTCCCAAAGCTCTACCTGACTTGAACGGTGTTCTGAAGTAATTTTTTGCATGCCTGTTTGTGCTGCCTTCCTGCCAACTCATATGGAAGTGCTTATTTTTTCTTGCCTGAATGGATAGGGATACTCAATGCCCTACTGCACCCGACTCTTAGAAAACTAGAGTGTGGAAGAAGCAGCTGTAGCAAAAATGCTGATTAGGGGCTACCCTCTTTTGGGTCCCCTCCTGCTGTGGGAGATTTTCTGTCTCCTTAATAAACTCCTACTTTCTCAAAAAAGAAAAAGAAATGCTGATTAGCATTGAGCTACATGATTATATTACACTAATGGTACCAGCTCTCCACAGGTGAACAAAATGTGCCTCGTGATAGCAGTAATAAAACAAATTACTTACAAGAAACTCGCAGAGAAGAGGAAGGAGCAGTGCAAGTTGGTGGAAAGACAGGTGTGGTTTCAAAGCCTGGCTCTGCCCTGTGCTGTGTGTCCGTCTGTAGACTGAGTGTCCCTGAGTTTCAATCTTGTCACCTGTAAATTAGGAGTAACCATACCTGCTGCAACTAAACACCTGTCCCTACCCTACTACAGGCTCAACTTTCTCTGACACACAGTGAGAAAGTGGAAGTTTTCTCTCAGGGCCCTCCTGGGTCCTCACTGTCCATGCGTGTCCCCTCATTTCCAGCGGTGTTGGGGGCCACCCTGTACTTTGGTGTAAGTCAGCCCTGGACTCCTGGCCCATCCTTCCCACAGGAACTAGACCAGAGGTTTTGCTTCCCTTTCTCACCACAGGTCGTTATTTTCCCACACTGTGATGTGTTCCATACTTTACAGAAGGATTGGGGTGAGTACGGAGAACTTAAAACCCGCAGCTTAAACCTGGTGGTAATGAGGTGAGAAAATCGTATTCACTGGAATTCCTTTAAGGAAAGCACTGTTTATTTGTTCTGAAAAAAAATTCCTTGGTGAGTCCACTTTGGGGAGAAATTGAGTTCCCCCAGTTCCCTCCCCAGAAGGCCTGAGAATGGCCATAATTCTCCTAAGTGACTGAGAAAAAGAATTTTCTGATTACTCTGAAACAAGGTGGGGAGTGGGAAGAGTGAGAGTCTTGAGACATGATCCGTCCTTGAATCTCCAGGATTTGACCATGTTTTGGGGCATGTGGTTGCTTTGTGGAGTCAGGGCAAGGGGCTAGCCTTGTCTCCTGAATGTTTATCTCAACCCTCAGGCACAAAGAGACCCCAGTTGACCCCTGGGTTAGGTGGTTTTGTCTGAGTCCCAAGGGAAAAATCCCCAAGCAATGGAACCTTTCCAAACAGACTCCCACTGAGTGCACTTCCAGCTCCTAACTTGGCTCCTTGACCTCAGAGTCTGGTATCTTCTCCCAGTTGTCCTGAAGCACACCTCCACCCACCTTCAGGAACCCCCATACTCTTGGGGATTCATCCCCTACACCCCCAGCATCGTACTTCTCAAGTCTGTTGGTGCATAGTAGGTACTCGGCAAATATGCATCATTAACAATAACAAGCATTTGTAGCTGGCACCCTTCAGAATAATCCAGGAAAAATTGGGGCTCTAAGCATGGCCCAGAGCAGGCAAGGACCCTTCAAGCCTTTCCCCTAGCCTTTCGGTCCATGTTTGTGAGAGTTTCAGGGTCACTTTGTCTAAGAAACTTCTGGAGCATACTTAGACATACACACACTCCTCCCAAGGTCAAATCTTCATCCTTGAGAGAGTTTTGTCTGGACTCATAAGGAGTAAGAAAAATATTCTCTTATAATTCTCAAATTTTGCAAAGTCTCTCTCTCTCTCTCAAAATGTTAGTATAAGTTCCTTTGTTCTACCTCTCCTGACCCCAAATAGAACCTTTTACACTTAAAAAAAACTGGGCCCCATACGCACAAAAGCTTTGTCACGGCTGGGCTCGGTGGCTCAGCCTGTAATCCCAGCACTTTGGGAGGCCTTGGTGAGTGGATTGCCTGAGCCCATGGGTTTGAGACCCGCCTGGCGAAACCTGGCCTCTACAATAAATCAAAAAATGAGCCGGGCATGGTAGTGTGCGCCTGTAGTTCCAGCTATCTTGAAGGCTGAGGCGGAAGGATCGCCGGAGCCCGGCAGGTCGAGGCTGTGTTGGCCGAGAGTGGCCACTGCACTCCAGTCTGGGTGACAGTGAGACTCCAACTCAAAAAAAAAAAGCTTTGTCACTAGCAGCTTTTATTTTTTGAGTCGGAGTCCCATTCTGTGTCGTCAAGGCTGGAGTACAGCGGCATACTCATGGCCACTGCAGCCTCAACTTGCTGGGCTCAGGCTGTCCTTCTGCCTCAGCCTTCCAAGTAGCTGGGACTACAGGCATACATCACCTCGCCCAGCTAATTTTTTGATTTATTGTAGAGACGAGGTCTCATCATGTTGCCCAGGCTGGTCTCAAACCTGTGGACTCAGGCAATCCTCTCACCTCAGCCTCTCAAAGTGCTGGAATTATAGATGTGGCTTTTTTTTTGAGTCAGGGTCTCACTGTGTCACCCAGGCTGGAGTATAATGGCACAATCATGGCTCACCACAGCCTCGACCTCCTGAGCTCATATAATCCTCTGGCCTCAGCCTCTAGAGTAGCTGGGACTACAGGCACATGCCACCACATCCAGCTAATTTTTTGTAGAGATGAAGTCTTGCTGTGTTGCCTAGGCTGCTCGCAAACTCCTGGGCTCAAGCAGTCCTCCTGTCTTGGCCTCCCAAAGTGCTAAATAAAGTGCCACTTTATTTACATGTTAACTCATTGGCACTCACATGAATTGAACGGAGGCACAGGAGGGTTAAGTTATTTAGCTGAGGTCACACAGGCAGTAATTGTTAGAGTTGTGATCCGAATCCAGACCATCTGGTGCCACAGTCCAGGCCCCTGGCTACAATGTGCTGCTTAGCTGTATCTGCTTAACTCTACGTGAATAGTGCAAGGGCTAACCTCTACTGGTCAGGGGCCCTACACCTGGGCCTATCCATTTCTTTCTTTGTTCATTCAACAAGTATGTACTGAACACCTGTTATATGCTGATTATGTGTGGCTTATCAATGAAAAAAAAAGACAGGGAGGACCAAAGTGAGTGGATTGCCTGAGCCCACGTGCTCGAAACCAGCCCGGGCAACTTGGCGAGACCTCGTCTCTACAATAAAATAAAAAATAGCCGGGCGTGGTAGTGCATGTCTGTAGTTCCGGCTACTCAAAAGGCTGAGGCGGAAGGATCGCCGGAACCCAGTAGATCAACGCTGGGGTGGCTGTGAGTGTACGTGCCACTGCACTCCAGCCTGGGCGAAGGAGTGAGACTCCAACTAAAAAAAAAACCAAAAATCCCTCAAGGAGTTTACATTTTATTTGGGGTAAGGTGGAGGACAGTGATAAATAATAAATAATATTATTCTTATGGCTGGGCATGGTGGCTCACGCCTGTAATCCCAGCACTTTGGGAGGCTGAGGCAGGAGGATCACTTGAGCCCAGGAGTTTGAGACCAGCCCGGGCAACGTAGTGAGATCTCATAAATAAATAAATAAATAAATAAAATACAAAATAAATAAATAAATACTATTATACTTCTGGTCAGTGAACTAGAAAAATCATTCCAACATGCCACTAAAGATAGCTTTTAAAAAACTGAACAAAACATGAAAGTATCTTTTTGAAAGCATAAAAGAGCTAAGAAGGAAGTGAGAAATTACTGCACACTGCCTAGGTCCAGGAGAAGGGATTCATTACTTGGCAAATAATGACTTATCTCTTTCTCATAGCCACCCTCTGAATCATTCTATGAGGACAATAGTGCCTGGCACATGGTCAGGGCTGTATAACTGTGGTGGCTCAAGCCTGTAATCCCAGCACTTTGGGAGGCCTAGGTGAGGGGATTGCTGAGCCCACGGGTTCAAGAACAGCCTGGGCAACTTGGCAAGACCTCATCTCTATAATAAATACAAAAAATTAGCCAGGCATGGTAGTGCGCACTTGTGGTTCCAGCTACTTGGAAGGCTGAGGCAGAAGGATTGCCTAAACTCAGCAGGTTGACCCTGGGGTGGTCATGAGCGTGCCACTGCACTCCAGCCTGGGCTCAGGTGATCCTTCTGCTTCAGTCTTCCAAGTAACTGGAACTACAGGCGTGTACTACCATGCCTGGCTAATTTTTTGATTCGTTGTAGAGACAAGGTCTTGCCAATTTGCCCAGGCTGGTCTTGAACCCCTGAGTTCAAACAATCCTCTCACCACCGCCTCCCAAAGTGCTGGGATTGCAGGTATTAGCCACTGTGCCCAGCTATCTCCTCTCTTTTTGACCAGTAGGAACCCAGTGTGGATGGGATGTAATGGTTAGGTCCATGACGTTCAGACTCAGCCCATGACCTTGAGCAAGTGACTTTAACAGCAACTCTTGCAAAATGTAAGTGATACAGAAACAAAGAACTGAGTGTCACATGTTCTCACTCATACGCGGACCTTGAACAATTATCGTAATACTATAAGAAAAGGATTGGCAGTAGCGGGAAACTGCCGGGTTGGGGGAGGGAGATGTGGGATTGGCAGTAGTGGAAATTTGCCGGGGGGGCACACCTCATCAACAAGGGTACCTGCATAATGAACATTTGTATACCTAACCCTGAATTGTACCCCTCATCTTTAAAATAAAAATAATTAAAAGTTAAAAAAAATGTGAGTGATAATGTGTTCCAGTGGTGATAAATGTACCACTAAGAAAGAGAACACACCAGTAATTGCACTATGACAGTGCACAGGGTCTTAAAAATAGTCCCACACAAAGTCATAAACTAGTCACAGCAACTCGAAATTCCTCTCATCTCTTCTGTGAGATTTCACAGTTTCTCCTGCTTCAGTTGCATTGCTTGGTGTAGGATACATAGTCAATCTTTTGACCCATATCTCAGGAACAAAATGCTGGGATTACAGGTTTGAACCACCGCGCCCAGCCAATGTACAACTTCTACTTGTGGGTATTCAACTATGTTCAGTTTTACAAAGCACTGGCTTGTTGCTTTGTAAGAAAAGAGCAGCCATTCCTCCAAAGAGAAAAATTGTTTCACTAATACTAATTTTACTCCCTGTTGCTCAGTATTCCTGTCTTTTCCTCTACATAATTTTTTTTATCTAAATGCTGAATCACTATATAATATTTTGAAGATTTTTTTTTTTAGTTGAAGTCTCACTCTGTTGCCCAGGCTGGAGTGCAGTGGCACGCTCATGGCCACCCCAGCGTTGACTTGCTAGGCTCAGGCAATCCTTCCGCCTCACTCCAAGTAGCCGAAACAACAGCCATGCACTACCACGCCCGGCTAATTTTTGATTTACTGTAGAGATGAGGGTTTGCCAAGTTGCCAGGGCTGGTCTTGAACCCACAGGCTCAGGTAATCTTCGCCTTGGCCTCCCAAAGTGCTGAGATTACAGGCTGAGCCACTGAGCCCAGCCTGAAGATATTTTAAATAGCACTAAATTCAGTAAAGGAAGTACAAACAGTGGAGCTAACTCAGTTGAAACGGAGACAATATGAAACGAATACTAATACTAATTTCAACTTCTAATACTAACATACTAATTCTAATATGCAACTTCTCAAATTTGTAAACAATGATGGCTCCATTAAAATGGACAGAAAAGAACCGGCATGGTGGCTCGCACCTGTAATCCCAGCACTTTGGGAGGCTGAAGCGAGAGGATAGCCTTTTGAGCTCAGGGGTTCAATACCAGCCTGGGCAACTTGGTGAGACTTTGTCTCTACAATAATTTTTTTTTTTTTTAGTTGGAGTCTCACTCTGTCGCCCAGACTGGAGTGCAGTGGCCGCTCCCAGCCACCGCAGCCTCGACCTACTGGGCTCCAGTGATCCTTCTGCCTCAGCCTTCCAAGTAGCTGGAACTACAGGTGCGCGCTACCACACCTGGCTAATTTTTTGATTTATTGTAGAGACGAGGGCTCACCAAGTTGCCCAGGTGGGTCTTGAACCCGCGGGCTCAGGCAATCCACTCACCTCAGCCTCCCAAGGTGCGGGATTACAGGCTGAGCCATGAGCCCGGCTTCTTTTCTTTTCTTTTTTTTTTTTGAGTTGGAGTCTCCCTCTGTCACCCAGACTGGAGTGCAGTGGCCGCTCCCGGCCACCGCAGCCTCGACCTGCTGGGCTCTGGCGATCCTTCCGCCTCAGCCTTCCAAGTAGCCGGAATTACAGGCATGCACTACCACGCCCGGCTGATTTTTTTATTTATTGTAGAGATGAGGTCTCGCTGCCCAGGCGGGTCTCGAACCCGCGGGCTCAGGCAATCCACTCACCTCAGCCTCCCAAAGGCGCGGGATTACAGGTTGAGCCACCGAGCCCGGCGAGCCCGGCTTCTACAATACATTTTTAAAAATTAGCCGGGCATGGTGGTGTGTGCCTGTGGTTCCAGTTACTTGGAAAGCTGAGGCAGAAAGATCACCTGAATCCAGCAGTTCGAGGCTGCTGTGAGACTCCAACTCAAAAAAAAAAAAAAAAAGAACAGAAAAGTATGCCTCGGGATTAGTTAAATGTAGTAGTAAGTACCAGTATTAACTAGGATTCTTTCTTTCTTTTTTAGAAAGCAGGGTTTATTGAGAGGACAGAAAAGCTCCCACAGTGGGAGGGGTCCTGAAGGGGTTGCCCGACTAGGATTCTTTCAGCTGCAAGTGACAGAAAACTCAGACTAATTCAAGAAAAAGCAGTCCACAAAGTCATGAAAGTTCGAAAGTTCCTGTATTAACCAGCTTCAGGTATGGCTGGATTCAGGACTCCAGGATATAATCAGGACTCCGTTTTTGCCATTTCCCTCTAAACCCCCTCATCTCCCCCCCTCCCCCTTTTTTTTTCTCTTTTCTCTCTTTCTCTCAAATAGGGATGGCATCCGTCACAGGTTTCACACAGTGGCAAGCTAGAGCTCCTATCTCCTCTGGGGTTTCAAGTCCAGCAAAAACTAACATGTGTCTTTGTCCCAGAATTTTTAGCCGGAAGTTTCCATGCCTCTCATTGGCTCTGACAGGTCACATGCCCAGTCATGGGCCAATCCACAAGGTCACATCCACCCCGCCCCACCTCCACCCCCAGCTGAAATGCCGTTCGGGGAGCCCAGGGACTGCTGGGTCCCCCCTAGGGAGATCAGGAGCATGGATTCCGGGCAGCAGACATGCTAGCTGTGCCTTACACGTGGCAGAGCGTTGGCTAGGGTCTGGCCCTGGTGAGCCTTTCCTGGGTAGAGTTTCTCCCTGTGGCCCTGACTGCTTTACAGGGCTGGAGGGGATCGCTGAGGCCCACCTGCCCCGCCTGAGTCAGCCCCCGCGCGGCCTCCCTCCCGGGTTTGCTGCAATGGCACTGACTCAGCGCCTACGTGAGCTGGAAGCTGCCTGGAAAACTAATAAGCCTCTGAGACAAGTGATGCCTCCTGTGACGTGGTTTGTGCCGTGAGTGGGCGGGGAATGAATGAAAAAGAGTGGGCACACCATGGTTCCCAGAGTGTTTATGAAGTTAAGAGAGAATGAGGAAAAAGTCAAGAGCAGCTATTGGAAAAGGCCACCCACCCAGACTGTGATGCTTTCCACAAGGGCTCTCATGCTGCCCCGTCCAGGGTAGTGTGCTCATAGCTGCCACCACCCCACAACCCAGCCCCTGCAGAGTTCCTAGGGGTTCCACTAACAGGGCCTACCCTGTGGCTAGTCTAGCCCTTTCAAGCCCTTCTCCAGTCTTCGAGCCTGTTTCTCCCAAATCTAGGTTTCAAGAAGCAGGACAAGGGCAACAGGAAGGTAGGCCAACTCTACCTCCTGCCCTCCCCTCCTCACCCCACCCCAAACTTAGCCTTGGCAAAAGAATCTCTTTGTCAAGGGGAGAGGAAGACTAGAGGAGAGAGGCACAGTTAGGAGGGTACCCCAGGGGCAAGGAGAGGAAATGGAGGAGATGGAGACAGGAAGGCAAGGGGATTATGCAGAACCACCCAGAAGCTGGAGGATTCTACACGGAGGATCTGTTCTGTGCCAGAGCCTCAGCTCGGCGGTGTGGATGTCGTCCCTTTCTTTAAGGAGCTCAGAGTCTAAGACTCTAGTCTGGGAGACAATGAAAAAAGGATTAATTACCATGGAATGTGGTAGTGCCTTAGCCCAAAGCAGGGATCTACCTGATTGTTGAGGTTTATTGACCGAAAAGACCAAGACCTGCAAGGGAGGAAGTGAAGCGGGTCAGTGAAGGAGAAATTGCTGAGCCAGGTCTCAGGTCAAGTCTAGCCTTGGCCTGGTCCAGAGGGGCAGGTGGGGGAGGGGTAGGCTCTGGAGCAGAGAGGCTCCCTTGGAGGCAATGGGTCTGGCCTCCTCTACCACATTTCAGGTTTTGGAAGTGGACTGATAAGGTGGGGGTGGTAACCTCCCCGGCAAGAAGGGTCCTGTCAGCCAAGGGCAACTCTCCACACAAAGGGACAGCTGAGGGGCAGCTGTGAGTCCTTAGAGCCAACACTCACAGCAGCTGGAAGATGGGTAAACAGCCAGGGTAGGCAACCTGGGAAGGTACCAACAACAACCACTGCAGAACATACGGTGCTAGTTGTCTGGTGGAAGATGGGGTAGGGAGCAGAGGGCAAGGGGAGCTTCCTGGAGGAGATGGTTCTGCTGTATCTTGAAGAACAGCCGAGGAGGCAGCCAATCAAAGAAAGGTCTGAGGGGAAGTCTGGGCATGGTGGCTCATCCCTGTAATCCCAGCACTTTGGGATTTTTTTGAGGCAGGAGGATGGCTTGAGCCCAGGAGTTTGAGGCCTGCCTGGGCAACACACTGAGACCCCATCTCTACAAAAATTCAAAAAATTAGCTGGCATGGTGGCAGGCACCTGCAGTCTCAGCTACTCCAGAGGCTGAGGTGGAAGGATCGCCTGAGCCCAGGAGGTCGAGGCTGCAGTGAGCCATGATTGTGCCACTGCACTCCAACCTGGGCAACAGAGTGAGACCCCAACTCAGAAAAAAAGAAAGGTCCAAGGGGTCAACATGAGCATGAGTTATAGGAATATGCAACCCTTTCTGGAAATGCTAAGACGTTTAAGTATGACACCATACGGGCATGGGGAGAAATATGGGGTAGTGGGAAAAGGGGCCTGACAGATGGGCAGAGGCCAGACCATGAAGAGTCGTGTGTGCTCTATTAAAAAATTAGTTCTAAAAGGACCTGGATTCTCCTTCCATCCCATGCTAGGCCTTTCTGCAAACATTTACCCAATGTCAAACCAGACCAGCCTTGTTCAGCTATGTGAAATCAGGACCCAGATGCTGCAGAACTAAAGCAGGAAGGGGCCACCAGTGGGCAAATGGCCAAAGAGGGGTAGCCACGGAGGGACTGTCTCCAAGGGCTGAAAACAACTGAAAGTTAAGTCAATTTCCTTGATGTCGGCATTTTGGAAGTAGAAAGAAAGTCTCATCACAAGGGAGCCCTGTAGAAAGGAGTGAGTGCAGAATTTGGAGTCAGAAAAGGGGAGGCCTGGGCCTGAGGCCCAGGTCCACCATGCCAGCTGGATGGCTCTGGGAAAGTCACCCAACTCTCAGCTCCACAGTCCCCGCATCTGTCACCAGGAATCATATCTGCCCCACAGGGTTGGCTGAGATAAGGCACATGTGTAAAAAAGGATGCACAAATGTCAATTACTATAACCTTGCCTCAAAACACACACACACACACACACACACACACACACACACACACACTCACACACACACACACACACACACACACACACACACCCAGCAAAGAGAATCCCAAGGCAGGCTCATTTTATTCCAGTTACCATTTGGCACCGAGCAGGCCAGGTCTTACTGGATGACACAGCAAGTCAGCAGCAGAGCCAAGGTATGAACTCATCCAAGTTACTGACTCCAATGTTGTCAGCAGAACCAGTGGAAACCCAACCCACGCTACAGTTTAGAGGTCGGGGGTGTTCTCAGGAAGTTCCTTTCAGCAGACTGTTCAAGGTGGTTCTCAATATGGGGGCAAATGTTTTCCAAATGGTCGGCAAGATGTAGCTGAATGACGTTCCCAGGAGGCAGAGTGAAAAGAGACAAGGAATAGAAGATTGACGTCCAGAGTTTGGTCATTTGCTTGAGGACTGGGGAGGAGACTGCTTTCTAAGTGCTTCCTCTGTCCATAGTCCCCTGCCACACACCTTTAGATTCTCTCTCTCTCTCTCTCGAAATAATATATAGAGAATGAATAATTCAGTTGATGAAATACATATATATCTTTAAAATCTCAGACCTGTGTGAAAGCCCACACCTTTTCATTTTATTATTATTATTCTTTGAGTCAGGGTCTCTGTCATCCAAGCTGGAGTGCAGTGTCACAATCATAGCTTACTGCAGCCTTGACCTCCTGGGCTCAGACAATCCTCCTGAGTAGCTGGGACTATAGGCACATGCCACTACACCCAACTAATTTTTTGATTTTTTTTTTTTTTGTAGAGATGAGATTTTACTCTGTTGCCCAGGCTGATCTCAAACTCCCTGGTTCAAGAGATCCTCCCTCCTCAGCCTCCCAGAATTACTGGAATTACAGGTGTGAGACAGTGTGCCCAGCCACATCTTTGTGTGTGTGTGTGTGTGAGAAAGCAGAATTTATTGAGGACAAAAAAGCCCCAACAATGGGAGGGGGTTGCCCCATCACATCTTTTTTTTTTTTGAGTTGGAGTCTCACTCTGTCGCCCAGACTGGAGTGCAGTGGCCGCTCCCGGCTACCGCAGCCTCGACCTGCTGGGCTCCGGCGATCCTTCTGCCTCAGCCTTCCAAGTAGCTGGAACTACAGGCGCACGCTACCATGCCCAGCTAATTTTTTTGATTTATTGTAGAGATGAGGTCTCGCCTGCCCAGGTGGGTCTCAAACCCGCGGGCTCAGGCAATTCACTCACCTCAGCCTCCCAAAGGCACGGGATTACAGACTGAGCCACCGAGCCCGGCTACCATCACATCTTTTAAAAACAGATTTGTTGGCCTGGCGCAGTGGCTCACTCCTATAATCCCTGCACTTTGGGAGGCTGAGGTGAGAGGATTGCCTGAGCTCACAGATTTGAGACCAGCCTGGGCAACTTGGCGAGACCTCTTCTCTCAATAAATCAAAAAATTAACCAGGTATGGTAGCGTGCATCTGTAGTTCCAGCTACTTGGAAGGCTGAGGCGGAAGGATTGCCTGAGCCCAGCAGGTTGAGGCTGTAGTGGCTGTGAACGTGCCACTGCACTCCAGCCTAGGTGACAGAGTGAGATTCCAACTCAAAAAAAAAACCAAAACAGATTTGTTGAGATGTAATTCACATACCATAAAATACATCCTTTTTTTTTTTTGAGTCAGGGTCTCACTCTGTTGCCTAGGGTGAAGTGCAGTGCATGATCATAGCTCACTACATCCTTGACCAGGTGAATCTTCCGCCTCAGCCTCCTGAGTAGTTGGGTTTACAGGCATGTGTCACCATACCTGGCTAATTAAAAAAAAAATTTTTTTGTCATTATATTGCCCAGGCTGGTCTCAAACTCCTGAGCTCAAGCTATCCTTCCACCTCTGCCAAAGTGCTGGGATTACAGGCATGGGCCACCATGCCTGGCCAAATATATAAATTTAAAATGTACACATCAGTGGTTTTCACCATATGCATAGAGGGATACAATTATCACCACAATACATTTTAGAATATTTTCATCACCACATAAAACAACTTCTACCAATTGACAGTCACTCCCTCTCCCCAGCCCCTACCTTCCTCCTAGCCCTAGGTGATCACAAATCTCCTTTCTTTTTTTGGAGTTGGAGTCTCACTATGTCACCCAGACTGGAGTAGTGGCCACTCCCGGCTACTGCATCCTCGACCTGCTGGACTCAGGTGATCCTTCTGCCTCAGCCTTCCAAGTAGCTGGAACTACAGGCACAAGCTATCATGCCCAGCTTATTTTTTGATTTATTGTAAAGATGAGGTCTCAGCCGGGCTCGGTGGCTCAGCCTGTAATCCCGTGCCTTTGGGAGGCTGAGGTGAATGGATTGCCTGAGCCCGCGGGTTTGAGACCCGCCTGGGCAGCGAGACCTCATCTCTACAATAAATAAAAAAATCAGCCGGGCGTGGTAGTGCATGCCTGTAATTCCGGCTACTTGGAAGGCTGAGGCGGAAGGATCGCCGGAGCCCAGCAGGTCGAGGCTGCGGTGGCTGGGAGCGGCCACTGCACTCCAGTCTGGGAGACAGAGTGAGACTTCGACTCAAAAAAAAAAAAAAAGATGAGGTCTCACCAAGTTGCCCAGGCTGGTCTCGAACCCCTGGCTCAGGCAATCCTCTCCCCTCAGCCTCCCAAAGTGGTGGGATTACAGGCTGAGCCACCACGCCCGGCCTACATTTAAAAAATTGTGGTAAAATACACATAAAATAATACTTATCATTTTAGATATTCGAAAGTGTACAATTCAATGGCATTAAATACGTGGGGGGGAAGGAGGGCAATAAACAAACAAATAAACAAATAAATTCCTCATTGTGGTTTTCACTTGCATGTCCTAATGGCTAATGATATTAAGCTTTTTTTTTTTTTGAGTTGGAGTCTTACTCCATTGCCCCGGCTGGAGTGCAGTGGCACACTCATGGTCACCCCAGTATAGACTTGCTAGGCTCCGACGATCCTTCTGCCTCAGGCTTTTAAGTAGTAAGAACTACAGGTGCATGCTACCACGCCAGGCTAAATTTTTTTTATGTACTTACTGTAGAGATGAGGGCTCATCAAGTTGCCCCCGCTGGTCTCGGACCTGCAGGTGCAGGCAATTCACTCGCCTTGGCCTCCCAAAGTACTAGGATTACAAGCTGAGCCATCACCGAGCCTGACCAATATCTTCTTTGGAGAAATGTCTATTCAGATCCTTTGCTTTTTTTGTTGTTGTTGTTCAAGGTATCACTCTGTTGGCCAGACTGAGTGCAGTGGCACGATCACAGCTTACCACCACCTCAAACTCCTGGGTTCAAGTGATCCTCCCAAATCAGCCTCCCAAGTAACTGGCACTACAGGCACATGCCATCATGCCTGGCAATTTTTTTTATTTTTTTGTAGAGACAAGGTCTCGCTGTTTTCCAGGCTGGTCTTGAATTACTGGGCTCAAATGATTTTCCTGCCTCAGCTTCTGAAAGTGCTGGGATTACAGGAGTGAGCCACTGTACCTGGCCCTTGCTTATTTTTAATTTATGTTTAAATTTTCTTAGAGATGGGGTCTCACTATGTCTCCAGGCTAGACTTGAACCCCTGAGCTCAAGTGATCCTCTCACCTCAGCCTCCTGAGTAGCTGGGACTATAGGTGTGTGCCACCGCATCTGGCCATTCTTTACTCATTTTAAAATGGGATTGTTTGTCTTTTTGTTATTGAGTTGTAAGATTTCTTCATATATTCTGAACACAAGTCCTTTATCAGATATATGATTTATACATAATTTGTATTAAGTCTAATTTATCTATAGTTTTTTCTACTGTTGCTTGTGCTATTTGTGTCATATCTAAGACAGTTTTGCCCAAATCAGGATTTACGCCTATATTTTTTTCTAAGAGATTTACAGTTTTAATTCTTGTATTTAGATCTATGATCCATTTTGAGTTCATTTTTGTATATATTATGAGGTAGGAATCCAACTGCACTTTTTTTGCATGTGGAGGTCCAGTTGTCCCAGCATAATTTGTTGAAAAGGCTATTCTTCTCCCCACTAAGCTGTCATGGCATCTATGTCTAAAATCACACAACTCCTTTCTAAAGAAAATGGACTATAAGCAATTTTGTGCAACTCTTATGATTTCTGGCAAGTGAAACCAAGCTCTGCTCCCTGGTTGCAGGTACCTCAGTCCAGTGCTTATAGCCTGAGGTGACTGGTGCCCAGTGGATTCCAAATACCAGAAGGGGGGAAAAATCAAATTCTTGGCCAGGCGTGGTGGCTTACACTTATAATCCCAGTACTTTGAGGGGCCGAGGTGAGAGGATCGCCTGGGCCCACGGGTTCAAGACCAGCCTGGCAACTTGGCGAGACCTCATCTCTACAATAAATCAAAAAATTAGCTGGACATGGTGGTGCATGCCTGTAGTTCCAGCTACCTGGAAGGCTGAGGAAGAAGGATTGCCTGAGCCCAGCAGGTTGAGGCTGCGGTGGCCATGAGCGTTCCACTGCACTCCAGCCTGGGTGACAGAGTAAGACTCCAACTAAAAAAAAAAATTAAAAAAAAATCAGATTCTCTTTCAGAAAACACAAGAGTTGAGTACTCACAGGGAAGGCAGATGACCTAGCTTGATCTGTCTTCCCCATCTGCTGCAGAAACCTAGCACCTCCTTGAATCTGCAAGGTCTTTAGGGCTAAGTGACAGAGCCTTCTCTTGTTCAGGGCTCTAGTTAAAGTTGGTAGCTTTTAGGTTATCTAGTAAATGTGTTGGAACAGCAAATAGTATATGGTGACTCCAAAATACAAAGAGCCCCATGAAAGTGTCACTTTTGGCTGGTCTCGGTGGCTCAGCCTGTAATCCCGTGCCTTTGGGAGGCTGAGGTGAGTGGATTGCCTGAGCCTGCGGGTTCGAGACCCGCCTGGGCAGGCGAGACCTCATCTCTACAATAAAAAAAAAAAAAATCAAAAAATTAGCCGGGTGTGGTAGCGCGCGCCTGTAATTCCGGCTACTCGGAAGGCTGAAGCGGAAGGACCGCCGGAGCCCAGCAGGTCAGGCCTCCTGACTAGCTAGGACTATAGGCATGCATTACCACACTGGGCTATTCATGCCTCTTTTGTGGCAGAGTATGTAAGGTAAACTGTTCTTTACTTTGTAAGGAAAATCATAATGAGATCCGAACACCGAACAGCACAACCATTACTGTGAAATCAGGCTGTGGAATTTTCATGGCCTATCATCTGTTCCTTTCTACTCTCCGGGCCCTAACAGCATGATGCTCTTAATGTAGTGGAATAGCATTATGTCTTGTATAATGATAAAATGGTCAAAGTCTGAGAATTGGAGAGCTGTCAAAAGAATTATTGGCCGGGCTCAGTGGCTTAGCCTGTAATCCTGCACTTTGGGAGGCTGAGATGAGTGGATTGTCTGAGCCCGTGGGTTTGAGACCAGCCTGGGCAACTTGGCGAGACCTCATCTCTACAATAAATAAAAAAAATTAGCTGGGCGTGGTAGCGCGCACCTGTAGTTCCCAGTTACTTGGAAGGCTGAGTCAGAAGGAATGCCTGAACTCAGCAGGTCGAGGCTGCAGTGGCCATGAGCATGCCACTGCACTCCAGTCTGGCCAACAGAGTGAGACTCCAACTCAAAAAAAAAAAAGAATTATTGGATGCCCATGAAGAGATGGTGAAGGGGTACTGACGACCTTGATGAATGAAAGCAGGGTTTCTATTCTGCTTCCTGGAATATAGAACAAGCATTTGTCAGTTCAGTAACTGCATACCAGGTGTCAGGAACTGTATTTATTTTCTCCAGCAATGAGACCACATCTGAAATAGCTGTAACTATAGTTATCACGTAATTAAGTTTATGGTAATCCACTGCCATTCTGAGGCCCATCTGCCATCTTTGCTGGCCAAACTGAAGAATGAAGTAGGAATGTCATAAAATGTCCACCTGAGAATCTTTCAAAGCCATGGTGATATGAATCTTTTCAATTCCCCAGGGGATGTGGTATTGCTTTTGGATTATCACTTTGGTAAGGAGGGATGGCCATTTGACTACTCTCATCGTCAAATTTCTGTATGCTGCCTATTCAAGAGCCAATACAGTAACTCTGCCAGTGGTTGGGAATATCTGTTTCAGGTATGTAATTAGGTGCATGGAAATAAATAGGTTTGGTGATCCATGGGGCCGACCCCATTTATTACTTGATCCATCTTCACCCCTACTTTGACCAGTAGATCCCAGTAGAGTTCTGGATCCTCAGAAGTTAATATTAGTCCAGAACTATTACCCAGTTATCACCAAAAGGTCTTGTATTCATCTTTTCATTGTGTATAGTTACCCTACTAGATGGTCTTGGATCCCTCTGGGGAAGGCTAGAGGCAGATTCATAGCACATCTGTGTTATTACAGTGTCCTTTCTTGCGGGCTCCGGAATAGTGATTGCTCAGGCTTAGGAATTGGATGAGGGAACTGTGCTCTCAGTCATGGTGGCTAAAGTTGGACCTCTGTTTACCAAACCTGAAGTTTTTTCACATGTACAAATTAAATAGAAATGTAGTGCCGGGTATAGAAGCTCATACCTGTAATCCCAGCTATTTGGGAGGCTGAGGTGGAAGGATTGCTTGAGATCAGGAGATTAAGACCAGCCTAGACAACATAGCAAGACCTTATCTCTAAAAAAAAAAAAGTTAAAAAATAGAAAAAGAAAAAATACCTTAGTGGGCAGGTGACACATATACTTTTGTTCTAGAACCTTCATGATCAATTAGTCACATCAGTCTCTGTAGGTCAGACCATCCTGGTAACTCCACTGACCCTGCCTGTTACAATAACCACATTCAGCCAGGCTTGGTGGCTCAGCCTGTAATCCCATGCCTTTGGGAGGCTGAGGTGAGTGGATTGCCTGAGCCCGCGGGTTCGAGACCCGCCTGGGCAACTTGGCGAGACCTCGTCTCTACAATAAATCAAAGATTAGCCGGGTGTGGTAGCGCGCGCCTGTAGTTCCGGCTACTCGGAAGGCTGAGGCGGAAGGATCGCCGGAGCCCAGCAGGTCGAGGCTGCGGTGGCCGGGAACGGCCACTGCACTCCAGTCTGGGTGACAGAGTGAGACTCCAACTCAAAAAAAAAAAAAAAAAAAAAAGCAATAACCACACTCACTTTCCCCCAGAAATTAAATGTTGCTACTTCTACCACTCCAGAATCTACCTATCCCCATTGAAATGGGGAAGCCCACTTCAACTGCTGCTATTCATACCAGCAGCAGCTCCCACCAGGAGCTGTTCAGAGGTGCTGGTACTTTTCAGAGAATTTCTCAAGGCCTTGATGTCCCAGGGGATCAACTTCTGGGCAACAAAAACAATAACAAAAATGCCATGTCTGCTACTTTCCATTAGGGGATCGACTTTATTTTGAAAGCAATAGGGAGTGATTTCAACAGTGGAGTAGTGTGGTGAGATTTATATTTGAACTATTCTACCCCTGCTATTTGGTGAGGAATATATTGGAAGAGGCAAGATGGGAGTGAGGGGTAGCAAGTGATATCTGATACAGAGACTCAAGTGAGCCTTAGACACATGTAGACAGCAGCCAAGTCCTGGGAAGAACAGGACAGGTGGACATCAGCGCTGGAGGAGACAGAGAGACATACCCAACCTTTGGGGTGCCCCAGGTAGGGCATTGTGAGTTGGGGACATGCAGTTGGTGGGAAAAGGGCTGGAGAGGGATAAGCAACAATCAAGAGCCAGATGGCTTGAAGGAGAATGAATCAAAAGTTCTGTTCTTAGGAGGAGTTTGCAAGCAATGGTGGCCTTGTCCAGGAGGTTTGGTGATACCCACTGTAAAACCCTGAACCCAAGCGACTGGATTGTCTTGCTTGCACCATGCTCTGTGAACAGGGGGATAAAGAGAACTCAAAGCCAGGGTCATCTGCTAGAGGATGATGCTCCACGCTGCCCTTCAAACGGCGCTTTGCAAAGCCAGGAACATTCTGTTTCCGAAAATCTTTGCACATTTACCCCAACCTTTGAGCTGCGTCATTAGCCCTTTGTGTAGATGAAAAAAGTGGAACAAGAACTGCCAGCCCTGGATCCCCGATACAATAGCAGGGACAGAGCTGGGAGGCAAGAGCAGACTTGCAAAACTCCACGCTGCATGCTGGCTGTGGGCGGAAGTGTGGAGTCAGCCCATCTTGCCTTTGGCTGTTGTTCCTCTCCCACCCTTACATTTGGCCTCCAGCACCTTCCTACTGCCTCTCTGAGTCCCATCCAAGCCTTCTAAATGGGTAGAAAGAGCTGCTAACTTCAGAATTAAACCAGGTTGCAAATAATTTATCTGGCCCTTCCCTGTGGCCGGCATGGCAACTCTACCACTCAGATTCCTCTTTGAGAAAGGACTCGCTGCCCTGCTATAACAAATGTGGTTAAGTTGACAATCCCCAATCTCTTTTGGGTTCACCTCAGCTTCATTTTTAATTGAATATTGACAGATTATAATTGCATATATTTGCGGGGTACAAAAAAATGTTATGATGTATGCATACAGCATGAAGTGATTGGATCAAGGTAATGAACATATCCATCGCCTCAAATACTTACCTATTCTTCCTGTCTAACTGAAACATTATACCTATTGGCCAACATCTTCCCGTTCTCCCTATCACCTCAGCTTCTGGTAACCAGCATTCTACTTTCTGTTTCTATGAGTTTGATTGTTTTATAGTCCACATATAAGTGAGAACATGCATTATTTGTCTTCCTGAGCCTGGCTTATTTCACTTAGCATAAGGTCCTCTAGGTTTATGCACATGTTTTTTTGTTTGTTTGTTTGTTTGTTTTTTGAGTTGGAGTCTCACTCTGTCGCCCAGACTGGAGTGCTGTGGCATGCTCACGGCCACTGCAGCTTCGACCTGCTAGGCTCCTGTGATCCTTCTGCCTCAGCCTTCCAAGTAGCCAGAACTACAGGCACACGCTACCATGCCCAGCTAACTTTTTATTTATTGTAGAGAGGAAGTCTCGCCAAGTTGCCCAGGTGGATCTCGAACCTGTGGGCTCAGGCAATCCACTCACCTTGGACTCCCAAAGTGCTGGGATTACAGGCTGAGCCACCGAGCCCGGCCGTTTATCCACGTTGTTGCAAATTTCCCTCTCTTATTTAAGACTGTATGGCATTTCATTGTACATACCACATTTTCTTTATCCAATCATCTGTTGATAGACACTTATGTTGATTCCATAACTTGGCTATTGTGAGTAATGCTGCAATAAACATGGGAGTACAGATATCTCTCAAGATATTGATTTCATTTTCTTTGTATATATACACAGAAGTGGGATTGCTGGATAATATGGTGGTTCTAGTTTTAGTTTTTGGAAGAACCTTGCTTTAGCTACCGAGCTGGGATCACACTCTTCTTGGGGTAGTTCCCAGTCACCAACTAGGTAGAGCTATGATACAGGGGCCTAACCATTTCTGTCTAACCTTGGACTGCTTTGCTCTGGAGCTTCCTATGGGGCTGACACTTTTCTTGGAAGGAGACTAGTGGCCAGACACTAGATTATATACTGATCCATGGGCTGTAGTCAACAGTTTGGCTGGATGGTAAGGGACGTGGAAGAAACATGATTGGAAAATTGGTAACAAAGAAATTTGAGAAAGAAGTATGTGGATAGAATCTTTCGGATTGGACAAAAGATGTGAAGATATTTGTGTCCCATATGACTGCTCACCAAAGGGTGCCCTCAGCAGAGGAGGATTTTAATAATCAAGTGGATAAAATGACCCGTTCTGTGGCTACCAGTCTCTTTCCCTAGTCATCCCTATCATTGCCCAATGGGCTCATGAACAAAGTGGCCCCGGTGGCAGGGATGATGGTTATGCATGGGCTCAGCAACATAGACTTCTACTCACCAAGGCCATCCTGTCTATGGTCACTGCTGAGTGCCCAGTCTGCTAGCAGCAGAGCCCAACACTGAGCCCCCGATATGAAACCATTCTCCAGGGTGATCAGCCAGGGTGGCAAGTTGATTACACTCGATTACTTCCATCACGGAAGGGGCTGCATTTGTCCTTACTGAAATAGACACTTACTCTGGATATGGATTTGCCTTCAGTGCACGCAATGCTTCTGCCAAATCTACCATCCTGGTATTTATAGAATGCTTTATCTGCTGCCAAGGTATTCCACACAGCATTGGTCTGACCAAGAAACTCACTTCACCATCAAAGAAGTGTGGCAGTGGGCTCATGCTCATGGAATTCTTTGGTCTTACCATGTTCAACATCACCTTGAAGCAGCTGGCTTGAGAGAATGGTGAGACGGTCTTTTGAAGTTGCAGTTACAGAGCCATCTGGGTGGAGGCTGAGGTGGGTGGAACACTTAAGGCCAGGAGTTCAAGACCAGTCTGGACAATATAGTGAGACCCCTATCACTACACAAAAATACAAAAATTAGTAGGGCATGGTGGCATGTGCCTGTAGTCCTTGCTACTTGGGAGGCTGGAGTAGGAGGATCACTTGAGTCCAGGGGTTCAAGGTAGGTGACGAATACTTTACAAGACTAGGCCATAGTTCTCCAGAGGCTGTACTTGCTCTGAAAAAGCATCTGACATATGATATTGTTTTTTTCACAGCCTGGATTCATGGGTCCAGGAATCAAGGGGTAGAAATGGGAGGGACACTATTCACCATTAACTTAGTGATCCACTAGCAAAATTTTTGCTATTTCCTTGTGTCCTATTCCTATTATGTCCTGCTGGCCCAGAGGTCTTAGTTCCAGAGGGAAGAATGCTTCTACCAGGAGATACAACAATTATTCCACTGAACTGGAAATTAAGACTGCCACTCAGCCACTTTGGGCAACTTAGGCTTCTGAGTCAACAGGTTAAGAAGGGAGTTATGGATAGCCAGGCTCGGTGGCTCAGCCTGTAATCCCGCGCCTTGGGAGGCTGAGGTGAGTGGATTGCCTGAGTCCGCGGGTTCAAGACCCGCCTGGGCAACTTGGCGAGACCTCATCTCTACAATAAATCAAAACATTAGTCGGGTGTGGTAGCGCGCGCCTGTAGTTCCAGCTACTTGGAAGGCTGAGGCGGAAGGATCGCCAGAGCCCAGCAGGTCGAGGCTGCGGTGACTGGGAGTGGCCACTGCACTCCAGTCTGGGAGACAGAGTGAGACTCCAACTCAAAAAAAAAAGAAGGGCGTTATGGTGTTGGCTGGGGTGATTGATTCAGAAAGCCAAGGGCAAGTTGGACTACTATTACACAATGGAGGTAAGAAAGAGTATGTCTGGAATGAATACAGGAAACCTTCTAGGACTTTTCTTGGTATTACCATGCCCTGTGATTAAGGTCAGTGGGAAACTACAACCCAATCCAGGCAGGACTATTAATGGCCTAGATCATTCGGGAATGAAGGTTTGGGTCATCCGGTCAGGTAAAGAACCATGACCTACTGAGGTGCTTCTGAAAGCAAAGGAATTAAAGAATGAGTAGCAGAAGAAGGTGATTATTAACACCATCTACGACCATGTGACTGGTTACAAAAGTGAGGACTGTAATTGTCATGAGTATTTCTTCATTGTTTTGTTAAGGAAACTTTTGAGCTGGCTGCTGTGATTCACACTTGTAATCCCAGCACTTTGTGGAGGCCAAGCTGGGAGAATCACTTGAGGTCAGGAGTTCAAGACCAGCCTGGACAACATAGTGAGACCCCCATCTCTACAAAAAAATACAAAAATTAGCAGAGCATGGTGGCATGCACCTGTAGTCGAAGCTACTCGGGACACTGAGGTTAAAGGATCACTTGAGCCCATGAGTTCAATGTTACAGTGAGCTATGATCATGCCACTGCATTCCAACCTGAGTGACAGAGAGCAACCTCATCTCAAAATTTGTTCATGTATACACATACGAGGTCTGACAATTAAGTTTGTGAACTCATTCTAGAAAAGTGCTACATACCTCATTGCTGAATATCACTACAGTCACCTTCGAAGTACTCCGCTTGAGAAGTTATGCCCTGATGCCAGCATCTCATGCACCCATCAAAGCAATTTTGGAACTCTTTCTGGAATGGCCATCAGAGCTGTTGTCATATTACCTTTAATGTCCTGAATGTCATCAAAATACCTTCCTTTTGATATTTCCTTTATCTTTGGTTAAAGGAAAAAGTCACTGGGGGCCAGATCAGGTGAGTAGAGAGGGTGTTCCAATACAGTTATTTGTTTATTGACTAAAACACACTCATAGGTAATGCTGTGTGAGCTGGTGCATTGTTGTGATGCAAGAGCTCTCCTTCAGGACCATTTCTGCACACACCTTTCTCATGCCACGATTTTCAGTTATGATTTACCTAACTGTTTCTCTATTGATGTTTATTTGGTCTGTTATGATTCTCATAGTCAGCCAACAATTTTGACGCACAATTTGACAAATTTTTGCAATGTTTTTGTCAGTTCTGCTCATTACCAGCCAGCCTGACCTCTCTTCAGCAGTGATGTTTTCTCTCCCCTCAGAAAAACGTTTAATCCATTTGTACACTGCCATTTTCTTTGTGGCATTATCCCCATAAACTTGAACTAACATGTCCCTGATTTCGCTTCCACTCTTGCCAAGTTTAAAAATAAATTTAATGTTTGTTTGTTGCTCTAATTCAAACTCCAACATTTTCGTGATGACAGCTCTGATGGCCATTCCAGGAAAAGAATTCCAAAATTGCTTTGATGGGGGGACGAGGCACTAGTGTCGGTGCATAGCTTCTCAAGGGGAGTACTTCGAAGGTGACCATAGTGATATTCAGCAATGAGGTATGTAGAACTTTTCCTAGGATGAGTTTGTGAACTTAATTGTGAGACCTCATATGTGCATTAAGCAAATATCTTTATTTTCTTTCCTCTTTAATTCCTTTATCATGTAACATAAGATTTATTGACTTTATATCAGTATTTAAGAATTATTCATTTTACAACATACTATTAAAGTAATAGAGTAATCTGAAGAAGAGTAAACATCACTCAAGCATTTTACCTCCTCTTCTGGGGATGAGATTAGTTCATTTTTGGTTGTTCACAGGATAATTGATCATGTTAGGTAGAATTATGACCTTTATATTATCTTTACTTGGGCATTAAGTGTGGTTTAAGGAGGTATGTATGGGTGCCAAGTCACAAGGAGTGGACCTGTCAACTATGGACTTGTCAACTGTGAATGGTATGGGTGTCAACTTGATTGGATTGAGGAATGCCTAGGTAGCTGGTAAAGCATTGTTTCTGAATGTGTCTGTGAGGATGTCTCCAGGGGAGATTGGTGTGTGAACTGGGGGGACTGAGAGAGAGGAAGGCTCACCCTTAGTGTGGGAGAATGCTATGCACTCTGCTACCCCCCTACCCCCAGGAAAAACTCTCTCTCCCCCTCTATCTCTCCCTCTTCCCTTTCCCTTTCCCCGTTTCCTCTCCCTTTCCCCTTTCCCTCCCTCCCTTCTGGAGTGGGACACCTTTTACTCCTGCCCTTGGACACCAGACTCCAGGTTCTGCAGTTTTTGGAATCTGGGACTTGCACCAGCGGCCGCTCAAGGGCTCTCAGGCCTTCAGCCTCAGACTGAGGTCTGCACTGTTGACTTTCTGGGTTTTGAATCTTTCAGATTTGAACAGAGCTTTGCTACCAGCTTCTCTGGGAGCCATGCTACTGGTTTCTTTGGTTCTCTAGCTTGCAGGCAGCCTACCATGGGACTTTGCCTCTGTGATCCTGTGACCCAATTCCCCTAGTAAGTCCCCTCTCATATAAATCCTATTGGTTCTGTCCCTCTGGAGAACCCTGACTAATACAGATGTTTAGGCTGATTCCATGACTTGGCTATTGTGAGTAATGTTGTAATAAGAATGGGAGTACAGATATCTCTTCAAGACAATGATTTCATTTTCTCTGGATATATACTCAGAGGTGAGATTGCTGGATAATGTGGTAATTCTATTTTTAGTTTTTGGAGGAATCTTGCCTCAGTTTTTGAGCTGTGATCACACTCTTCCTGGGGTGGTTCCCAGACACTGACTAGACAGGGATGTGGTAAGGGGCTCAGCCACTTCTGTCTAACTTTGGACTGCTTTGCTCTGCAGCTTCCTACTGGGCTGACAGAGCCCTTATCAGGCCAGCATTACAATCTCTGGTCCCCCTTCCTAATGTGCTTCCCTTCTTTGTCCAGGGCTCAGTCCACATATGCATCTGGCACTTCCCTCTCCATCCCAACATTTGCTCCCAGAAAACCCAATCTGTGGCACTTTACTTCTTTCAAATTAGAGGAGAAAGAAAAGCAACTTTTTTTTTGAATAGGAGTCTCACTCTGTCACCCAGGCTGGAGTGCAGTGACGGCCACCGCAGCCTCAACCTGCTGGACTCAGGTGATCCTTCTGCCTCAGCTTTCCAAGTAGCTGGAACCACAGGTGCATGCCACCATGCCCAGCTAATTTTTAAAATTTTTTGTAAAGACTAGGTCTTGCCAAGTTGCCCAGGCTGGTCTCAAACCCTTGGACTCAGACAGAAAAGCAACTTTTTATCTGAGGAATATGAGCCTCCTTCAAATTATCAGGCTCAGGCTGGATGTGGTGGCTCATGCCTATAATCCCAGCACTTTGGGAGGCTTAGGTGAGAGAATTGCTTGAGCCCAGGAGTTTGAGACCAGCCTAAGTAACATAGCAAGACCTCGTCTCTATAAAAAAATAGAAAAATTAACTGAGCATGGTGGCACACACCTGTAGACTCAGCAACTCAGTAGGCTGAAGTGGAAGGATCACTTGAAACCAGGAGGTTGAGGCTGCAGTGAGCTGTGATCATACCATTGCACTCCAACCTGGGTGTCAGAGTGAGACCCTGACTCAAGACAGACAAACAAACAAACAAACAAACAAGGATTTCCAGTTGGCCACCACTACAAATGATGGTTGCTCTAACCTCTGGGACCACTGAGGAGCCATATGAATTGGGGGACCAAGAGGAGAGCCTTTTTTTTTTTTTTTTTTTGAGTTGGAGTCTCACTCTGTCACCCAGTCTGGAGTACAGTGGCCGCTCCCGGCCACCGCAGTCTCGACCTGCTGGGCTCCGGCGATCCTTCCGCCTCAGCCTTCCAAGTAGCTGGAACTACAGACGCGCGCTACCACACCCAGCTAATTTTTTATTTATTGTAGAGATGAGGTCTTGCCAAGTTGCCCGGGTGGGTCTCGAACCCGCAGGCTCAGGCAATCCACTCACCTCAGCCTCCCAAAGCGCGGGATTACAGGCAGAGCCACCGAGCCCAGCTAGAGGAGAGCCTATTCTATGGCTTCCATCCCCCACTAGTCAAAGGTTCGCCCTAAGGAGAGTAAACTTCCCCTGCACTTCTTTCTGGGTTGCTCATGCATGAGCATTTCGTGGATTCCCATATTCTAAATTGTGGCAACAACAGAAAAAGAAGATCCAGAACAGAGGGTAAGAGGCACATGGTGCTGAGTCTGAGACTCAGCACCATGAGGTCATACCTGTACCTGCACTTGTACCTGCACTTGGTCGGAAACTTGGTCACCAAGTGCATCAGTGGAGGGAGAGCTAGGTGTGGCAATGAGAATCTGAGTAGATGCACGGGGTGTCCAGTAGACATGCCTATCCCTAAAGCAGGCACTGGCAAGAGAATGAGACTGCTTTGAACAACTGGTGTAAATTAATCATTTCGTATGCTACTCAAACACCTCTTTGAAGAGGATGTCCTTAACTCCCTTCTCTAAAGGACCTCTTTGCCCCCAGTTACTCCCATCACCCCATTCATTTCTTTTTTGTTTGTTTGTTTTTCAGTCAGGACTCACTCTGCTGCCCAGGTTAGAGTGCAGTGGCATGATTATGACAATCAAGGCTCACAGCAGTCTCAACTTCCTGGGCTCAGGTGAGCCTTCCACCTCTACATCCTGTGTAGCTGGGACTGTAGACATGCGCCACCACTTTTGATTTTTTTTGTAAGGACAGGGTCTCGCTATATTGCCCAGGCTGGTCTCAGATTCCTGGGCTCAAACAATCCTCCCACCTCACTCCATTCATTTCTTTGGTGACACTTAGAACAATCGGTAATCAGCTTGTGTAGCTGTCATTGCAGATTGACTTGCTCAGTGTTCACTCCTCTCCACTCCCCTCTCAGCTTGCAAAGGCCAGAAAGCCAAGACTCACCTTTTCCTGCTTCCCTTGCTGCTCAGTCCTGGTTTAAGTTCCTCCAACCAGGCTTGGTCATTTTGCTAGTGCAGATCACACAGAGTTGACCTTAATTCAGAACGATGATTTTGTAAGCATCTAAATCCCTTTGTGATAAAGTTACATGGATTTGTCTGGTTTTGAACCCTGACTGTCCACTTTAGTTTAAGCTCCTTAATTCCAGGAACTTGCCTGTTTTCCTTCACTCTAAGCACAGAGCCTAACCTAGTGCCTAGTACATAGTAAGTGTTTTATAATGGTTTGTCAGATGAATGAATGATGGGTGAATGAAGATGGGAAGACCTTGAAATGTAGACGAGGAGGAGAGAGTAGAGAGTAAGGCTCATTTTCCCAAACTGTTAACTTTGGAATGCCCAAGAACTCAGTCCTTACAACTTTTCTCTATTCACACTCACTCCCTAGGTAAGCTCATTCCATCTTATTCATTTAAATTTGTATCTCATGCAGGGCACAGTGGCTCACGCCTGTAATCTCAGAACTTTGGGAGGCTGAGGTGAGGAGATTGCCTGAGCCCAGGGCTAGAGACCAGCCTGGGCAACTTGGCAAGACCTCGTCTCTACAATAAAAAAAAATATATATATATATATTAGCTGGGCATGGTGGTGTGTGCCTGTAGTACCAGCTACTTGGAAAGCTGAAGCAGAAGGATCACCTGAGCCCAGCAGGTCAAGGCTGCAGTGGCCGTGAGCATGCCACTGCATTCCAGCCTGGGCAACAGTGAACCTCTGACTGAAAAAAACCCCAAAATAAATTTGTGTCCCCAGGCATGACCTCTCCCTTGAACGCCTGACACACACTTATATCCAACTAATAATCACTACCACCCAGACGTTCATCTGAAATGTAACATGTCCCAAACACAACTTTCTTTTTTTTTTTTTTTTTTTTGAGTTGTGGTCTCACTCTGTTACCCAGACTGGAGTGTAGTGACATGCTCACAGCCACTTCAGCGTCAACCTGCTGGGCTCTGGCGATCCTTCTGCCTCAGCCTTCCTGGAACTACAGGAACTACAGGTGGCTCAGCCTGTAATCCTGTGCTTTGGGAGGCTGAAGTGAGTGGATTGCCTGAGCCTGCGGGTTCGAGACCTGCCTGGGCAACTTGGTGAGACCTCATCTCTACAATAAATAAAAAATTAGCTGGGCGTGGTAGTGCACACCTGTATTTCCAGCTACTTGGAAGACTGAGGCGGACGGATCGCTGGAGCCCAGCAGGTTGAGGCTGCGGTGACTGGGAGCGTGCCACTGCACTCCAGTCTGGGCAACAGAGTGAGACACCAACTCAGAAATAAATAAATAAATAAATAAATAAATAAATAAATAAATAAATAAATAAATAAAATTACAGAGAGAGAGAGAGAGAGAGAGAAGAGATTCACCTCCCCAAGGTAGGGGAGGGATCTTTCAGCTGAATTACTGCAGTAGCATTCTACATCAGATACTTCTGGAATCTGTGTCACATTCCCCTTGGACACCTCTGCCTTTAGCCCTAGCAGCCACAGACAGTTGTGTGTGAGCTCAGCTCATCTTGTGCCAATCTCTCTTTTTTTTTTTTATTCCCCTGAGGAGATGCACTGTTCCTGGAGATACTGCAATACCAGGTAGATGCGTGGAGTGGACGGACCAAGCTCCTATTCCATCTCCATGCTCCAAAAATCCATTTAATATATTGTCCTTGGATAGAGGACGTATCAGATATTACTGATAAGAACAGATACTATACTTGATCTTAGCCAAAAGGCCAAGCAGTGATGTGCCAGTCTTTTGCAACAAGTGTATACCTCATGTCTGTTTGCTTTCTGCCCAGGACTTCTCTGATGCTGTGGGAGATCTCTTGACTCTAGCACAAGCACAGTCCAGAAGTTCAGGTTTAATGTCCCAGGGGGGAGAAATCTCAACCAGTGGAGACAGGAGCCAGTAGATTAAAACTCAACCACCTGTCCTTCAGGTGGATAGCTCTGAGAGACAGTCTTAGAATTATTAGAGATGGCCGAATTGATTTTTAGAGGTAATTATTAGAGATGGGCTGGACAAATTGAGCCCCCACTGCCCATAGCAACAAACGCAGCATACTGGCTTTTCCTTCTTTCCCGACTCACTGTCTCTGTTCCCTTATACCTGCTCCATAGAATTACATCTAAAATAAACAACTGCACACAAGTCCTTGTCTCAGGCTATTTTTGTAGGGAAAACCAAACTAGGAAAATTGGTACCAGGAGTGACAGTAGAAAGCAGAGCCCCAAAGATGAGATTCTGGAATATGTCAATTACCAGTCAGAAATCAACAAGGATCCCATTACTGGTAGTAAATAAGGTGCTTAATGACCCGAGCCTGATATGCAATAGCATCACAATGACAAAGAAGTTCACCTGCAGTTGACAAAGACTCTCACCTGCAGAGGCTAACTTGAGGCCAGGAGTTCAAGATCAACCTAGGCAACAAAGCAAGACACCGCCCCCCAATCTCAAGAAAGGAAGGAAGGAAGGAAGGAGGGAGGAAATTAGGTACAAGTGGAAGAGGAAACATTGCACAGTGCAATGTTGGAACCATATGGAAGCTATGGTAATTTTAAGGACTATGGAGTTGGCTGGTTTTTGCTAACTGCTTTGGAAGCCTTGAAGAAAGAAAATTGCAGAGTCATATAGCCAACTACCAATTTAGGACACACGATGAAAGCCAGATGGCCTCCAAAGTAGCAGTTAAAGAGAACCTCAGCTTCTGCAGTGATAGGGCAGACTGTGCTGAAAATAAGACCCAGAATCTACTTGTAAGGATGGCAGAGTTGCAAAAAAGATGGAATTTGTGCAGTCTTAACAGATCACCAATGCTAAAGCGAAGGCCCAAATAGGAAAGAATTGAAATCCTAAGGCCTAGGAGGGGATATCTGGGTGTGCTTGAGAACACTGAAATCCCAGATTCCTCTGAACTGCTAAAAAATTCCAGGCCAGCAGAAGCAACCTTCTTCCCCTTGCTAGAGGAGAACAACCTGCCCTTGTCTGGAAATCATACTAAGATTCAGCTAATCTACCTTCCAAGAGAACATTTGTCCTCCTCAGATATGCCCTTCATCTCTTCTCATTGCTTCTGACCCAAGAACTGGGGTCAGGTCTCAGTGTAGCCTGAGATGGGAAATATCGTACTTATTTTTGGAGAAAATAGTTCACTTACCAGAATCTAACTGATGTGGTCTGGAAGCAATAAAGAGAGCATGTGTGGGAGTGGATCTTGAGGGTGCTAGACCACGGTGCAAATATAAAGTTGAAAGAAAAGAGTTTCTTGACAAGGGAGCACTATTCTGTAATATGGCCTATAACATCCTGGCAAAAATACCTGGAGCCTGTCCTGTGTGCTTCTAGGACAGCTCCATGAAATGGTCTGCAATAATAAGATGTGGGTGCGGGACCGCTTTGGCAGAGTTTTGGAATTTTTTTTTTTTTTTTTGAGTTGGAGTCTCACTCTGTCGCCCAGACTGGAGTGCAGTGGCTGCTCCCAGCCACCACAGCCTCGACCTGCTGGGCTCCGGCGATCCTTCCGCTTCAACCTTCGGAGTAGCCGGAATTACAGGCGCGCGCTACCACGCCCAGCTGATTTTTTTGATTTATTGTAGAGATGAGGTCTCACTGCCCAGGTGGGTCTCGAACCCGCAGACTCAGGCAATCCACTCACCTCAGCCTCCCAAAGGCACGGGATTACAGGCTGAGCCACCGAGCCCGGCTTGGAATTTTTTTTACTGATAACATCTACATAAAATTTACCACTTTCCGGGCTCGGTGGCTCAGCCTGTAACCCTGCGCCTTTGGGAGGCTGAGGTGAGTGAATTGCCTGAGCCCGCGGGTTCGATACCCGCCTGGGCAGCGAGACCTCATCTCTGCAATGAATCAAAAAATCAGCCGGGCGTGGTAGCGTATGTCTGAAATTCTGGCTACTTGGAAGCCTGAGGCGGAAGGATCGCCGGAGCCCAGCAGGTCGAGGCTGCGATGACCGGAAGCGGCCACTGCACTCCAGTCTGGGTGACAGAGTGAGACTCCAACTCGAAAAAAAAAAAATTTACCACTTTAACCACTTTTTAAGTCTCCACTGGTATTAAATGCAGTCACAATGTTGTGTAACCATAACCACTGTCCATTCCTAGAACATTTCTGTCATCCCAAAAAGAAACTCTTTATCCATTAAACAATAACTCCCCACTCTCCCTTCCCTTAGCCCCTGGTCTTTGACAGAGTTTTGAGAAGAAGGTCAGAAGACTCAAGGAAGTAGGAATGTTAGAATGGGATTGATTAGGTGAGACTAGAGAACACAGCTAGCTGAGTTCTCCAGGGAAGACCAGAAGCCACTTCCTTCACTAATGTGATAAGGAATGTACTGGCCAGGGAGCATCAGGGAGAAGGATGATCCACTAGGAGAGAAAATAAGGGTTCCACTGATCCAGATGAAACTCAACTATCATCTGGTTTTATTTTGGGATCCTCATGCTGGTGGGCCAAGAGACCAAGAATGGAGTAAATATCCTGGTAAAAATAATCAACTCTGATTAGCATGAAGAACTAGAAATACTGCTAACATAATGGAGGCAAGGAAGCTTGTGTCTGAAACTTGGGGGAGTAACAGGGGTGTCTCTTGGTGTTTCCATGCCCAGTGATGAGAGTCAGCAGACAATTATGGCAGCTAAGGACTCAGATCCCTCAGGTTTGAATAACTCTGTTGAACAAGCACCCTAGACCACCTGAAGGTGCTTTCTTCTCTCTCTCTCTCTCTCTCTCTCTCTCTCTCTCTCTCTCTTTATTTATTGTAGAGACGAGGTCTTGCCAAGTTGCCTGGGCTGTTCTCGAACCCTTGGGCTCAGGCAATCCACTTGCCTCGGCCTCCCAAAGTGCTGGGATTACAGGCTGAGCCACCAAGCCTGGCCTGAAGGTGCTTTCTGAAGATGAGGGAAATCTGTAATGAAGTAGTAGAAGCAGGAGATAATAGATATCAATTATGGTCCTGGAACCAGCTGCAGATATAGCTTCTTCCATTAATCTTGATGCATTTTTTTTTTTTTTGAGTTGGAGTCTCACTCTGTCACCCAGACTGGAGTGTAGTGGCCGCTCCCAGCCACCGCAGCCTTGACCTGCTGGGCTCCGGTGATCCTTCCGCCTCAGCCTTCCAAGTAGCTGGAACTACATGTGTGCACTACCACGCCTGGCTAATTTTTGATTTATTGTAGACATGAGGTCTCACCAAGTTGCCCAGGCGGGTCTCGAACCTGCAGGCTCAGACAATCCACTCACCTCAGCCTTCCAAGGCGTGGGATTACAGGCTGAGCCACCGAGCCCGGCTGATGCATTTTTTTTTTAAAGTCTGAGTCTCACTCTGTCACCCAGACTTGAGTGCAGTGTTACCACTCACGGCCACCACAGCCTCGACCTGCTGGGCGCTGTCAATCCTTCTGCCTCAGCTTTCCAAGTAGCCAGTATTACAGGCATGTGCTGCCACACCCAGCTAATTTTTGATTTATTGTAGAGATGAGGTCTTGCCAGGTTGCCTGGGCTGGTCTCGAACCTGTGGGCTCAGGCAATCCACTTGCCTTGGCTTCCCAAAGTGCTGGGATTACAGGCTGAGCCACTGAACCCAGTCTTTTTTTTTTGAGTTGGAGTCTCACTCTGTTGCCCAGGCTAGAGTGCAGTGGCACGCTCATGGCCACTGCAACTTTGACCTGCTGGACTCAGGAGATCCTTCTGCCTCAGTCTTCCAAGTAGCTGGAATTACAGGCACACACTACCATGCCTGGCTAATTTTTAAAAATTTATTGTAGAGACGTGGTCTCACCAAGTTGCTCAGGCTGGTCTCAAACGCCTGAACTCAGGCAATCCTCTCACCTTGGCCTCCCCTCACTGCGCCTGGCTTCTTTATACATTTTAAACTTGTAGAAACTGTGACCAACTACCCCCCTGCGAGATTAGAGATAGAGTGGGGAATGAGTGGATCTGAACAGTGCAAGGGGTGGACTGTATGAGAAACTTCTGGTGCCTTACATCACACTCCCTGTCCATTTTTTATTTCAGCCACAGCCATGGTGAATGGTTCCAGGTGAGCTCAGACTTCACATTGTGTGGATAGCCTCTTGCCTTAGTGTGAGCAGCACATCTTTTTGCTTTCTGCTCCATAGAAGCTTGATGCCACAGGAGCCTGCTCTGCCCATGCACCCAGAAGTCTTGAGTCCCCCCATGCACCCAGAAGTGCAGAGTCCCCCCCACCCCACCACCAGGGGCAACCTCAAACAGTGGGGGATGGGGCAGTGGATAAATGTTCCTCCCTCTCATCCTTTGGCGGATGATTCTGGGAAACAACCTGTGCACCTTTCCAAGATCCTGGTGAACTCAAGCCCCTGTTGCCCACAGCAACAGTATTGATAACACACCCTTAGATTGGCTTTTTCTCCTTTCCTATGTTGTTGTTCCCACTCCCTCATGCCTGCTTCTTGGATCATCTCCCAGACAAACCATGTGCATGCAACTCCCTCTCTCAGGCTCTGCTTTCAAGGGAACCCAAGAAAAACACCTTCTCAACTAGTTTCCCTTGCTACCCAGAAGCAGACTGATCCTTCAAAAATGTGTCTGAATCGTGTCTCTTTTTAGCTAAAAATTCTGTGGTGACTCCTGCTTCACCTATAGGAAAAGCCAAAGTCCTTACAATGCCTGAGGAGACATGGCAGAATCTGCCTTTCTTGCTATTTCCATTCTGATGTCACCTCCTGCTAATCTCTGCTGTAACCACACTGTTCTTCAAAATTATCCAGCACATTCCTGCCTCGGGGCCTTTGCACTGATTATTTCCACTGCCTGGAATGGTGTTTTTTCAGATCTTTCTTTCTTTTTTTTTTTTTGAGTTGAAGTCTCACTCCTTCACCCAGGCTGGAGTGCAGTGGCATGCATGCTCACGGCCACCCCAGCGTCGACCTGCTGGTCTCTGGCGATCCTTCCGCCTCAGCCTTCCAAGTAGCCGAAATACAGACGTGCGCTACCATGCCCAGCTATTTTTTATTTTATTGTAGGGACGAGGTCTCGCCAAGTTGCTCGGGCTGGTCTCAAACCCACGGACTCAGGCAGTCCACTCACCTCGGCCTCCTAAAGCACTGGGATTACAGGCTGAGTCACCAAACCTGGCCTCCAGATCTTTCCTTCCTTCCTTCCTTCCTTCCTTCCTTCCTTCCTTCCTTCCTTCCTTCCCTCCCTCCCTCCCTCCCTCCCTCTCTCTCTCTCTCTCTCTTTCTTTCTAAATAGAGCTGAGGACTCATTATGTGCCCAGCCTGGTCTCAAACTCTTGGGCTCAAGCAATCCTCCTGTTTCAGCCTCCCAAAATGTTGGGATTACAGGCATGAGCCACTGCACCTGGCCACCTCCAGATATTTCTAAGTATGCTGCCTCACTTCCTTCAGGACTTTTTCTTTTCTTTTCTTCTTTTTTTTTTTTTTTTGAGTTGGTGTCTCACTCCATCATCCAGACTGGAGTACAGTGACATGTTCACGGCCACCTCAGCGTTGACCTGCTGGTCTCTGGCAATCCTTCCGCCTCAGCCTTCCAATAGCCAGCTACATAATGAGTCCTCATCTCTAGAAAAATCTTTGATTTATTGTATAGACGAGGTCTTGCCAAGTTGCCTGGGCTGGTCTCAAACCCTTGGGCTCAAGCAATCCACTCACCTCGGCCTCCCAAAGTGCTGGGATTACAGGATGAGCCACTGAGACCGGCCTTTAGAACTTTTCTAAAAACCCTTCTCAGAGAGACCTTCCTTGATAAATAAAACAGCAACCTCCATCTCTTCCAGAATTTCCTGGCACCCTCACCCTGCTTTAAGTTTTTCATAGCGATCACCAATATCATAAATTGTCTCTTTTAGCTGGACTTGGTGGCTCAGCCTGTAATTCCGTGCTTTGGGGGGCTGAGGTGAGTGGATTGCCTTAGCCCGCGGGTTCAAGACCCACCTGGGCAACTTGGCGAGACCTCTTCTCTACAATAAATCAAAAATTAGCCGGGCGTGGTAGCGCGCACCTGTAGTTCCAGCTACTTGGAAGGCTGAGCAGAAGGGTCGCCGGAGCCCAGCAGGTCAAGGCTATGGTGGCTGGGAGTTGCCACTACACTCCAGTCTGGGTGACAGAGTGAGACTCCAACTCAAAAAAAAAATTGTCTCTTTTGGGAGATATATTTTCTGTCTCTCCCCAAACTTGAATGCAATCTCAGGGACAGAGACTTCTTTTTATTTTATTTTATTGTATTTTATTATTATTATTTTTTTTGAGTTGGAGTCTCACTCTGTCACCCAGACTAGAGTGTAGTGACTGCTCCTGGCCACTGCAGCCTCGACCTGCTGGGCTCCGGTGATCCTTCTGCCTCAGCCTTCCAAGTAGCTGGAACTACAGGCGTGTGCACGCCCGGCTCATTTTTTATTTTATGTAGAGATGAGGTCTTGCCAAGTTGCCCAGGTGGGTCTCGAACCCACGGGCTCAAGCAATCCATTCACTTCAGCCTCCCAAAGCGCTGGGATTACAGTTCTTTTTATTTTTAAGTCAGGGTCTCACGCTGTCACCCAGGCTGGAATGCAGTGGCATAATCATGGCTCACTGCAGCCTCGACCTTCTGGACTCAGGCGATCCTTCTGCCTCAGCCTCCCAAGTAGCCAGAACTACAGGCACACACCACCATGCCTGGCTAATTTTTTTATTTTTCTAGAGATGAGGACTCACTATGTTGCCAGGCTGGTGCCATACTGCTAGGATCAAACAATCCTCCCACCTTGGTCTCTCAAAGTGCTGGGATTATAGGTGTGAACCACTATGTCTGGTCAAGGGCAGGGACTTTATAGTTTTTGTTACTACAGAACCTAGAACAGTTCTTGACAAGTAGTAAGTTTTTTTTTTTTTTTTTTTTTTTTGAGTTGGAGGCTCACTCTGTCACCCAGACTGGAGTGCAGTGGCCACTCCCAGCCACCGCAGCCTCGACCTGCTGGGCTCCGGCGATCCTTCTGCCTCAGCCTTCCAAGTAGCTGGAATTACAGGCATGCACTACCACGCCCGGTTGATTTATTTATTTATTTATTTATTTTTGTAGAGATGAGGTTTCACTGCCCAGGCAGGTCTCGAACTCACGGGCTCAGGCAATCCACTCACCTCAGCCTCCCAAAGGCGTGGGATTACAGGCTGAGCCACCGAGCCCGGCAGTAAGTTCTTAATAAATATTTGTTGGATGAAATAAATAAGTAAGTAAGACTGTAGGAACCAGACTATGAACCCTTCGAACCCCCAGCTCCTGAGTCTGGCTGTGGGTACAGTGGCAGCTCTTGACTGTTAGGGGCCCTGAAAGCTCTGTGGAGAATTTGCTCAATGCCTTTGTCCTCTGAGGATGTTCCTCCAGGATGATCTCTCTGGGGGCTTACACTCTGATATTTGTCTCAGTGAGTACCAGGTAAAACTTCAAGGACCTCAGAGCATTTAGAAAAGTAAAACCTAGATTGGGCATGGTGGCTCAAGCCTGTAATCCCAGCACTTTGGGAAGCCTAGGTGAGAGGATTGCCTGAGCCTACAGGCTTGAGACCAGCCTGGGCAACTTGGAGACCTCATCTCTACAATAAATGAAAACAATTTTTAGCTGGGTATGGTGGCTTGTGCCTGTAGTTCCAGCTACTTGGAAGGCTGAGGCAGAAGGATCACCTGAGCCCAGCAGGTCGAGGCTGCGGTGGCCATGAGCATGCCACTGCCCTCCAACCTGGGGGACAGAGTGAGACTCCAACTCAAAAAAAAAGAAAAAGAAAAAAAGGGCCAGGCTCAGTGGCTCAAGCCTGTAATCCCAGCACTTTGGGGGGCCAAGGCAAGAGCGTCGCCTGAGCCTAAGGGTTCTAGACCAGGCTGGGCAACATGGTGAGACCTCATCTCTACAATAAACCAAAAAAAAAAAAAAATAGCTGGGCGTGATAGCACGCACCTGTAGTTCTAACTACTTGGGAGATTGAGGCGGAAGGCTTGTCGGATCCCAGCAGGTCGATGCTGGGTTGGCCGAGTGTACCACTGCACTCCAGCTTGGGCAACAGAGTGAGACTCCAACTCAAAAAAAAAAAGAAAAGTAAAACCTCTGAAAGTCTGTTCTAGATAGATCCTGTGCAGAGGGGAGTTTGTCCCCTTCTGGTCCCTGAGGTCCAGGTCATTGCCAGCATTGAGTGATCTGAGTCACCCCAGAGTGCCAGGCAAGGGCTCAGCAGCTGACCCCTCAGCTTCTGAAGGACGCTTCAGAAGCCAGTGAGATGACCAGAATCCATCAAGGCACAGGGAAGGGGCTGAGGGTGGCTTTCGTGGGGGCAGGCTGCTGCAGTCCAAGACTTTGATTCCCAAGCTCAGGCACAATCCCCTCCCACCCCACCTCACCTCCCCCCAACTCTCCCCCCCGACACCCCTCCCCCAGTCCAGCCACTCATACCTGGGGTTGGGGCTAGACCAGGCTTGTTCTCTCCTCCAAAAGGAGGCAGTCTATTTGCTTTACCCTTTTAGCTTTGCAGAGACCTCGATCCTTATGCAAGGCAAGCAGCAGCCCCTGTGAGCACATGAGACGGCCCCGAAAACCTGTGAGAAGAAAGCTCCCCTGCTCTGTGGGGCTGCCTGAGCCCAACCCCTCCCGGCATCCCCAGGGCCCTGGGCTCTGCAGGCAGTCAGAAGTGGGAGCCAGCCGCAGCCCAGGACCGAAGAGGTTAATCTGCATCTGCCTCCGAATGTTAATATGTCTAGGTGATGTCAGTGGGAGCCAGGGAAGGAGGGAGAAGGGAGGGCAGTTGGGCTTGGAGGCTGCAGAGGCTGCCAGGCTGCCGAGGAAGACCCCCTTCTGGATTGCAGGGCTTGTGCTCCAGGACAACGTGGTGGGGGCGCTGGAAGCTGCCGCAGCCTGTGTGGGTGGCCGGGAGCTCAACTCGGGGGAACAGGCAACCAGTAGGCTACTGGCAACCAGCAGGAGACCGGCACCGCCTGGATGGACCTGGAAGCCTCACTGCTGCCCACTGGTCCCAATACCAGCAACACCTCTGAT